>VYZX01005032.1:367031-476709 GCA_013401335.1 Brachypteracias leptosomus | reverse complement strand
GGGGGGACCCTGCCCGGGGAAGCCGCTGCCAAAGCCCCCCGGAGCCGGGAAGGGGCGAGGGGCTCTGACAGGGCCGGGGGGGGTCCCTGCTGTGCCGGGAGCGCGGCCGGGGCTCACCTTGGCCTGGAAGTGGATGCCGTGCTGAAAGGCCTCCTCGTTGTGCAGCGGGACGCGGGAGTCGCAGCCATCGTCCACCAGGTTGTACCGGTTCTTCACCGGCATGGCGGCGGGCGGGCNGATGTGTACTGAGGAGGTGTCCCGAGCACACCCGGGGTGCCCTGGCTGTGAGCTGGGCAGGGTTGCAGGTGGAGGCTCCTCTTAATCGAATTGTTTGCTTTTCTGGGCAGTCTAAGTGACTTTGTACCATGTCAGCAGTGCCTGCTCCATTTCCCGTTTTAGAAAGACCTTATACACCTGACCTAGGGCCTCACTGCAGCTCCTGCACAGGAATGGTCACCTAAACCCATTATGCGTGTCCCGTGTTAATGTGCTCACAGTAATTAGCACACGCCCTCTGTGAGAAGCCTGTTGTGCAGTTGATGTCTGTTGACTTGTCTCCTGTTAATACAGCCGTGCTCTTTGCCCTTTACAGGAAGGATCAAAAGTGGGAATTGTGTAGAGTCCAAGGCTTCTACGTGCTCCAAGTGATCTCATCTCGGTTCCCCAGAATTAATTTATTGGTGTGATCAGTTATAACATTTTGTCACACAAATAACTCCCCAGCCAGATGCGTGAACGTTGTTGGACGCTGCCTTTTATGTGGCTTTCACGTTGGCAAGAGAGAAGATTTTGGCCAGGAGCAGACGTTGCACAACTCCCTGTCTCCATCTTGGGAGCGTAATCATCCTGGCACCTCTGAGTATTTGCAAGTCAGTGGGAGATGGGCAAAAGCCAAACATCCAGAAACTTATAATTAAGAGAGGGAGGAAAAAAGCCCAAAGAATTAATATTGGTTCACTGACTGTGACCCTACATGTTCAAGTATTTTGTGGTATTAGCAGCTCGTTCTGGCACTGGTGCTGGGGTGGGTTCTGTGGTGAGCCTCCTCTCTTTGCTAAGTTGTTCTGTTCTCAGGCTTCTTTTCTTTTGTTTTTTTCTTCAAAGTTGCATTACCTCTCATTTAAATATTCACATATTTATGCTCTTTTAAACAGCATAACTCAAAAATGGGTTTTGTTTCAGGTACAAATACATAAATTGGTTTCTGTCCAATATCCTGCTCTAGCTCCACATCTCACCTGCAGATTCATCGGTTTAGTTCTTTGTTGGTGATGTTTTGGTGTGATCTTTATGCTGTTTAGTATGTCCTCAGAATATTTCATGGTGCTTTGCTTATGTTGTACAAATCTTGATTTAAAAAATACCTGTTGACCTGAATGATTAACCTAGATTTTATCTGCAAATGTCCTTGGACTGTCTGAGCAAGACTCAGTCCTTTGGTTCTCCTAAGCCCCCAAAAGAGGAGGTGCCACCCAGTCAGCCTGTGCTTGTGCTTCCTTTGATGCCAACACCAGCAGAGCTCAACTAGCAAGGGAAAAAACCGTAACACAGTCACTACTGGTGAGTGTCTGCATCGATTCTGCAATACTGCATTTTATCTGAGACGTGCAGGAACCTGCCATGGTGCTGAGCTGCTCAAAGTTCCTCCTCATTACCCTCCCATTGCTTCAAGAACATTTCTATATAACTCAGAGCATATGGACTTTGCTAGGGATAGATATATATTTTTTAATGTCATAGGAAGAACAGGATGAAGTAACAAGAATGGTCTTTTTATTTCTGTTCTGGCACTCTCCAGTATCCTGCAGATTATAAAATCCTTTGGGTAGAGGGAAAGAAACATCTCATGGGAATCCTGAAAAAATGAAGGCAACTGTGATTGAATACAGCTCGCAGTGCCAGGCTGTGTTAGATCACAATTGGATGGAGGTGTTTAATATTCCATGTTCACTAACTTCCATGAACTTTTCATAGGGCTTAGCTCTTCTAAGGTTAATAGTTTGGATCTCTGTTTGAAGGCTGCTAAACTTCAAAAGCTTTCTAGTTTGTTTGTTGGGGAAAAAGGAATTCTTTGACTCCATTACAAGGAAGAAAGCTGTATGCCTTTTCTTCTGGATAATAAACCTGGCTAAATATGCGAAATTACAAAGTTACACAGAACATGGTCACGGATTTAGTATAAACAACCCCCTACCAGCATTACCCACTCTTGACGCCAGCAGTTAGCCAAACTCCAGAGTGGGTGTTTGCATCAGATGGAGGTTCTGAGCTGGTTCCTCCTTTGATGTGCAAAGCACACAGAGAAAGTCCCGTTTCTCTGAACGCAGTAGGAGTGAAGCACCACAGACAGCTTCTTGGCTCACAGTTTCAAGTGTTTTTGCAAAGAACAGGTTTCGAGCAGCTTTCTTTTTCAGGCTACCAAGATCTCTTTCCTTCTCTCTCTCTCACGTGGCTGCACATTTGTCTGTGCTGACATTTGCTCTGCATGGCAATCCCTCTTCATACAGCTTCACTGGAGAGACCCCAAGTGAGGTGTAAATTGGGTAGTGGACATTATATGCAGAGTGTTCTTTAATTATTTTGCTCCCATCTGATCCTGTCAGGTACCTCCCAAACCCACCTTCCCAAGGCAAATAAAGGAGTTGCAGGGGCACTGCCTGCTCTCCAAAGGAGACCTGGTCTTGATGCCAAGGAATTTTCCTCCCTCTTGCTAGCTGCTTTAAGTTAGCACGGCAGAGCTGCAGAGTTTAAATGATAAATAAGATGTGACATAACAAGACCAACCAGACAGACATGGAGTAATGGCAGACAGAACCTCCGTGACAGGAAATCACTTCCATACCATACTCTGAGGTCTGAGAGACCTGTGCATGTTTACTAGCTGGGTTTGTCATGCCACTTTATCCACGTTATTAGTACACATTTGTGCTGATGCAGTTTTTAGAGCAAAGTCTCTGGGGTGCTGTCCTGCTGGCAGACCTGCAGCGTGCCCATGGACATCCCTTTGCGATTTAGCAGCTGAATTCCCCATGACCTCACTGCCCAGCCTTCATTTCAGTGAGTTGATCTTGAGTTTCCTTTTAACAGAGAGAATGGGACCAATCAGAATCCCCAACCATTGCCAAATCTGAACTCTTCTATATAGGAAAATTAGCAAAATAAAGATGGATGAAGCAGTTCAGGAATAGGAATGTGTTTTGACCTGTAGTTCCTCTTGTTTGCTTTACATCAGATAACTATCCTTGTGATCACTAGGTGATAAACTAAAATCTTTAACCACAGAAGCCTCGGGGCATCAGCCACGTCCTATAAATGCTGCTGTGTGATGAAACACGGGGACAAGAACAGATAAATTAGGTCCCGTTGACTGATAATTGTGTGATGTCCCCCTCTGTTGAATTGGGGATTTGAAGAAAAGAGAGAAAACCCGCAAACAAAATATTTAAGTGCGTCTCTGAAGCTGACACATCAAGTCAGACGTGGCATGTAGAACTGTCCTTGTCTCAGCCCCCTCAGTGTCACATGTGTCCTCTGCAAGCACGGGGGCTGCTTGGTTAGATCATTACACCACATTTGTGTTTCTCAAAGAGAAACAGAAGCTTAATGTCTGGGAGGCTGAGCTCAGCAGCGTGGCCAGGCAATCTGCCCCTCAGACTTGCAAGCCTCTTTCATGCATGGCCAGGTCCAAAGTTGTGTGCAGCAGGGCTGGGGAATGAAAAATGTCATCTGCAATTATGCATATTTGCATCATCTTCTGTCATGCAAATCCCCCCACCCCAAGTATGCAGCAAATGTTTTGTTTGCATATGTAGGTCAGCCACAAATCTCCAGCGGTCTAACATAAACACTGGGAGCAGGGGCTGATGTGCACGGATGTGAACCCAGGCTGGAGCACCCACCACCACCAGTGACATCTTCCAACTGGGCTCTGGTTCCTAGGTATGTTTTCCTTCTGAGTTTTCATTTTATAAAGCATTGCTGACTGATTTAAGTACAATTGACAGAAGATTCTTGCCACCACTGCAAAAGCAACGATTAACTTCAGACACGGGTGGATAGTTCTTAATGAGTAACCTTTTTTTTTTTTAAATAATAGCTTGAGGAATGTGTTCTTTTTTAAAATGGTAATTAAAGTATTTCTGCAAATAATCCTGATTTGCCACTGGCAGGAGCCCAGTTTTAGATCACATTTTAAAAAGGTTGTATGTTCTTTTTGCAAATGACACACTAGTTTTCCTTGTGTTGACTGTCTTTAAAAAAATAAAAATATAGAAAAGAATACATTTCTTGTCCTTGTGATGCTAGATAAAAGCTAGAAATTTTGATCCAGACTTAGTAACCAAAAAGCTTACTAGAAGAAGTCAAACTGATGATCTAAGAAGAATGTTACTTGTTAAACTCCTAAGTTTGATGTCTTTGCCTGTGTAACTCCTGAGTTCTGCCTACCACGAGCTGGCAGCACAGCTCACTCTCAGCTGCCTGGATCAGCACGTTATCATGACTCAAAACTTGTCCTGTGCAGTTCATACTGTCTGGGAAAGTGTAATTCTTAGAGTTAGGTTTTCAATGAGAATATTCCTGCAAATAGAGGCCCTGCTGGCCATCTGTCAGTAACACACTGGAGCATCCCTCTGAGATTGGGCTGGACTGGGCCAGCAGGGCCTGTATTTGCAGGAATATTCTCACTGGAAACCTAATTTTAAGGCTCATCCTTGGATCTGACAATTGCCTGCATACGTTGTGGGAAGGTGTGTTATCCTGTCATGCTGTAACGACACAAAGTTATGATTTAGGATAGATGAGAGTGAAGCTGTTGGACTAAGAGATGAGTAAAATATTGTATAATCAAGCAGTGTCCTTCCCCAACCCATGAAGTTAGCCTAGCACCTCTGTTCTATTTGATATCCTGATTTAACCAGTAAAAGCACAGGGATATGACATGGCTTTTACAAGGCCAAAATCCTGTGAGATTGGAGTTGAAGTATCTCTTGATACCATGCTGATAAAGGTGTGTGTATATCAGTATCCACCAAACTCCCTCCTGTGCAGGAGAGCACCCTTTGTTCCCTTGCTTACAAATAATACTTCCACTGTGACACTGGAAGGTGACTCAAAGGAAATTCACTGGTATTTTTCCCAGCACAGTCTAACATATACAGTTCTAGACAGAATACACAGTTTTGTTCACTTGTGAGCACAAGATAGTAACAATTTGTTCTCAACAACTCCCTCTGAGCAGGGGGCTCGGGAAATAAACTTGTATTTAAGAGCACAGAGCAGCTTTAAATTTCCCCTCACAGGGGACAGATGATCTAAAGTTTAATCTATTTTCTCTCCTGATGCTAGACCCAGCTTGCAGCCTTTGGTAGGATACACTCTCCTTCTGCATTACCTTGCTACCTTATTACTTCTCAACCTATATTTTACTCCCCTCCCTTGCAGTACCTGAACACTACACACAGTCTGACTTCACACTGCACACTACAGACCATCTCTATTTATCTCAACATGAAATGAAGGTTTTATCCATACAATACAGCACAAACCAGGTATCTGATGTATTACAGCTTCTCTGGTACAGAAACAGTGCATTATTAGCCTGTAAGAAATAGGGGTATATAATAATTATTAGATAGAAAAATATTTCTCCTTTGTAATCATTTTGTTTGGTGCTTCCCATGCTCCAAAGCCTCTTAACACCTTGGCCCACCTTAACTATTTCCCTGGCTTTCCTTCAGCACTGCTGAAGGAAAAATATGTTCATATGGGGGCTTGGCAATAAAGTAAGACACAGTCAGAATCAGGTCACCATGTTAAATCCCACTCCAGCTGGTAGACACCAACATCTGGTGGTGGGTGCTGAGACAACCAGCATGTGCCCTTCAGTGATGGACACAGAAAAAGGCACCACCTGGACAGAGCAGCCTTGCCAAGGCCACAGGCCCTGCTGAGCTCCTGCTGGCACAGGGCAGCTCCCAAGGTTTTAATTAAGAATTGTCACAGGTACAAAGAAATAATGCACATCATTTAATAGATCAACCAAGTGAGCTATGTGACCTCAGCCTTCCTGGTCACCTCACACTGTAAGGCACAACACTCAATTAATTAGTTTCTTCATTGCCTGCAAGGGTAAATGGTGGAAGACAGGTGATGTACCAAAAAACAGGGGTAGTGGTATGACTGCAGGTGAAGCTCTAGTTTGCTGTTGAAATAAGACCTCAGTGATTAAATTTTCTTCTTTATAAATGACTGCTGACTTGTGGGAAAGGGTCCACACGGACAGAATCACAGTTACTGGCACATCATGTCTCATGTCTTGGTTTCTATAACACCAGGGAGCACGTGAGGTGGAAATCGGGTATTAATCCAGATCTAGCAGGGTAGAAGATACTTCCACATCTCCCCCTCGTCTAAAGAGTTCCATGGTCAGGAGCTTAGTCTTGACATGACCCTTTTATTTTAATTTGCAGCTAACAGAAGTCCCAACTTTTTGCTGCATTTATTATTTAAATTTTGCTTTCATTTAAGCAATTTATTCTGATGTCTGGTTTCAGTCCAGCTCCTATCAGGAGCACGACTGTAGTGACAGCTCCTTCCCGCAGAATCCCGGTTATTCCTGCCTTTTTCTTCCCTTCCCATGTCTTTCCTCAGAGTCCTTGCAGCCGGGCTGGATTTCCCAGGGCGCAGCGCCACCGCCTGCCCACGCTGCGGCTGCTCCTGCTCCTTCCAAACGCCATAAACCTCTGGGTTTGCTGCCTTTCAGACAACAGCCGGTTCACTCACACGTTAAACATTAACTAATATTGCGAGGCATTAATGTAACTGCTGGTGAGACCAGTCACTCCGTTATTGACACTGTAATAGCAATATTTTCATTTTCCTGTTGTGCATTTGACTCACTCAGGCAACATAAGAGCATGTTTAAAATCCAGACATTAAAGTGACTCTAGCAGCACAGTATTCAGCTGAAACTGCAACACCAAATAGACCATGGGAACACCCATCTTCGGAGGTGTTTCCAGCACACCCAGAGGGTTTAGGGCTGAAGGGCCCTTCAGTCAATGTGCCCTACTCAGGCTGACTTTTAGGGTATCAACTCCCCTTCAGAGCAAGGCCTAGCAGCACCCCTCAGCATGGGCTCTCCAGGCGGCTTGGGATTAAAAATAATTAAAGATAATACAGAAATCAAACCAGGATATTAAGTTGGTCACTACTGAACAAGGGAACTCAGGTGTTGGTCTGAGGCAGAGGAGCGGGGCTTTGCCCAGAGTAACAGCACCAGGCCCCCCCGCCTTACGTGAAAACGGTTCCTCCACGCAGTAAGGAAGGGATTTAATTTGTAATCCACACGGAGAGGGTTTCGGTGGTGAAGGCAGCGGCTAAAGATCCACAAGAGCGCCCAGGGGCGGTGACGGCCACGGCGTGGCGACCGCCACCTACGGACGGCATTTCCCGCCCAGCGCCGCCCGTTTCCATGATGGCCGCCCCGCCCCTTTCCGGAATGGCCTCCCCGGGAGAGGCCGGCGGCCTTGCCCTCTCTCAAAATGGCCGGGGCGGCTACAAGACGTCATTTCCGGCGGGGCGGAGCGAGCGGTGTCACTGCCTGGCGCCGATTGGCCCCTCGCGCGCTCCGTCCGCCGCTCCGCTCTCATGGCAACGGGCGGGGAGCGGNGCAACAGGAGCGAGGCCGTCGCGGGGTCGGCCCGCAGGCCCCAGTCGGGCGGGCTGTACGGGGCAGGGGGCGGCGAGCCCCGGGCCGGCGCGGAGGAGAGGAGGGGGCCCGCGGCGCACGGCGGCCCCGTGTCACGGTGGACAGCTCCAAGGCCAAGACCTCGCTGGAGGCGCTGAAGATCAGCCTGCGGCAGCTCCGCTGGAGAGAGGTGAGCGCCTGTGGCACCGGGGCCTTGCCCGGGGCCTTCTCTCCCTTCCCCAGTTCCTTTAGGTCCCCGGTCCGGCCCTTCCTTCCGCTGCCCCCGCTGCTCTACCGGAGCTGCCGGGAACCCCCCTGCTGCCTTGGGGTCTGCCTCTGGCAAAGCCTCCCTGAACCAGCTCCCAAATAGACTCCCGTTGCTGAGGGCTCATCTGTGTTCTCTCGGTGTTGGGGTTATTTCTATTTCGCTGTTAAGTCTGGAGGCTGATTTGATTCATGACTAAGAGTGCTAGCACCAGTTACGCAAGCCAAAATAAGGGTAATCGGATATTATGCTTCAAAGCTTAAACAGATCACTGGAAAGGGCAAGAAAGAAACCGACCCCTATGCAGAAATGTTTGGCTTGTGTCCCTTTACATTTCTTATCCTTTTCCCCATCTCCCATAGTGTGGGGACGTGACATAAGGCTCATGGTAGTGGACAAAAACGTTGTGGCCTGATAGCTCAGCTCTCTGATCCGATTGCCATCGGATCTGCATCCCAGATTATCTTGAAGGCATTTCAAAGAGCATTGTGTATGAATGAAATCATATTAAACCACCTAATAAAGCACACATAACAGGCTTTAGCCTTCTCAATTATTGCATGTAGCAAAAGTGTGACTTATGCAGCTCGAGTCACATGTTTTCTCAGTGCTGTGAGGAGTTCAGTGTCTACCTGTTTATGCTCAACTGGAGTCCTGGCAATGCAGGAGCTGGCACCAAACTGATGCTTTGGAACTTCTCGCTTAATTCCTGAAGAGATTCCTAATATATATCTCATTATAGATTTTGAATTGTTCTCAAATTGTAAAGATTTTGTTGCCGTAGTAACTTTATAAATGGCTTTATAGAAATGGAAGCGGCTTCTAGGAGCCTTTGAAGGAACTTATGTAAGAAAAAGGGTACTTGTGATCCACTTGGAAGAGGGGAGCTGGAGGGGACATAAAGTGGAGAGGTAAAACCTGTGGATGAAGTGTTTCTTTGTGCGTGGAGCCAGAGCACAGCGTCGTGGGCTGTGGCACCTGCCCCACTTGACCAAGCTGCCTTGGGGATGCCCCCTCACAAGATCCCCCTTTTTCTGTGCACCTGATGCTTTTCTAACAAAATTTGTACAGCCTTGGGGTAGATGGTCTGTTCTGTGTTGTTACCAACCTCAGACTTAAATGCTACAGATTTATTTCCTGGAGGATTCAGTAGCAGTAAATATTATCTGTGCTTATTCACAATGTCCTAAATACCCAATACCACAAAGCCATATTTATACCACAAAACCATTCCATGTTTCTATATTTACTCCAGGAGGAGTAATGCTTTCTCGTTCCCTGTCCTCATAACATTTTATTTCAAGGTTTTTGTTCTTGAATTCCAGTGGGAGAATCTCAAAACCTCATTACACAAATGCTCCAGTTCTCAACTCCTGCTCTGACAGCAGAATAGTCACGAAATACCCGAGCTGTGGAATGAAAACCTCTTGCTTGTACCTCTCCTACCCCTGAGTGCAGCTGTGGAGTGTCTGTCAGCAGCCCTGCTCCGTGTTTTACCCTGACACACAGAGCAAGGGGGACTTCATGCTTCATTTCTTTGTTCTTGTGGTTAAGTGTGATGTTCAGGGTGCCTGGTGCTGTTCCAGTGAGTGCTCCTGAGTGACTGATTGAAGTTAGCCTCGCAGATTTTGTTGGTAATGAGCCATACTGGCTGCTTAATTCTGCCTTTGCTGAGATGTTACTGTTTTGCATACCCATCTTGCACTTGTTATTCTGTCCTATTCTGACTGTTTCACACACTCTTGAATATCTGCACTGAATTAATCCTCCTGCTCTGCATCCCCCAACAGCATCACTTTTGCCTTTACTTCATCTTCCTTTGTTTCCTGCCTCCCTCAATATCCTTTCTCCTCCATCCATTAGTTCAGTCAATATTTTTCATTTAGTCTGTTGCCTCCTCTTCTGGCTGCTTTGTGCTCTTAATAAAGAAGAGACCTAATGTGGAGTTTTGTGTTGCTCGTGCTGTCTAGGTGGGCAATAATTCATTCCCTGTGAACAAGTCACTGTAATGTATTTCTGGGTGGTTTTCAGCTTAGAAATAGGTTTAAAAGTATGAGCATGGCATTATCTTTTCTCAAGCAAGTATTTTCTCTTACCAATGTATATGTGTTATATCAGTTTTCTCTTTTTTTTCATTCTTTGTTTTCTTTCCTCCCACCCACCCTGCCTCAAAGGTGGAAAGAGTAATGAAAGGGGAACCAATATTAGCTGTAACTCTTAACTAGTATTGTTTCCATTGCAGAACATACAAAGCTGAAATTCTGCTAGGATGGGAGTAGGGCAAATTTCTGACTTTAGGCTCGCAGACTTCAGTAGAGACAGGGAATCAGGAGGTGGGATCTTGTCTAGATTTGAAGAGAAAAATAAACATTAAGAAGAGAGATCCAAGAAAAACTCTTTTATTCAAGTTACATACAATTTTGAAAGCTCTGCCTTTCAAATGTTTAGAAAAATAGCACTGAAGTTTATTCAAACAAGTACCGCTGATGGGCAGAGAGCCTTGGAAATAGTTTCACTGTTAGAGCAGGACCAGCAGAGGGAACACGGATATTGTTTCTTGTAGGATCCATAAAAATAATGCCAAAAAAAGCCCAACAAACTTAGAAGTAGTAATGAAATGCATATATTTTAAATACAGCTGTTTCAGGGGCTAGTATTTTACTGTTACTGCTCGTAGAATACTTCTCAAGGTGATTGCACCTTGGGCTTTGATTTAATGCTTTTTTTCCTTCTCCCTCTGCATTTTTACATTTCTTCCCATTGCTGCTTTGGTTTTGTTGGGCAGGAGACATTATAATAGGCTTTTGAAAGGGGGCACCTTTATATTGATAATTAATAGATGGCATAATTGCAGCATCATTTAGATTTTGGGTTGGGTTTTGGTGGAAGTTGTATGTTCTGAAGTCTTGCTGTAATTACCCCAGCCTGCTGGAATTGCTTCGTGTTGGTAACAATCTATTATAGCAATGAGCTCCCCGATAATTTGTAGAAGTAAAATATAATGTGATTACAGAGTTGTCCACATGGTAGTAGTTCATTTTAGTGAACTAACACAAGATAAATGCCATTATAAGATGAAAATTACTGTAAACATGGCAAATACTCTGAGCAGTTTATTCTGTGGCACTGATACTTGAGGAAGAGGTGGAAGAGTCCAGAGTGTGCGATTTGATTATTGAGATTCTGTTATCAGGAGCAAAAGACAGAGAAAAACCCTATTTTTTCCAGCTGTGAATTTTAAGTCAGTGAAATTGAGCCCTGTCTGGGGTGGCCCAGGGGTGGATCTTTCCAAAAGCATTGCAGGATTGTAACGTGCCTGCCAGTGGAGCAATGACTCCCATCCCTGGGTTGGACTCTCTGATTTGGTGTGTCAGGTTCTTTAAGTGAACATGATATGCCAAATGAAATAATGGGCACAAATTGAGCTTGCACCCTGGGTTTATTCATTACTTTAATAAATTATTTCTTTGGCTAGCTTTCAATTACCAGGCAAATGGAAGAAGCAGATGTCTCAGGCATCAAATATCCCAGCATTAAGCGTTTCATTTGTCTCGCTGCTCGGCGGAGGCGTAGAAGGAGTTTGAAATTTTACGCTGGGAAAAGCTGACTCCAGGAGTCATTTAACTTGTCATTGAACGTGATGGAAGAGACTGATGTGACCCGTGAGACAATTTAAATTATTGGCTTCTAATCAAAAGGTAGAAATGAGCTGTCAGTCAGATTTGACTGCGATGGATTATTAATTGTGTCAAAGTTGTGGAAACAATTCTCTTCTCTCTGTGGCTCTTTGCTTGTTTGTTCTGATAAATGCACCTCAGCTCTAAATACGAAAGATTTTAAATCTTTTGTGGACACTCCATCCCTGGAGGTGTTCAAGGCCAGGTTGGATGGGGCCTTGAACAGCCTGGTCTAGTGGGAGGTGTTCCTGCCATGGCAGAAGGGTTGGAACGAGATGATCTTTGAGGTCCCTTCCAACCCAAACCATTCCATGATTCTGTGAAATAAATTGTTTAAAGAGTTAGTGAGTTGATTGCAACCTGAAAGTTGTTTGAGGTGACTGATCCTAGGGCCAGATTCAGGTTTTCAGCAGAGAACAAGCAAGGATGGCTCCTGTCCCACTTAAAGCTCCATCCCCATGTGGCTGTGAGCTCCCCAGGTCCTTGAGAGCACCTTGGCTTGGACATCAGCTAGTGCTGCCCTGAGGCTATTCTGAGTGACACCAGTACCCATAGACAGAAGTTATTACAAGAACAGAGGACTGCTTCAAGCATCCACTTTTC
Organism: Brachypteracias leptosomus; assembly: GCA_013401335.1. Lineage (NCBI taxonomy): Eukaryota > Metazoa > Chordata > Aves > Coraciiformes > Brachypteraciidae > Brachypteracias > Brachypteracias leptosomus. The sequence continues at coordinate 464,474 of VYZX01005032.1, read as the reverse complement.
TTTTTAGCTGGACTCTTGCACCAGAAGCTGGTGGAAAGGCCTCTTCTACCAGGATAAAGTTAATTTCTATCTACCTGGCACTGCCAGCGGCGAGCCAAGTAATCCAACTTGTCTGCTCCTTTCCAAACACTATTCTTATGTAAAGGGATAGCGTGGGTGATAAAGAACCCTTCCTAGCTCATTCAGGAGGTAAATTCAATCCTGTTGCTGGATAAATCCAAATAATCTTGATTTGTCAGGAGTGGGGTTGTTGCTGTGCCACCTGAATCCCTGACGCGGGGCTGCGGCGCTTCCATTTTCCAGTCCAGAGGTGCCCACTCCTCCTCTGCTGTGCAGTGAGACCTGGGCCCGGTTCGTACAGTGCTTTGATATCCTCTGTGCATGAAAGGGGTTATATAAATGCAAATTTCTTTCCTTCCATTGCAATTTCATTTAATAAATAAAGTGCTCAGGTTTTAGCGGGAAGGGCGCTCCCAGACCTGGTACATCTGTATTCTGGGGGTGCCAGTGCAGAGGGGTTGAGGCCACTGATTGTCTTGCAGAACCTAACAGAATTAATTTCCACTTGTACAAAACCAGGTTTTGCAGGCTGAATAATAATGAAATAAGTGAGGAATGCACTGGCTCTGTTAAATTGAGTACCTCAGCCCTGTGAGGAAGGAAACGGGGAGAGGATGCATTGCTCAATTAGCATTTGAAATTAATTTTTCAAGGCTATTTACTGAGGAAACTGAAATTTTAATTAAAGTAGCAAATAAAGTAATTCACTCAAAAGCTTTATGAGATTCTTTTTTCTGTCATATTGACAAAAAAAAAATCCAATGCTTAAAGAAATGTTTAAAGAAAAAATATATTTGGAGTAAAGAACAAGTAATTTCTCCAAAATCCTGTGGTTCTTTCAATAAAGTGAATGGTACTGAAGTGATTGGGTGGTGAAGGTGGTAGATAGTTCACACAAGTGTGTCTTAAAAATGTTATGGTCAGAAATACAGCATATTTATTTGAAAAAGGTATAACCTAATAATAAGAGATTCCTATGAATATATTCTATATGTTATTTAATTAACAGCTTCTACATGGAGATGGAGGTAAAATGTTTTTTTGGATTCATAAAAGGGACTGTGTGTAAGAGAATAAGTGTGGAAAATAAGAGTACCCTTTTTACACAAACCTTATTATTATTATTAATTACCTGGATTACAAATTTATTTTTAATTATTTTTTTTTTGCTTTAGATACTGCTGATTCACGGGGCTTTTGTTCTTATTGCTGTTAACGTGCTGCTTTAAACCCTTTTACTACACTTGGAAACTTGCTATCAGTAATTTGCAGAGCTGTTTCAAAGCTCTTCAAACCTCTTTTAAAAAAAAAGTCATTTTTCTGGTTAATAGAAAACTATAGAGTCCTCCAATTTCCGCTGAAATCTTCTGTGAGTGGGATAAAAAGCTCTTAAGTTGCCTGAATACTTAATATTGTCGAAATAATTGCCTTAGTCCTTAATAGTTGGAATATATATACTCAACAAATGATTAATTAAATTATACACTTTTAAATACAGGCTATTAGTACTAGAAAGGGATGAATACTGTATAAATTAGTGCATATAACTGAATATGTATAAATGAATAATATAGTTATATCGCTTAAATATCTTGCTGTGAGTATCCAGTTAATTTATCGTGACTTGGACACCAGTGTAAATCAGAGTGCTCAGAAAGTGCTTTAAAAGTTAGTTTACAATGATATGACTAATTAATATATTCCCCAAAATAAAGTCCTAGGGAGTAGGAAGGTTTCCTGCCTGTGGGGTGAGGGACCACTATGGGTTTGGGTGCAAGCTGGGAAGGGTCACCAAGCTGCAAAGAGGGAGCAAGAGACTCTCAGCATTACATGATGCTCCTTTTAAGACTCAGAGTTGATTTATAACCACCAGTGATGACAATTCCTCCATGACCTCTGGTGCTTTTTTGCCCTTGGTGGTTTCTTACCACCCCTTAAACTGGGAAGGAAAAGACACCCCAACCCAAACCATTGCTGGAGTTTTACTCCCCAGCTGTGCACGTGCTCTTGCTGTGCCTCCCTTTGCAGGAATTAAGTGCTGCTTAATGAAATTTTATTCCCTGTAATAGTATTTTAAATTACAAATGAGTCATGCCTTAATTGTGCTTGATAACAAGCTCAGGGTTCCTCGGCACAGATCCTGCCTCTCAGCCAGTTGTTTTTCATTTCTTGATCTTCAGAGTCCTGAACTGAGCAAAATGTTCTTTGTTTTACAACCAAAATATAAAGCGTGTTGTCTTTTGGCTCTTCTTGAATGGTTTAGGTTAAATATGAGCCTTTAGAGGAGTAAGGGATGAATGGGTGTTGTCAGATTGCTTCAAAACTTGTCTCCTGTCTCTCTTCCAGTTCCCTTTTGGCAGGCGCCTGCCATGTGATATCTACTGGCATGGGGTGTCCTTTCATGACAATGATATATTCTCAGGTCAAGTCAACAAGTTTCCAGGTACCCTGCTTCTGTTTCTAGTTTAAATAAATGCTTTTAAAACATTATTTTAACTGTTTCTGTGTTCTTCTGTCTCGTATTTTTTTAAATGTGAATTAGCTGCCTAATTAGCTGATAGTATTTTTGGCATATTGCTGGTTTTGGTGGGTGATTTCTGCTTAGGGGTTACAAATATCAGAGTGGGTGTCTCAAACCATTTCTGAACCAAAATTTGGTTTGGAGAGGAAGTGGTTTTGGTGAAAAGAATCCTTCCTATGTGTGAATTCAGGGAAATAAGAGTGTTAGGCTGTAATCTAAGTGAAGTGTGCAATTATTGGATGTTATCTGGCATTACTGACAGGGCTCTGTCTTTGGATTTTGTTTTGATTCAAAGTGGAAAGAATTTGTTTTGTCCTCTGGCCTATCTCAGGGAGAAGCTCAAAGCAGAGTTCCTCAAATGGATTTTTTAATATTGAAGAGTTCATGTCAGCCTTCTTCTTCTGATGACTCCTCTACTTTTTTTTTAAGCTCCCTTTTTTTCTCGTTTAATCCCTGTTGAGATCTCTCTAAATAAGGGCTTAGGTATTGATTTATCTAAGCCCTTTACTTCAGATTTATTGCTGCTGGTAGTATGCTGTGAGAATAAGAAGCCTCAGATATTGAACTTTATGCTTTATTTATCCTGACTTTCTCCTGTCCATGGGCAGTTCACACTGGAGTATTGGATGTAGTGTTCTGGTGCTTTAAATCTGTGTGAGATGAATGTTACCCTCTCTGTATTCTGGCTTCTAGTTGGTAAGCAAGTGTCCTGCACGCTAGTTAAACCCAGAGCCCTCCAGAACTAGACCTGATTTCCAGGAACATTGTGCTAACCTGATGCTGGGTTTTACTAAATTCTTTCTCTTGAAAAGGTCTCAATGCTTTTCTTAGTTACGTGTGAGAGATTCAAAGAATCTGCAAGGTCTGGTTCTCAGAAAAACTTACTTTTCCATAAAAATAGCTTTTCAGTCATGTTCCTGATGGAAATAAGACTGCAGCAAATGTGTTCCCTGACATTTTCTGTCCTCTTTGTACCTTGTGACTAAAATCAACCATGCTCAATAGAGGTTTGCAGTTACAGATCACTGAGTTCCTGGAGGTTTTGTGGAAATTTGCTGATGGTGTAGTAAAGAAGCCTTCAGATGATGTTCTCACTGAGAAAGAAACTGCAGCATAAAAGTGAGAAAGAAACTGCAGCATAAACTGAGCTGTAATACTTGAAAGCACATAAAAACCATGGGAGCAACCCTGGGTGCCCCGACCTTGGGAAAAGCTCCTACCAGAGCTCACGTGGATCTGGAGATGCCATGAGCCAAGCATGAGCCTCAAGGCTGAAGGAAAGCAGCTGAGTTTGGCTGCTCACAAAATAACCTGTTCTTTCTGACGTGGTTACTTAAACAAATACAAAGTATTTGATTATATTGAAATGACATTTATACCTGTTCCTGGAATGATAACAGGCTAGGGCAATAATTTGGGTTATGGCAAAGACAGTCGTTCCTAATTGACTAAACCTTTCCCTCTATCTGTATTTTTCGTATTTAATATTTTGTAATATGATGAAGTAATACATACAACATGAAATATGTCAGGGGAGTGCTGCAGGTGGATGTAAAGTTTTAAAAGGCTTTCAGCTTTATTGAAAGCAATGAGTAGAGTGCCTACCAATAGGGTGAGTAATAATACAACAATTTGCTTTTAGCATGAGGCTTCAGTGGGGAGTTTTCATCACTTTTAAACAGTGTCTGTTCTCTTCCAGGCATGACAGAGATGGTCCGTAAAATCACACTGAGCCGGGCAGTGAGGACAATGCAGGATCTCTTTCCTCTTGAGTACAACTTCTACCCTCGCTCCTGGATTCTGCCAGAAGAATTCCCCCTCTTCGTGGCTGAGGTAGATTATTTGTGCTCTCACAATAGTGGAACTTGTTGGATGTTGCTGCTGCCATGTCATTCTTTGTTTTTTATACCTACCAGGTTATTTAAGATCACACTTGGGTGCTGTGGATGTAATTGTTTTGGATTTGCCTGAGCTCCTGGATGAACTGCTTTTGTTTGTTATGCTCTAGAATAAGCTTAAAAACAATTATACTTCTCTGCAATGCCAGAAGAGATGTCTGAAAATCAAACATGGTAGAACCATAATCCCTTTCCCTGCATATTCTACTGAGTTTACAAGGGCTGAGGTTCCAGTGCAGTGGTGTGTGGAGTGTGATACTTCACTGAGTTCATTATCACTGAATTTTTTTTAGTCTCTCCTGCCTGTTCCATCCAAATCCTTCAGAGCATCATTTGTACTGTGCGTTGTTAGATGTACTCACACATTTCTGCACAAGTATCTATTTCAATCTCTTGTCAGGCTGTTGCTTTGTTTAAATATTCAGAAAGTAATAACAGACCATTCTTTTTCAGCTTGTTTTGGAGAACAAGTGATGCTGGGTGTTGGTGTTTGGTTCTGTTACTGCAAATATTTTTAAAAACATCGTAGGTGTTTATTTTAACCTTGTTTGGCTCTCCCACTGAATTCTTGTATTCTACATTATCCTCTGCTTGGAAAAGTGAGAGAAAGAAGTGCAGACTTTAATAGGCTTCTGTACTGTATGTTCTTTTTAGATAATTACCATATCCACAGTCCAATTAAATCCATGAGCCTCTTTCAGATGTGCTGGGTCACTGTCACAACACTGCTACTAACAGTAAAAATGAATAAAATCCCAACAGCTCTTCAGCCTTATTGCTTTAGATACCAGACCAGTTTGTAAAAGAAGTGTAAATTATCCAATCAATTCAGCAATGAGGGGTAGATAAGTGCAAATAACCTGGAAGTAAACTTTGGGAAGGGGCTTGTGGTGATGAGTTTGAGGAATGGTGGCTGGCTGGGTTACCAGGCTCCACTGAACTGAGCATCAGTGATCTGTGGTGTGTGAGCAGGTGACAGGCACAGACCCACCCGCTGTCAGCAGGTGGCACTGCAAATAAACACTTTTCCCTGGTTGAACAGTTACTGGAGTGAAAACGATTCCCTTTTTGTTCCAAGAATAACAGATGTCCAGTAACACACTCCTAGGAGTTGCCTTTGCATATGTTCCTCCATCTGTGTTTGAGAAAAGCACCGTTCTTGTTATCAAACATTCTATTTTATGTTGTAAGAGTTTATGTTCTACTTAACACAAGTTTGTAATGTAACCCCTCCAAAACAAGGAGAAATACAAGCCAGTAATTTCTGAACCTACCGTGAACCCTAAATGGTTCAAAACACTCCTTGGTTGCAGGTTCAGGAGTTCTCAGCAGGAGCTCTCCAGTCTTTGCTGTTTATTTGTCATATATGGAGTTTTTTGCTTTACAAGCAGGGACCCTAATGCTGCTCAGAACGTCAGCTCTGAGGCTGGATTTTCAGCTTACTCACAAACAAGTACACTTGGGTGTTGGTGGTGCCTGCACATTAGACATACCCCTCTGGGGACGGGTATGTGAGTGCCATGTGTGCACTGGTCTGAGCAAAAGGTGGTTTAACCAGCTCTGGAAGTAAAGCTGTGTTCTCATGGGCTGCAGATAACAACTATGGAGCTCTGGATGCATCCTGCTGGAACTCATGTTGCTGTACTTCCACTATTACTAATATTCCAGTCCTCCAGGGCATAGTTAATTACCAGAAGTCACCAATTCTGTGTCACTGTAGGTGTAGGTTTGACAAGAGAAGGGGGTTTGGTGCTGTTTGTAGTACAGGATTTTGTCACAAAGGGCTGGCCTGAGAAATGACCACTCGTGAGGTTTTGCCTGGAATAGAAATAGCTCCTAAAAGAAGAAACTCCTTGAGAATTTAAATCTCATTGCCCCCTCCTGAACCACCACAATACAGTAAAAGTTTCTCTCCAACATTGTGCCTCACTTCTGTGGACATGACTGTGAACTTTTATCATACATTTGTACCAATAATTGAATCAATTGCTGTCAGCTTTTTCCACTTTCCCCTAAATCCAGGTAGAAAACACTAGAGCTAAACTAATATTAAACTTCTTGCTTTAAAAGCCAGTAATTGATGAGAAAGCTGCACTTTGAGTTTGTTGTGCATGAACTTCATATTGGGAAATGCCAACACAGTGGTAGTTCCCTTAGTGTCACTCCTGTTGAAATGAAGTGGTGATAGGTATTCCTACCAAGGGTTGAAAAGTTCATTTTACTAAGTAAATATATACTTAGCTATTTTCAGTATATTTTACCTTCAAAACCATTTTGTGCTAACATGTCACTGTAAGAAGAAGATGAATTCCAGATAAGCACATGTCTCAGGTGCTGTGGGAGTCACCCCTTCACTAACAGAGAAGAACCTGTTGGAATCTCTGTGCTAAGAACTTATTTCTAATAGGAAATTCCAATTTCTGCAAAGTAACTAGCTTGGAATTCAAACCAGGACCTTGACTGCTTGCATAGTGCCCTCTTTGTGTTGTCTGGGAGGATGATGAATAGGCCTAGTATGATTAATTTTTAATAAGAATCTAATTTGGACTGTCTCATTTTCAGCACAGCATATTTTTGGTGGTTTAATCAGGTTTGCAGCTTTTGGATACCTCTTAGGCATAGACATGAATATTGTAGCCTTTGTGCTGTCAAATCTTACAGCCCATTATATGCATTTTTTTTCCAGAGCACTTTTTTAATTCACTCTGTGTTTTCTCATAAAAGGCAAACCTGCAACTGGATCAGATTTTCATGCCATTAGACATCATACTCTCCTCTTGCCATTGACTGTAAACAGTTAAAATGTTTTTAAAGGTAATTTCCTTCTGTCAAGCCAAGTACACAAAAGTATCTCATTTCATATGAACTAATTTTCCTACATGACTGAATTTTCTAAGTCTGGACAAGCCTCCTCACAACGAGAATTTGAAAGAACATAGTTGAGGGGATTGTGGAGAATTTAAAGATGATTGTCAGGAATTTCCTTGAAGATCAAGAAGCCATCTGCTTGCTTCATGACAGTCAATCTGCTGAAGAAACAGACTCTGCATTATCATTCCCCCTTTCCCCACTGTCCTGTCTTCATCTGCCACGTGTAAGTTTTGATGGAGTAAAAGGCCTGAACAACATCCAGGCCATTTAATCCATCAAAAAATAGGCTAGAAAATGATGAAGAAAATTATTTCTTTTCCAGGTGAATGGAAAGAGTCAAGTATAAGATCTCTGTGAGAGCAGTGATTGTTGAACTGCAGAACTTCAAAGGCAGATGATTGTTGCATCTTTGACAACAGAAAGCATTATCTTTTTTGAAGAGGTGCTGCTGTAGGAGAGCAGAGGTAGCCTGAGGCATGAACAGACATGGGAGTGGGAGATGGATTTGCCCTGACTGGTTTTGTAGTGGTTCTTTATTACTTTTTGCCCTCACAGACCACGATAGGCACTTGGTACATACAGCTAGAGTCATGGTAGGGCATGTTTAGTCATGGAGGCTTAAGATTAACCAAGTATCTTCCTGGGGTTCTGGCGTTAACCAGAGAAACTCCTCTAGTGAGTCATGTCACGTCAGGGGAAGATTAGTCTTTAGTGGTAAAAAGACTAGGGCACAAATCCTGCTTTCCTTCTTTGCACACCTAGGCCTGCTGATCTGCTTGGGCCTATTTATCCCCAGGTTTATGTAAGCCTGATCTCCACCGGGGTGTTCATCCCCCAAAGTGACCTATTTGGGAGCAGAATCTCTCATTGCTCTAGACACTTGTCCATGAGAAAAATCCTCCTCTACAATATTCATCTGGAATTCCCGCTGTGGTTAGTGGGATGGCTTTTAGCAGCCTGGTTCTCCATGAAATAAATGACTGGATAGGGTGGAGCCAGAAGGTCTCCAGGCCTTGGGAACATCCTTGCTGGGGCAGCTGTGCCTCTCGTGTGTCCCCAGCCTAAAGCAGCTGCAGCCCTAAAATCCCAATGGTCTGACCATCACTCGGCCTTCTCCTGTGTGCTCATTTTTTCTGTTTCCTTCTGCAGTGCCAGGGCTGATGGTGGCCATTGATTGGGGTTTTTTTCTTTGTTAGCTTTTATCCTCGGGTTTCCTAAAGTCAGCCTCCAGTTGCTGGTTTGCTGCAGGTCTGTGTAAAACCAGCTCACCCACTGTTCAGCACGTGTCTGGCTGGGAGGAGGGAATAGCAGTGGTGTGTGAACACAAGGACAGAGTGATCCGTGCTGTGACATCCCTCTGCTCTGAAAAGAAGAGATTTTGAGTGCTCTATTCTTCCAGATCCCATGAGCAGCTGATAAAGGGGTTTGCCTGCACCCTGTGTTTTCTCTAGCTGAGTTTGGTGCCAGTGCTGTTGGGAGGTCATGAGTCCTTCAGCATCTCTTCACTGAAACCTGGGTTTTGTAGTTGCATTTTGATAAATTACAATTGGTGCTCTGACAATTTCTTTCCTGTTTGAAATAATATTTCCTATTAAATATATTCACCAATATTTAATATATTTGTGAATGCAATGCTACGATATTTACACCTGTAGGGTCTTTATCTCCACACAGAGAACTGTGACAGAGCTGGAGGAGCTCCAGGGGCTTCCTCACTAGGGTCCTGTTGCTATACCGTAAATTAAAGAGCTGTGAGAGAAGGTGATGCAGCAGTTCCTCTGCCACTGCTCACTCAGCCCTTGACTTCCAAAGCAGTTGCCAAGTAATACCACTTCCCTTGGGTCTTTGCTTGGTTCCTGGGATGTGCTGGTTGGATCATGACATTGACATCCCACTTCCCCAACAGCTTCTGACAGCCGTGAGCAGCACTGGTGCTGCTGGGACCTGGAGAGCTGGCAGACAGGTCTTCATCAGCCCACACCCCAGGTAGCTGCTTCTTCCCTCCTGTGCTTCTGAAGGCTGAGACGTGTTAACTCCCTGGCTTAAACAGCCTCATATTTCCTTGCTACAAGTTGTAAAGTATGCCATATTTTATGAATAGTTTTAAAAATTCATCTAAGCTCCCTCTAAATCCTTCCTGGCTTCCTTTCTTTCCTTCTCAATTTCACTTCTAACCTAATTGAGGCATCCAAATCTCTGCAGTTCTTCCTTTTGCTAGACAAGTAATAAATAAACTAGAATTTATTTAGGCAGTGGGAGATACTCATGTAACATGAAAGGGCTGATATTCAGCAGATGTGTCAGGCCCTTACACTGACCTACTTACTCTTCCTGATTTTTTTTTTCTTTCTCCTCAAAATGCATTGAAGCTTGCAAAGTTTAGCTTTGCTTCTTGGGAATGTGAGCTTTATAGGCAATTTAGATGGTGTAATTGCTCTTTTATCTGATGTAAAAAGAAATCTCTAATTATATTGATTTTTTTGAGAGGGAGTTTTGAGTGACTCTGTGCTGTTTACAAAAGGTTTGAATGCAGTGGTTCCTTATTGGTGCCATGTTTAATTCTGGCTCACTAGATCAGTTGGGATTGACATTAGCCTCCAAACAGTCCCTGCTAAATAGATGTATCAGTTAACATGTTTGAAGGCCAAAACAACCATATTACAATAATGATGTTCTGGATTGCCAGCTATTAACAGCCTGTTCCAGGTAGAATTATCCAATTTTCTCACAGATAAATTAACTGATTCTTTAGGAAAGAAAAATGGGCATTTCCCTTTTTCCTTCTTTTAAAAAAAATTATTTATTTTCACTTCTTTATGTAACTCCCATTAGTCTGTTAAAACAAACTCCAAAGATATTTATTGTTGCTTCCAAGAAGCTAGTTCCTATAAAAGGCTGTTGTCTGTGCCCAGCCCTGTTTATGCCCCAGAAATCAAGCTGCTGATGTCAAGATGTAGGAATGACAGTGACATTCAGCAGAAGGTTCTGATTCAGCTGCCTGTTGAATTTGAGACATTTAGATCTAGGCCTCAAATTTAGAGCTTTTTTTCCCCTTTTTATTCTCACTTTGTGTGTAAGGATGCAGACCCCTCTCTCTAATCCTGTAATTCTCTATAATTTACCTTTGTGTTTCCTCTTACTAAGGCCACATCTGGGGTTCTCTAGGACAGTTGGGTTCAGACAAACCATGGGTACTTCCCCACTGCTGTTATAATTTTGATTTGTGGTAAACCTTGTCCCCAAGAATCTGGGGCACAGTGTGGAGGAAACCTGAAGATATGGGCATGATGGCTTGTACTGTGCTCATGGATATCTCCAAAGCAGTGAGAGACCTGGGTACATGAGTATTGAGGCCCACACTGCTGTAAACAATACAGAAATAGGTCATATAGTCCTCCAGTGACACTCTTACTACATATTGAAGTTGACTCCTTGCTGTTTGCTCTCCAGCAGGGGCATCTCCCATCACCCTGTATGGAGTAAGTGCAGTTGTCAATGTGTCTCTTGGAAAAGATGCTTTCTGGAGTGATTGTGTTAATTTAACTTGTTAGCAACAAAGAGTGTTTGACAGAAGGTCTGAGAACTCTGCAGAGTTCTCTGTGGAAGAAGTGAAATGCATCTTGTGCAGTGACTTCTCTAAGCATCTTTGTGTATGAACTTGCATCGTTCTGGTGGACATTGGGGTTGGCTGCTTGAGAGCTCAGACACTAGAACACACTGTTCAACACTGAACCTCTGGGCAGAGCTGGAACATCTGCCCTGGTTTGCCACCAAATTCCCCACCAACCTTCCTCCCTTTGCTGCTTTCACACTGGCTACATCCAGAGGAAGGAGCTGGGTTGTCATGTGCTATGGTCAGAGCTGCCTTACACAGATCAAAGCTGAGGACAGTGGTTGAAATCGTGACAGGATTTTCTCTTGCCTTGGACAGAAGGGCAGTGATTGCATGTTAGGCCTGGGGGGAGTTCTGGTGTCATTTAGAAACCACTTTGTTTTAGGGGATGCTGGTGGGTAGCAAGTGAGGCATAAACTCTGGGCTTTGTCTAGTAAATTTGTGGCATTCACTTAATGTTTCTACATGACTTAATAATTGCCCAGTCTTACTGACACTGGATATCTGATTGTGAAAAATGTTCAGTGCTGGAAAAAATGATCAGGGCCAGATTTCTACTTTACCTTTCCTTCTTCCAGTACTGTTTGTTGGCATTCATACCAGGATAAATAAGGTGCCCTTCCTTAGGTTAATGATTATCTGTGTCTGTAGTTGTTCAGAATGCAGCAGGGAAGTTTAACTTTGCAGTTTCCTATACATCAGTGACTAATAAAATGGATCTCATGAGCTACACAGCATTTCCTGCTGTAAATTGGTACAAAACATTAAAAAAGAAGTTCCTAAAATCACTTCTACAATAGCTTGTTAAATAAAATGACCTTTTAGCTGTACTGATAATTCCCTGCTCATGCTGTTTTGTCTTTGTACTTTTCACCACTGTTTATCTTCTACTCTTTTTGCACAGTGTTTACTACTACAGTGATGTGATCATTTTATTTATATTTATTTCTGTTCCTGACTGCAATCTGTTGGCTTTCATAGCCTCAGCCCTCCCTCAATTAGTGTCTTTCAGAGTAATTCTTTTCCTTCTAGGTCCGGATGATGAAGGACAGTGATCCCTCCTGGAAGCCCACCTTTATTGTGAAGCCTGATGGAGGGTGCCAGGGGGATGGAATCTACCTCATTAAAGACCCAAGTGACATCAGGCTCACGGGGAGCGTCCAGAGCCGCCCAGCTGTGGTCCAGGAATACATTTGCAAACCCCTCCTTGTTGACAAACTGAAATTTGATATTCGTCTCTATGTCTTACTGAAATCTTTAGAGCCCTTAGAGATTTATATAGCCAAAGATGGACTTTCTAGGTTTTGTACAGAGCCCTATCAAGAACCCACTCTCAAGAATTTGCACCAGGTTTTTATGCACTTAACCAACTACTCACTAAATATCCACAGTGGGAATTTCATCCACTCTGACAGTGTGAACACTGGCAGCAAGAGGACTTTTTCAAGCATTCTGTGCAGACTGTCTTCCAGAGGAGCTGATGTCAAAAAGCTGTGGTCAGATATCATTTCACTGGTGATTAAAACCATTATTGCACTGACCCCAGAACTGAAAGTTTACTATCAGTCTGACATACCAGCAGGGAAGCCTGGGCCCACTTGCTTCCAGGTAGGTGGGAGTTTCTGCTGGGAATGCAGTTATTGCTATGCATGGATTAATTCTCTGGATGTTTAATTCCTTTCTAAAAGCTTTCTCTAGTTCTGTTGGTTGGGTGTAGTGCATGCACTGAAGGGCATTGCGTGAGCTCAGAGCCAAGTTCTGCTTGCCCAGGTTTCACCCTGCAGATCTCTCCCTGACCTATTTTACTCCTATCCACAAACATACACAGAGAATTTTCAGTGGCTATCAGTCTTCACTAGGACAGTTCACTCCAGTTTCCATCTTCTAGATGCTGTAACTGTGAAGCTCTGGAGGTTCCTAATGCAGCTGTGATGACAGTTTTAAGACCCACTTGTCATAGGTGCTAAGGTTCCACGTGGACAGATGCAGTATTTATAATTGGAGTTAGTGTAAAAGTAGCCCCAGGTTTTGAAGACAAATGGTCCCAGTTATTAATCTGCAATATAGCACATTTCACAGTTATTTCTCTGTTGTCCCTCCAATGTTTCTTCTTCCTGAATGTTGCCATATGTCAAGGTTTGGGTTAGTTCTATTCTAACTCAAACCAGGACAGCCCAGATGACCATTGCCTTGTGTGGAAGAACACTGAGCACAACTGAAATAACACATTGCTTATTCTCTGCAGATTTTAGGCTTTGACATTCTCCTGACAAAAAACTTGAAGCCCATGTTGCTAGAAGTAAATGCAAACCCCAGCATGAGGATAGAACATGAGCAAGAGGTAAGACCCCTCGATGGGAGAGTGATGTTGGAATGAAATTGCACAGGTTTGCTGTTCTGGTCTTTTTTTTCCCTGTTTGAAAGATGAAAACTGTCTGCCAATATGAAACCTCCAAGGTTCTCTGTAATTTTCTGCTTGGAAATCGTTGCTAATCTCATAAATTGGAAATATGACTTATTGGAATGGTGAAAGCTCTCCATCATCTCTGTCATAAATACATTTGTTCCTCGTCCTCTGCAGCTGACTTAATTGTGTTTAGGGGACTGCTAATAATTTCTTTCATGTTTGTATACATAATATGAATGGTAATATTGGCAACAGTCTTTTTTTTAATATTTCAATTTACTAGAGAAATCTGCCAAGAATTGTTGTAATATCATAGTGAAAATGTGAAGGTCTTTGTGTATCCTTTCAGAAGGATTTTGTAATTTATCATTTGTATTTAAAACATGTATGACATGTGTGAAGTTTGAGCAGATGTGGAGTAAGTTATCTTTAGTTCTGTACTGAAGAGTTGTATCCCTTTGTGATTTCCAGCTTTCTCCTGGAGTATTTGAAAATGTCCCAAGCCCTGTTGATGAAGAGGTGAAAGTAGCTGTTATCAGAGACACTCTTCGTCTGGTGGACCCTCAGAAGAAAAAGAGGAAAGATACCCAGTAAGTGTGTCAACTGACTTTAGTTTTTGCATCAATGCCTTGCAATAATTACAAAAGTGAAATATTTTTTTTCCCCAATTATGTTTAATAGGGACGATGAGTTCCTGACTGTCTGTGTGGCTCCTTTTGCAGCCACAGTGTTAACCCTTTCAGAAATGATGATTGAAAAGGTCTGAAAACTGATAGTGAGTCAGGCTTTATCAGTCCCCCTGGAATCTCTTACCTTGGGTTCAGAACTGATGCAAACAAACTTTTACTTGAGGCCTCTTTTTTTTAATTCAAAGGAGTCATGAGATGTAAATTTGTGTAAGTATTTACTTGAAAGTCACAAAATACTCTGAATTAATCGCCCCATTGGAGCTGAAAAACATGAATATTGTCTTTAGAAATTGCTTCCTTGATCTGTGATAATAAACAAAGTTAAATCTGTGATCTGGAAATGAGAGGAACTGCCTGCAGCAGCTTGCACAGAAATGCTTTTGGTGGGATCAGGCTGAGAGAAATAGTATCTTCTTTTTTTGCATGAAACACCTTGGTTTAAGCAGTTCTTTGGAGACATGAAAGGAAGATTCATTTATTTATTATTTTTGTCCCTAGAAATTCTTGCTTACAGTCCTGCCTCCATACCAGAATATCAATTTTGTTCTTCTCCTGGCACTTGGAGGCAACCTTAACTATGTTATTCATGTTCTATACTGATTTCAAGTGCAAATCTGCTCTCCTTTTGTAGACAGAGTCTCATGAAGAAGACATAACTGATAATTCTTACGAGTTCTCTATTATTGCAAGATTCTGATAAGATCAAGCTCCTCTTTCAGAGGCAGTGCCACACACAGAGGTTGCTGTGGTCAGTGTATGGCTCGTCTTGCACAGCAATTTATTCTCTGTGCTGCCTGTACTTAACCTTCACCCTTAGGATGACTTCAGTGCCTGGAGCTGAGAAAAGGTTGGTTTTTAACCTGTAATTATGTAACTAGTCCTGTCTTCTTTTTGTGCTGAAGTTATGGCAGGCAATCATTAACTACATATTAGGTATGGGAAAAAGGCAAATGATAATTAGCAATAAATTCATGGAGAACTCTGGTGTGTGTGGGGAATGCTCATTTAACTGAGGATTCTTCTCTGATACATTTGGAGCACTAAATTATTTTTAACCTGATTAGTTGGTGATGAGATAAACCATTGGCTCTTCACAGCAAGAATCCATCAGTGATGCAGCTTCTTTTCCAGGGTAATCTGGTTAACAGAGCATCTTGTTGATGAGCGTCTGTGTGTCTCTGCCATAAATCAATCCTATTTCTTGCTGCAAAGGGAAATATTCTGGTAACTTTGTGTGTGGCTATACAGAAATGTGTGTGACAGCTGCCCACCCATTTAGCTGAGATTTATTCCTGCTACTCCCAAGTAATTTTTGTTGAATTGTGTGGTGCACAGAACTTCTTGAGAGAGCCATGACCTTCCTAAGCATCAGGTGAAGGACCTCACCCTGATCACCTCTGGAGATTTACATCAAGGTAAAAACATTTGAGAGAGGAGCTGAGCAAAAGTTGCTTCTGCCTCCTCTTCACCAGCAGAGGTTTTTTGCAGTGCTTTTGCTTTCTGTCCTTCCCCTCCCTCCTTCCAGCACATTCCAGTCAGTTCTGATGTGTGCTCCCACGTGCCCTCTCCAGTAGCTGCAGAGAAATGGCACCATTCCTGTTGGCAGGACAGAGATAATCACTAAGTAATTGTCTGGAGATAGGAAGCTCAGTGATTGTTTACCTATCCCTTGTAATACTTGGGCTGGTCTAATTGCACCTGACAGCAGGGAAAGAAAAACTTGGCCTATTAATAGAAAAAATATCAGAAAATATTCCTGGCCTGGCAGCTCACCAGCAGCAAACATTGCAGGCCCTAGAACTGGTGCTAATTAAACAGTGGACATTAATCTAAGTAAAGTTTTGACAATACATATAACACTGAGTTTGAACACACAGGGGAAATCCTGAGGAGTCTGAGCTGCATCTCAGGTAAATATGCTGCTCTGGAGATGGATTTGATTTCCCTCTAATTATCTCCCAGATTAAAATAAATGAAGCATCTCAATGAAAGTGAGTTTTAGAAGTCATCCTGAAGTGCTTCATTATCAGGAAAGATTAATAGCTCAGAAATTTTTTTGGTTTAATTCTTCCTCATCTTTATGAAGTCTTGATTTATTTTTTTTTTTTAGAACTCATGTTTCACTTATAATTAAAAAATGAAAACATTTACTAAAGCAATGTGGAAGATACTGACTCTTTGCTCGTGGCTGTGTGGCAGAATTGTTCTCATGGAGTTTTAAGGCTTGGGTAGGTCATTGCAGCCATCCAGGCTGGAACAAACACAGCCATTTGGGGCTGAGCTCTTTTCTTGGAGAGCTGGAATGTTAAACTCCTCTGTAAATCTGCTAAATGTTATCAAACAAAGCTGACTTTCTTCTAGCACCACCAAAGAGTGAATTCAAGGGGTAGCCATGGCCAGGAATCCTGATTTCTGTTCTGATCACTAATTTCACTCTAATTTCAGAATTATCGTGGTGCTTCCAGTTAACACTTTTTTTTTCAGCTCTTTGGACTTGAATTCCTGATGTAATGAAGACTTTCAGTACCTGATTAGCCAGCTGGCCACTGTCATCAGGAGGAAACTTTCCTCCTTGAGGGAGAAATCTAATGTGAAAACAGATGGGGAGATGCAGCAGTTTTGTACTTCACTTGCTCAGGGCATCGTGTGGAGCAGAGGTGGCTCATGTCCCTTTGGAGGGCTGGGAGGCAATCACAGCTTTTTAATCCTACACAATCAGAAATCTGGGCTTTGCCCTAATTTGAGTGAAATCCTTGTGGTGTAGTAGTGTGAGGTGAGAGGTTGGGCTGTGCTCTGTGGTGTTTCCACAAAGAAACTTGCATAAAGCTTGTGTAGTATTAAATTCTGTCTGGATTGATTGCTGAAGGTGGGAGAAAGCTGCAGCTAAAGGAAATTTGCACAGTTAAATGAATGGTCTGATGACACCAAACAACATTTCAAGGAAATCAGTGTTACTTATGTAAGCAGCCATTTAATTAAGATCATCACTGATGCAAATCATTGTTGAGACTGGGACTCCCAACAGAAAATCTATTGGAAAAGGCTTCACAAACTTCTGCTTTTTGGTGCCTCATTTTGAATCTTTATAGTGGTGGTAAAATGTTTTCGTTTTGGTGTTTGTTTAATTATTAGCAATTTATCCTTTTTAAAATTGCATGAGATTTGAGGAGCAAAAAGGAGTCTCAGTCTTGTGTGCAAATGCTGTATTTCCTCCACTGGATGTTAGATGGGAGCTGTTTGGTGGGAGAATTGAAAGCCATGAGCATCCTTTGGAGCAGGTCTGCTCAAAATATCATAGAAATATCATTTATGTCATCTCATGGATGTGAATAACCTGCTTTCCTGGCCTGTCAAAACTATTTGTGCCCTAGTTTATGAATGCTAATTAATCCAGTGATAATAAGGGACTTCTTTATATTTTTGTTGCTGCTGTTTATTCCATGTCCCAGTGTGATCTCTTGCATTTACATGCCTGGTTTCTTACATATTTCAAGGCAGAAAATAAGCATTTTATTCTCTTGACAAAGAAAGCACAGTGTTATGACATGCTTGTCATTAGAAATATGAGCTGCTCATGGAATAAAATCTGCTTTTTCACTTGCTGGAGATGATGAAGGTGCAGCCCCCTAAGTAATATAATGACTTTTATTCAGCACTGAAGTAGCCACTGACAGAAGAAAGAATTGAAACACTTTGGGAACGAGATGTGCTTTAATCTGTGACTGTTACCAAAACAATAAATCCATTGTGCCCACAGAACCGAGTGCTTCTGGTTTATCACTTGTTATGGAACTGCTGTTTCATTGCTACTTTATCTTCCCTTGTCACTATTCTCTGTACAAACCACTTCAGTGTTTCTCTATTGGAATTCAGCCTTGAAATGTATTTGTGATGTACTGATTATTTTTTAAATATGTCAGGTCTGATTCCCTTCTCTGGGTTCTGTGGCTCTAGCAAATGTCAAATATGATTAACTAATTTTCTGAGCAGGAGGAACCCCAATGTGGTTTCTCTCTGATTTTTGCAAGATCAGCAAACAAACCCTGGCTAATGTCACTCTGCTCGGAGAGCACCCTCTAAATGTTCATGTGGATCAGGCTGACTTTTTATCTCCAAGCTAGTTAGGGAAAAAATCCAGTCAAGGTTTTGTAGAACTTACTACACAAATCTTACTCTTTTCCTGCACAAAACAAGATGGTTCTTTTTTTTTTTTTTTACTGTGTGGATTACACATCTCTCTCACTTTAAAAGTTTTCTTTCTCTGATATAGGGCAAAATTAATAGATTTCTGGGAGGAGAATATGTGATCTGTGTTAAATGAAAACCTGAATTAATTTCTGGACATTCAGCTGATGTACTTTCTGCCTTAAATGTAATTGATGTTGAAGTGGCAGCTTTGCAGGGATGTGTCCTGCTGTGCTGCTGACCTGTGGGTCTCACCCTGTCTGCTCAGTCCAGGGGACTTTGGCCTTTCAGTGATGCTGCTTTTGTGTGTTCTAAAGACACTTTCCAAACCCTAATGCTATTCTTGATCCCTTGATGCTGAGGAGCAGTTTTGTACTTTATCTTACAGAAGGAGGAAGAAGTCAGGAAATGACTTGTGCAGCAGTACTCCATTCATTTTCCAGATGCTTTTTATTCAGTTTCATAACCTCCCCTGATGTTTGTGTTGTGTTGAAGGGAAATATGAAAATACACCGGGCAAAGATGCTCGAGAGTGTGATTAGCCCAGATTTTGGTGATGATAGAGTCACTCTTGCCATTGATGACTGTGTTTATCTCCCTACACATGCTCTAAGGTTAGGATGGTGTGACAGGGGTGGTTTGAGAGGGTCAGCAGCTCAGTGCACAGGCAGGGGCTGGATGGGAGAATGCTGCTGGTACAGCTCTCACTGATCAGGACATCAGGACTGTTCTTCAGTCTAATGTATCTTAGTTTCCACTTCTGTGAGTAACCATATTATGTTCTGCAGGGATTCATCACTCAGGGTTTGCATCATACGGGGGGAGTTTAGTGCTTATAAAAATAAGCACCTAATAAACCTCTCTGTGGTAGTGTCAGTGGTTTCCATTTGCTAATTGACTTCATGAGCTAGAGCTTTAGGCTGATTGCTGTGTTCTTCCTCTTGGGCTTGGCAGTCTGGTCAGGTTTCCAGCTATTCAGATGCTTCTCCAGCACCACCTCTTCATTCCCAGCCCTATTTCTGCCCAGGAGGGGCTTACTTGAGATTGATCTTTCTACTCTGGCTCATTTTAGAGGCTGACACAATTTTTTTTTTCTCCATTAGTCAAAATGACCCAGCATTCATATTCAGGTTGATTCTGCCCAAGCCCTTTGAGAGCACATTGGATTAGACCCTTTCTCTTTCCTGGAGGGCTTTTTGGTTTATTCCTTCATCAGGCAATCTGCCAACTCCACTATCAATTCTTGTCTGTTCCATTAGCCCCTGCAGCTTTTGATGGCTTGGACATGTGAGGGAGACTTTTAACGGTGGTGTTTGTCAATGTTACTTCAGTTCAGATTAGTGGAACGTTCACTTTGTTTTGCTGTAGCTGGGGAGTATTTATTTCTCCTCCTATTTCTCATCCTGCTCAAGAAGAACCCACCTCAACTCCTCTGTTCAGTTTTGTGAAGCAAGAGTTACAGGTGCCTTGATCTTTGCTCTCTGCTCTTGCTTTTCCAATTATTTATCTGCTTCATCTTAAGAGATTTTAACCTTTCTCCTATTGATTAGGACAGGCCCTGCTGGAAATGCTATGGACTATAATGTGAGGCATCTCTCCGGGAAGGGAAGGGAAGGATCTGGTGGTGCTTGAATCCCAGAATAGTTCTGCATTGGTTTTAAGAGCAAAGAGGAAAGCACCACAAAAGTGTTTACTACAATGGCGGAAAATACAACACTGAGTGCAGAATAATGGCAAATAATTAGAATGTGCTGTGGCAGCAGTCCTAGTGTAGGAAAGAAAATCTGCTGACAGATCAGATCCTCTAGTTCATCAGTGGGTGTATTTCACACATAATCACACCTCATGTTTTAATTGGCCAAAAAGGCATAAATACATGAGCAATAACAATGTTTCT
Source organism: Brachypteracias leptosomus (assembly GCA_013401335.1). Taxonomy (NCBI): domain Eukaryota; kingdom Metazoa; phylum Chordata; class Aves; order Coraciiformes; family Brachypteraciidae; genus Brachypteracias; species Brachypteracias leptosomus. The sequence continues at coordinate 444,333 of VYZX01005032.1, read as the reverse complement.
TCAAAAGTAGCTGAAACCATGTCCCTAGCTATAGGTACAGAAGGGATTCAGTAATTCAGTGTTTTTCTCTATCAGAGCATTACAGGGTAAGTTGGTTTGGTGGAAATAACTCTGGACTAGGACATAAAGGATGTGATTTCCTTTCCTGACTCAGTGACCTTCAGACAAAACATTTTCCTTTTGCTGCCATTTTCATTCTGTGCAGAGAGGGTGATGCTTTGCTGAGCATGGCCAGTCCTTCTAAATCAACAGTGTGCTCAGGATATGACCTGCTATTGTGCTTAGTAGTGTATGAGGTCAGTTTATGTATTGTTACATGGAAATATTACAGGAAAGCTTCACTTTTCTCCTCTGGAGGACTTTAGGTCCAATTCTACACACTTTAGTAAATATCCCTGGTGTTTACTAAGGCTTGTAAAGCAGTCTGCACATTCTGCCACCCTGATTGTCATTGATCTCATTATCTTTTACTGTCCCCAAAACAGAGTGCTCAGAGTAGTTGCATGTTCTGCACAGCATCATAACTTGGTGCATGAATATTCAGGATACTGGGATTTTAAAAAGGTTTTTTATCAATGTCATTCTTTGGTGTTATTTTCATCTTCTCACTTTTACAGCCCTTTGCTAATAAAGCAGAATTTACGGGGTGCCATTAGAATGCACACAGCCACAGCACTAAACCCTGTGCTTGACAACAGATTAATTTACAATTATTCCCATTTTAACCTTCACCACTGCAAAGGTGCAGTTATTCATGGGCTGGTTTTACAGGTCGCTCAGTGTTTGCTCCTGTCTTGTATTCTAAGCACCAACATCTTGAAGGTAAAGACTGTATTTTAACTTCCATATAAAGAGTGGATTCAGTCTTATTTTGACCCTCTCCAGATGACCCCGTATTGTGGGACAGCTGGAAGTGCTTAGAATGCACTAAGTAAGCAAACTGGTGACAGGCCCAGTCCATTTGAAATTTTTAATGGACAAGAATTGATATGGGTAGCAGAATTTTCAAAGGTTTCATTTGCAGCACTGGGAAGTTAATTGGGCCAAAGCCCCAGTAGGTTTTTGCAGTAATTGCTGTGCTGCAGTGCCCTGAGCTCTGCTCTGGACCCCAGGCAGGGTTTGTGTTACCAAATTGAGAGTGGGGAGTCAGTCCAATTAGATAGTTTGTCCAATTAGACTTGAATTACACTGTTTTGAGATGCAGCTAATCTAATTACACTTTTATTGACATCTCTTTTCTTTCTTTCCTCTCTCTCTAAAGTTCCTTAGTGAGCAATAGAAGAAGGATTGGAAATAAACTGAGCACTGTGGCCTCTCAGGAGCTTTTCCATAACACCTGAGCTTTCCAAACATTCTAATTCATCAAACCATGCTATAACAATTACATCTCTTAGGTACTCACACTGCATTACATTTTGAGTTGATCATTAAGACTTTTTGCTTTCTTCTCTCTTAGGATGGTTTCTAAATGCAAAGAAAACCTCTGATAAAATACAGAGCAAAGGAAAGTTTTATCAGGGTGTGTCACTTCCCTCTGGTCTTTGTAGCACGGCCACAAACCTTGCTGTGATCTTCAGGGTCTGCCCAAGAGGAAGGGAGGTCAGGAGTAAAGTGAGGTGGCTAAATGGCACAAAAAAGGAACGTGGAGGCAGTAGGTCTAAATCTGTCTTTGAATTCAGTTATTTGATTAGAGGTTTTAAGTGAGTCTTAATGGTAATAGAGTCTGGCTCTGTATTTTGTGTCCCTCATAACCAGCAGTGGTGGCTGGGGCAAGAGGAGTCCCAGAGACTTCACCGAGCCATGATGAAGAGCCTGGTGGGAAGGCTCTTCAAGCCTCCTTCTGTATCCAACAGTGTAGGTGTTGGTGTCTGGCTGAATTCTAACAGAGTAAGCTGCTTTTCTGTTGGTTTGTGGTTGGTTTGTTCTCTTTGCAAACCTAAGCTCAGCAATCCTTCAGAGCATCCCCGGGAGCGTTGCTGGGTACAGATGTTTGTGCTGAAAGCAGGGAAAATGTCAGTGGAGCATGAGCAGAGATTGGCTGAGGTTATGTTGGCTAGGGTGTAAAACAAACAGCAATTTTGACCTTATTCATCAGGCAGTGAAGTGCACAGTGAGGTGTCGTGGGGAGTTAGCTCTCGGTGCCTTCCAGAGGGTGGAATCGCTGTCGCTCTTAGTGCCAGTCACCTTCTCCTTTCACCTCAGAGTAAAGCAGCTGAAAAACTGATAAGGCAGAGAAGTCCTGGTTGTTCTTAGATGTTATTTCCACCATTCAGGGCTTCAAGGCTGACATCTCTTCAGCCTGGGAAGGGTTCGTGGGTTTGTTGAACATGGGCTTAATTTCCAACTGATTTTCAGTACCTGGCAGAGGTTGTGTTGAGCTTCTCAGTGATCTAGGCACCCATCAGCTCTGCAATGCCTTTTAAGGGTGTTCATCTGGACTAACTCTTAAGTTGAAGAGAGTGGTAAATGTCATGTAGTAAAAGCTAAACAAGTGTCTTTGTGCCTGGAGAATCCACTGCAGAGGAGAACTGTAACCAGAAAATGAGCTGTTCAGCAGCTTCACATAAAGAAGTAACTTTCTGCTTATAAAACTGATTTAACTGAAATCTAATTTATTCCTCATACAAGGAAAGAAAGTAACTTTATTCTGTCTTCTGTCCTTATTCTAAAAATGCCATCTTCTTTCCTCTGCTAGACAGCATGAATCAGAGCCTGTTTAGTGCAAAGAAGAGGAAAATGAGTTGTCTCCTTTAAGGAAATGGCTTCATTTTTTTAAAGTGCATTTTTAAGAGATCTTCTCCATCTTCTTCCTTTGGATTTGCTGTCGTTTCCTCTTTAGTTTTCAGTAAAGAAAGCTGTTGTGTTTTAAAGTTAAAACCACTTTTTTTTCCTCTCTGTCTTAAACTCTGGGGCAGAGGCAGCATCTGCCCTGTGTGGCCAGGTGGGATCACAGTTTGTGTTCACACAGGGAGGGTGATCAGGAGTTAGGCTGGAGTGCAAATTGGTTTTTTCCTGACACTTCACTATGCTAATCATCTGAGCTGAGTTTCTGCTATCAGCAAAATAATCTTCACCTCTGCTTGCCTTGTAGCTTGCCAGCAGAATCTAGTTTTGGGGTGGTATCTCAACTTCTGCAGCAGTGGTGTCTCAGCTGCACTTTTCAATATATAGGGGGTTTTTATGGCTTTTGTATATGGCACAATTTCCACTATTAACCTGCAGTTAAATGCCTCTTGAATGAAATGTGGTTTTGAGAATGTTAGCTTAATTGTCTTATCTGAAATGAAGGATATATATTTATTTAATTGGACATTTTCCCCCGTTACCTTCTTGAATGTATTTGTGCTGCACAGAAGCAACTTTTACATTAATTTTTCCAGCTGGTCTATAACATAAACTCCAGTAACTTCTAATTTTCTTTAATCTTTCTGATAGTAAATTACTTCCCACCAGGTAGTTTCCATAAAATAAGTATAGTATACAAGTATTTACTATAAAGATAAATGGTAGTGTTATAGTGTGTATTTGTGTATAGATGTCTGTATATACAGCAGGCCTGTGAGTATTTTTGAATATACCATATATATATTTGAATATATATTGAATATATATACACTATATATATATTTGAATATACTACATATATTATATATTATAAAAGGTAGTGTTATAGTGTGTATTTGTGTATAGATGTCTGTATATACAGCAGGCCTGTGAGTATTTTTGAATATACCATATATATATTTGAATATATATTGAATATATATACACTATATATATATTTGAATATACTACATATATTATATATTATAAAAGGTAGTGTTATAGTGTGTATTTGTGTATAGATGTCTGTATATACAGCAGGCCTGTGAGTATTTCTGAATATATTATATATATTTGAATATATATAGAATATATATATACTATATATAAATTTGAATATCCTATATGTATTACATACTATAATATAAATATATATTTGATTTGAATCTGTATATTATGAGTACCTAAAACTACGACCAACTGTGATAGTTTTGCTTGCCTGAAATCTGGGGGCTGGCCCTGAATACTTGATTTCCAGTTTGTCAATTCCTCATGCAACTGGTGGGTTGCAGGGTGCACTTTGTGCTCTCTCAGGGCACAGCCCACCAACAAATTGATTTTAAAAAATCTGATTTCCTGCAGCTGAGATGGTGTTGTAGCAAATCGATCAGCCAAGGGCACACTGGGGGACATCACCTACTAATAACAGAAACCAATCCCTCTGGTGGAGCAGGAATCCAGAGCAGTGCTTTGTTAGGATAACAGTAAAATGGAATAAAGGAATCAATCCATAGGGATTATATGAGTGGGAAGCTCTTACATGCACATGCCTTCTAAGAATTATTTATTTGCAGTGTATTTATGTGTCACAGTTAAGGGAACTTGGAGCAAATGGTGGATCTTGGTGTAGCCCTGAATTCTGGAGCAATTTAATGACCTAATTACCCCATGCTGCTGTAAGAAATAACACAATTCATTTATACATTTTCATTTGATGCAAAATTCACTTTACTGTAACAAAAAAACCCACACTGGGGATGCTTAGTGTGAACAAAATACACCCCATTCCTTTTTGATGACATGTCAGGAGCTGCTGGTGCTTTCCAGGGGCTGCAAAATGTGTCTCAGCAACAGGTTTCACTGACTCAGGTGCATGATTTGGGAACAGCACTGAAAAAAATCAGCTGGATTCTAACTTGAGGTGGAATTTTAATGGTAGCCATTTTTTCCCACATGGTTTTTAGCTGTTTCTAACTCTTGAAAATGAGGTGATACTGCTTGAATGAGGTTACCATATTCTTTTCAATCTGAAGAGGATCTTCACAGCATCATTTCCTACCTGGATGTTTGATTTTTAAGACTTCTTTTTTCCCCTATTATAACTATACCATAAATACAAGCATTTATTTTCCCAGCATCTGGTCCTAAGCAGCCAGGGAATGAGAAGTGAAGGAAAAATGGAGATTATTTCTCTGATTTTTTATTTTTTTTTTTTTTTTTTTTTTTCCAGGAGCTTTATTATTCTGATCAGCTTCAGGCCATCAAAAAGTTGTGTGTTCTCAGCTACTGCACGTAATGAGTATGAATATTAGATCATAACCATATCCAGGAACTGTTTGCTTATTCCCCTGTTTATATCCCATAATAATGGCAAGGGAGTGCAGAGCAGGTTTTTAAGGGACAGCAAAATTAAGTGCTTGGGATTTTGGCTTGACTTGAGCACAGGCATCGAGCAGAAAAATAACATTTTTTCCCCCTTACAGATACCCTTCAGGTGTCACTTCTGCAGGATCTTGGTTTTATTACATCAATCACAAGCAGCTTAAGGCTTCCAAAAACATAGTCACAGACAGATGTTGAGCCTGTCTGGGGATTAGAAATATCCTCTTCCATTAAGTATAAATTAACTTAATCACCAGGTATGAAAGATAAGCAGCACAAACATCATTCCCTGAAGCTTTCATTAAAATTAAAATTCTATTTAAAACTAGGCTCGTACTTTCTCTGGCTTGATCCCCCTTCAAAGAGATTGTATCTGCTGTAAATTTTTACAGTGACAGAGTGACAGAAATTAATGTATTGGGGGCAGTGATGTTCCCCATAATTCAACTTCTGCTGCTAGTCAGCTTTTAGCAGGAGAGATGATTGGCTTATTTTTAACTAATAATTGGTCTCTAGTCCCTGACAAAGAGGAGGAAGCAATAAACCTGCCCAGCACCCAGGATGGGAGCCTGGAGCCACGTGGTTTAACAGCAGCGTGATCATCAGGAGGGTTATTTGTGGCTGTGGAATTCACCTGCTCTAAGGGGAGGATTAGTGCTGATAAAATGCAGTTGCACCACTGCTTTCTGCTCCTTGCATGACAGGGTAAAGCTCCTTTCCTCCCCTGGCATAATCACCACTGCTTTCTAAGAATAATTTCCCCATGGGAAGAACTACCACAGCGTTGAGGAGTTTTTCTCTTCTCCTCTAAGCCTCTTGGTGGTCTCATTTAATGTTGCTTTCAATATATGATCAGGCTTTACAACTGCTTTGCTTTTGCAGTGTCCTGTATTACTATTTTTAAGGCACATTTTTCTAAAGAAACAAAGGAAACGGGAGGAATAATGAGGCACACAGGCACTTTAAAAGCAAATAGTGAACACAAATAAATCTAAGAGGAATAATAAGAGCTTGCCTCCACAGAAAAATGAAGTATTGGGCACCGTATTTAATGATCTTTGTTCTGGAATAATTTTTTGCTGCTGTGGAACAAAGTCTTCTGCAGCAGGTTTTGCATTGCTTACCCATTATTTCATTAGAGTAATGCCATATTTTCTGCAGCACTCAAAGAGATGACAGGTAATAGCATAAGCATTCAGTGCTGCTCTTACATTAAAGGTAATAAATCTTTAGCTAATGCAGACTGATATTACCATTATTCTTGAAGGAAAAAGTTGGAAATAAAGAATCTCAAATAATAATTAGGAAATAACTGGGGTTTCTCAGCACATTGCACCTGAGACTCCTCAAATGCATTTCTCCACTGTAATGATTTAAACTATAGATTAGGGAGTGCTATAGGAATGCAAACAGCTCAAGTGCAACTGCTACATGGAGCTGGGTGTTCATGCCAGTGTGTGGTATCTGCTTTGTATCTCTAGAGTTCTGGGGTGTGCTGATCATGGTTGGACTCGATGATCTTAAAGGTTCTTTCCAACCATGGTGATTCTGTGATCCTGGCATCACCCCCTGGGGCAGGAGTCTGACAAAACTGGATTTAATCACAGCAGCATCAGGGAACACTTAGGGTGTGTTTTTTCCTAGACAAAATGTGTAGGACACATTAGGTTTTGAGTTTGAGGTGGAGGCTCTAGACTTCTCCTCATCTGATATGGAACTATCGCTGCTACCCTGATCCATCACTGGGTGTCCTTGGTGTGGAGCAAGGTGGGATCCACACTGAGCTTCTACATCTTGGAAAGGCTCATTAACAACGGGTGAAGGCAGCAAACTTTCAGTCTTTTGTTTGCTTTCAGAAGCTGTTGAATCTTTAATGAGAAGTGTTTATTTTTTATAATAAATCCACCTCATCTGAGGAGGCAGCAAAACATCCTTCAGAGAGGGGCCTGATGTCTGTGGAGCTTGGAGTATGATACGTGTAAGCAAAGAACACTCATTATCAATTTAACTTCTTCAAGAATCTGAATTATTTTGGTTTTGTTAAGCAAATGGCAAGGAATATTCGGTCCCATTTTTAACTTATTCTTGGAGCCACTTTAAATGTGTTTGCCAGCTCAGAAACAAACTCTGTGTTCCACTTCTTTCCCCCTTCCAGAGTGAATGCAATTTTCAGCCTTGAAGGTGGAGGCAAAGTTAGACACAATCATGCTCACAATAAAGTTAAAATCTAAGTGGGGTGATTTAACTGCTTGGTTTCTGTAACAGATTTTTTTTCTTAGAGAGATGGAAATTCTAAGTGCTGGCAGCACTTGCAGCTTCCAGGAGCCAGGACAGCTGCTGTGTTTGCAAATGGATTGTGTGTGCTGTGGAGTTAGCTGTCTACCTACAACATGCTGGTGATCAATCCAGGTTTTTCATGTGATTGATTCTGCTCCTTGAAATATGGACTCTTTACCATGGTTGCTTTGACTTGGTGTTAAATAAACTATATGTAAGAACAGTGTTTCTAATGTAGCTCCAGAAATCTCCTAGTCTATGGGGTTTAATACTCTTTTAATACTTCTGTCTTTGTGCAACTTTATTACCCTGGTGAAAGGAGGAGATGCTGGTGCTCCTGGTGCTTTTTACTTTGCCAGAGGGTAGAGAGGAGATTGAATATTCAGGCTCCTCAAATGGAACTCTCGAGTGGCCAGTACAAAACAAAAGATGCTGATGATTCACACAACGTGAAACTCTGAAATTTCTTTTAGGTATTGCGAGTGCTGGATGTGTCTGTGTGGTAACAAGAGTAATGGGATTAGTTCAGAAAGGGGAATCCATGAATGGTTGATGATGCAGACACTGCTCTGCCTTTGACTTGTTTCCTAAATGATTTATTTCTGTGAGTGAGCACACAAACATTTCATACCTAAACACCCCAGGAACAAACAGGTACCTGGTTGTTGGGAGGCCCATATACTGTGGTGAGAAATGGGTGGATAGATAGATTTGTCATGCAAAATCTTCTCTGCTTTTAACTATGTTAACATGGTCCTTGCTTTGAGAATAGAGGCTCAGCTGAGGGAATAATTACAGCTGCAGAATCCAGAACATGGTATTTTCTTTTATTAGGTAAGCAGTTGTGGGCTGATACCAGAATTGCTTAATTTCTACTTCTAGCAATGCCCTAAATGTTAAATATATCAAGTGAGCATTCTTAGAAATATTAATATTGCAATTCTTGCCCAATTTTGCTCCGAACGTGACAGCTAAATTTGATATACAAGTGTACAAATGCAGCGAATTTCCAAGCTCTTAATTAGTAGTTGCAAATTTGTTTGTCCCTTAGCAACTCGTATTTGCATAAAGATTAAGGCCAGTCGGAATGAAAGGGCTAAAACATAGATGGAGGAAACATTAATAAATGAGTAATCGTGTATAAAAGATAAGTAGTCTTCGATGTCATTTCCATAGGCTTTATTAAAATGGGATTTCTTTTCTGAGAGATGCAGTTAGTATTTTTCTCCACAGTTGATCATTTCTAAAAGGAGATCTGTCATGAGCTGCAGAATTAGAGAAATTAATGTATCGGGGTCAGACATTAGTATGTAAATGAAGCTTTGCTTTTATTCTGTATGGCAACAGAAGCATTACCTTAGAGCTGACCTCTCATTCATTGAGCCTGACTCAGCTGTGTCAGTCACAACAATTAATTCTGAGGAGCAGCTTTAAAGTGCAGGGCTCAGCTTCCTTCTGCTCCCCGGGCCTGCTGGAAATCCCCAGAGGAGGCAGCTAATGGGGGGAACCTGCACAAGGTTCTTTCTGCAGCTTTGCTTCAGCATCGTGGAGTTTCTGATCCACACAGACCTCGTGCAAGGGCTGCAGGGTGTGTAGGGTCAGCTGAGAGCCCCACGTGTTGTGCCCCACTCCCCAGGTGAACCCTGAACCACATAGTGTATGAGATGGCTGAAAGTTCTAACTCATCTTCTACTCAACTCAGAAAAGTGGTGTGAGATCCACGGACTCCACTGAAACTGGGAGCTGTGGAAAGGTCTCAGGGTCAGCATTTTGGGGAAGGCTGGTTTGGGGTTTGGTTTTAAGTTTGAAAAGGGACTTTCTGGCCCTTTTAAACTGGTAGCAGACGCTAGTCCCAAACCAGAATAATCTCAGTTGAGTTGTAGATGCTCCATCCCTGGAGGTGGTCAAGGCAGGGCGGATGGGGCCTTGAGCAACCTGGTCTAGTGGGAGTGTCCCTGCCATGGCAGGGGGGTGGAATGAGATGATCTTTGGGGTCCCTTCCAACCCAAACCATTCTGTGATCTGCAGTTGCTGTTTGGGCAGGTGCTGCCACGTGAAGGGAACATCTGGAGGTGTGACTGAGCCCAGAGCCCACATTAAAGCACGGTTGAAAACTTTGCCCCAGAAATGTCTTTCAGAAATTAGCTATTGCAATTTAGTTCATACTAATTAAAACTTTTTTTAGCAATTCTTTCTATTTTTTTTTCTGTAAGGCTCCTTTCCTACAGTTACCACACATTGATTTTCAACATACCTCTCACTAGGAGTTCAAAGCATAACTTTGAAGTGTTCTATGCTAAAAGGGGACGTAGGGTGGCAATGGATTAGTGTCTTTCAGGGGAGGTGAGTAGAAAAGAGCCTCCAAATCCCATGGGGATATTTGTTATGGATGAGCTGGGATAGGGCTGAGGAAATCTGCTGCCTTTTGCAGTCCAAGGCAGATTTACTGTAGATTTGACTTAATAACTTTTAAAGTGCTGTTGGTGAATAATAACTACGTTGATTGTTATCCTCTGCTGGAAGAGAACTTGCTGAAGGACACTAGATCTGCTCAGGAACACAAAAGATCAATGTAGTAAAAGCACCAATTTTTTTAGTACCTGGCGTGAATTACACCTATTGTTGATGATTGGTACTTAGAGAAATGACTGGAAAGAAAATGAAAACCTGCATATGCTTAGTGGGTGTCACACAATTACCATCAGCTATCAGACTTTCTGAACTTGGGAGGGGAGCAATCTTTAATTGTATCTAGATGTGTCAAATGTGGAGGGAAAAAAAAGGAAAATATGTCCTGCTGAATAAACATGTAACGTTTATTTTGGAACATCATTATCTCGATCAGCTTTATGCAGGGAATTTGGCAACAACAATGAAGATGAAATAATGTATTTTGACAGTGTGCACAGAGGAGTTGAAGAAAGAAAATAATGGGATTGCTCAGAAATTGTCTTCTGAGTGGTGCCAGGGTGCATTTATGTGAACTACATTGCTCGGGAGTGTGTGGATAGAATTTCGTCTCTGCAAATATATCTCACTGCACTTCTTGTACCTTACAGGGGAGCTAAAAAAGCTTCTAATACTTATTGGAAAATTCCAAATGCCATTAGATTATTACAATCTCTAAGCATTTCCCATGAAATATTCCATAAACTCATCATTTTTGGGCACCACAGGATAAGGAGGACATTGAGGGGCTGCAGCGGGTGCAGAGAAGGGCAAAAAGCTGGTGAGAGGTCTGGAGAACGTGTCGTGTGAGGAACTGGGATTGTTTAGCTTGGAGAAGAGGAGGCTGAGAGGAGACCTCATTGCTCTCTACAGCTCCCTAAAAGGAGGTTGTGGTGAGGCTGGGGTTGGGCTCTTCTCCCAAGTGACTAATGACTAATGTGCAGTTACTGTCTGGGGTTTCCTCATCTGTGAGGAACAAACCTGTTGCCTTTGGTGAGGCTGTAAAGACCTTTTGAGAGGAACATGGATGTTCTACAGCATCACAGCAGATCTACATCAAGGAAATAAAATATTCTGTGATTAAACAACCTCAGAAAGACAACACACTGACTCTTGTAAGAACAAGGTTAACCTAAGACACTATTACTCTATGTCCTGCAGGTGTCAGACTTTGGAGCCCGTTCCGGAAGCAAACGAGGAGCCGTTGGATGCTGGCCCAGCAGACAGAGCAGAGCAGGAAGGCAGCAGGAGCCCCGAGGCTGCTCTCCCCTCCCTGTGTCTCAAGCAGGTGTTCCCCAAGTACGCCAAGCAGTTCAGCTACCTGCGCCTGGTGGACAGGGTGGCCGCGCTCTTCATCCGCTTCCTCGGCGTGAAGGGGACGACGAAGCTGGGGCCAACGGGTTTCAGGACGTTCATAAGGTCAGGAGGGTGGAGGTTTCGTCAGGAGTAGAGAGCTTGGAAGCTCCTCTGGGGTAGCACTGATCAGGGGAATGGAGCATCTCTGGTATGGAGACAGGCTGAGAGAGTTGGGGCTGTTCAGCCCGGAGAAGAGAAGGCTCCAGGGGGACCTTAGAGTGACCTTCCAGGATCTGAAGGGGGCTACGTAGAGGCAAGGGAAGGTCTGTTCAAAAGGGTTTGTAATGACAGGACAAGGAGTGATGGTTTTAAGCTGGGAAAGGAGAGATTTAGACTGGATATTAGAAAAAAGTTCTTTAATCTGAGGGTGATAGATCAGTGGAAGGGGCTGCCCAGAGAGGGGGTGGAGGCCCCATCCCTGGAGTCCTTCAAGGTCAGGCTTGATGGGGCTCTGAGCAGCCTGCCCTAGGTAGAGATGTCCCTGCTGGTGTAGGGAGGTTGGACCAGATGACCTCTAGAAGTCCCTTCCAGCCTGAAACATTCTATGATTCTATGCTGGCCCTGGGCTTACTGTGAGTTTTGTGGGGCAACACAGGTCCTACCACTCAACTTGTAGGTTTGGTGATGCCTTCTAATAAAACTTCCCCCATAACTTCCACTGAACCATTGCATATTTTTGTATAGAATTGAGATTTTTTATAATTCCAAGCTCTCCCAACTACCTGGCCTATGAAACTGTGTCTAGCAGGATGGGTCATGACTCTACAGCAGATCAGTGATGCTTTGGGAGATGCTATTTGCTCTCTTAGTCAACATGTCATGTTCATAGTAGATCAGGAATACCACTGTGAGAAAGTGCCAGCCAAGATTGGGTCCCTCAGCCCCATTCTGCTGGCTGTGGGGCACAGCCAGGGCTTGTCCAGGGCTTGCCAACTGCCCCTCTGGTGCCTTGTGCACTGAGAAGTTCCTTTCTGAAATTGCACCTTGCAATGGCAAGGAACTCAATTTATTTTTTTCACATGCTTCTCTTTTGTAAGGGTTTTTTTCATTGTTTTTATGGATATATCTGTTCTAGCCATGGTACAAATATCTCATTTTCCCTCTTTCATTGCCAGTGACAAAAGAAATAAGCAGCAGCAGCAGATGTACCCTTAAAATACAGGTCCTGTTTCTATGCAGATGCTTTTAGCATTCAGGAATGAATATAAACAATTTGATTCATACAAATGACAATATATAGAAAAGGACTGAAGGCATCTGCTCTATCCACAGACCAGTACAGGATTGCTTCCAGTTCTGTGTTTTCTGTTGTTTAGTCCAGCCTTAATCTGGCACTTGTCAGAGGAATGCAGAACAAATACCAATGTTTTCTTTTAAGAATATTAAAATAAATTGCCATATCTCAATGAAATGGTGCTTGCAGTTTCCTAATGCACCTTAAATGAAACTTGTTAGTATCAGCAAATATTTTATTTTTTCCCAGAGGATCTCTACCTAAAGGAAACCTGTGAGTCTCAGCAAATATTTCATTTTTTTCCAGAGGATCCCTACCAGCTCTCTGGCCCTTTTGTGAAATGCTGCCATGACTGCTCAGTTCAGGAAGAGGGTTTTGTGCTTTATCCCTCCTCAAGAATGCCCCAGCACACGAGTGTGTGACTCTGTGCCTCTGGGCAGGTGGTTATAGAGACTATCTACTCCAATTTCAGCTAATCAAAATCTGTTCCACTTCAATAACTTCTTCATTCTAAATAACCAACTAAGAGGGGAATGCTGAATGTGGCTACAGTCCCTGCTTGGATGCTGCCTAAGATCTTTTGGGGACTATCTAGGCCAGACTTAAGCCTCTGTTTTAAGGGAGCTCTGCTCAGGCTACTATAGAGGAAGATTCTTTTAAATTATTCAGCGCGTGGGGTGATTTTATTGGGTTTTTTCTTTCCTTTTCTGGCCAGAAACTTTGGCCAGCTCTTTGGCATGTGCCCTGGCTGCAGCCAGGCTGCCAGACATCTGGAGCTCCTGGCCTGATGGCTGATTCCCAGCCCCTGCTCAGTGCTGTGCTGCAGGCTCAGCCCACACGAGTGTCACATCATCTCCTCCATGTGCTTATCACCACTGCCCGGGATGCTCCCAGGGATGCTGCAGCTTCCCAGGCAGTGCTGAGGAGCACACAGGGTAAATCTGCTCCCTGCTCAGGCATGAGGAAATAATTCTGTGCCTGAAAGCTTTTCCTCCAACCCTGTTCAAACAGCATCAGTCAGTAAATAAAGGAGTATTTCTCTGTGCAAACCCTGCCTTGTGTAGATAGCCTGGGCAGATTTGAGCTGGGCTTTGCAGTGTTCCAATTAATTCCATTCTGTTACAGCCCCAGAAAGCTCCAGCAGTAGCCTGGGAGAAAGCTGGGTGGGGCCATCAAGGCCTATTTTTAATTGAAATATTCAGGGTTTCTTTGGGGATTTTGTTTGGTTGGTTGGGGTTTTTTTTTCCCTGCTTTGTTGCAAAGCAAAAATAAACCAGTTAATCTGTAATCTGAGCTGCTGCTCTTTTGTGGCTAGAGATTGCCAGGAGGTTGCACACACACATATTGGAGCAGCAGGAGATGTTCTGGGGTCCTGTAGCATTTCAGACCCATACTCTTACTGAACACTGCTCTGTCTGCTGGGCATGTGTCATTAGACCTAGTGCTGTGTACACAGGACATGGACAAACTTTTCCCCAGTGTTCTCTCAGTTGCCCTCGCAGGATTTTTCCTAACCTAGAAGTCTGGGTGTAATCAGAATTTCTTCTTTATTTTGTCTGTTTTTAACAGGAACTGCAAACTGAGTAACAGCAGTTTTTCCATGGCTTCTGTAGATATCTTGTATATTGATATCACAAGAAGGTGGAACAGCATGGGAATCGACCACAAAGAATCAGGTAACACTCTCTTGGATTTGAAGACTCTGGAAGCTGGGGGTTTTTTTGCAATTTGGGCTGCTGGAGCACACCTCAAACATTCAGTTTAAACATGGGATCAAGCCCTGTACATCTGAGACATGGACAAAAAACCCCAAATGTTCCTGACGATGTTTTTTTGAGCCATTTATGGCAGGGAAACAGCAGCTGGAGTATTCTGGAAGGTTTTATGCCACTGCTTGTGTGGAATAAAGAAATTCACATCAATGCTGCTGGTCTGAACTGGGATGCTGTCATGGAGCTGCAGGCTGGCATCTTCCCACAAATTGCTTCAAAATACATTTTTATATAAGGAGCTAACGTGGCCATCAATGTATATACTCCTGCATCTTTTTAAACTGCTGAAATAGCACAAGAATCAAGTGTCTCCAAGTTGAGACTGATTTTTACACGTGGTGTCCCACCCCCCTAAAGTACATCCACAGTTCCCTCCTGCATAAACACCCAGAATGAGTGATACACACACAGCTCTGTGAGAGGTGGCCAGGTATGTGGCAGGCACATTTCTGTGTGTAACCTTCCTTTGAGTATTTGAATGTGCTTCAAAAATGTTAGTATGAAATAGGTAAGAATTATTTTCACCTGCTTGAACATGGGTGTCCTCTAATATCCTGTAGAATCTGTGATAAGGCAAAGGGAGAATAAGTAAAATAAACTGTTCACATGGCTGAGAGGAAGAATAAATCCAGACCTAAGTTTAAAAGGGAGGAAATGAAGGTGTAGTGCAGAGGAGGTGGTTGAGTTTATTATGCATGAACTCCCATATAATTTTGGGTAGCTTGAGGTCACCTTGGCTTCACAGGTACATAAAATGGGAGTATTTGGGTTTAGCAGTTCAGTGTGGGTGTAGATCATTTTTGTGCTTAGCTGATACAATTTCACTAGCAAAAATAATAGGAATACAAGTGAAGCTTCAGCCTTTCAGAGATTTATTGGCAGTGCCAAGGAAGCAGCTGTTTCCCAGGTGTTAAAACACAGCATTTCTGTTGGCTGTGGGCTTGGCCACTTCCAGCTCTAGCCACACAGTCCCTGGTGCTGCTGGTGGGGAAACAGCTCCCAACTTTTTTGATTAAATGCTTCACATGGGTGTCACTTACTGGGGGAAGTGTGTGTGCCACCAAAGGTGCTTTCCCTGCCTGCAGCTCCCCGTGACTGATACAATAATTTACTGAGCTGGCAGCTGCTGCTTGCAGATAACTCAACAATTCCTTTGCAAGCCACTTTACAGCCCAGATTGTAAGCGACCCAGCTGCAGCCCTGGTGGAGGGAAATTATACTTGGGATTGTAATTGTAATATTTTGAAAAGGTGCCTTTCCTGCAGCATCAATAAAGTTACAAACCCCAAGCCTTTCAATATCTCGTCCTCAAATAATCTTCTTAAGTGTCTGTTCAAACTGGGAGAGCCAGTGAAAGCACAAAGCAGCACTAACTGTGCCTTGTTGCTGGCATTCTGCAAAACCAATTGTGGTCTGCCTTCTTAATTAAGAATTAAAGTAGGTATTACTCCAAGGTCTTAAATACAATAATTAGTGTTAATAGGCAGCCCCTCTCTCCGTTCAGGGGCTGTGGTAATGGGATATTAGCAAGATGTGATCAAACAACACCTGAAGAGCCTGCGCTGCAGCATGTGGCTGCTGCAGGGGACTTTTGCTCAGGAAGGGGCAAAGAGTTTTATTGCTTGATTATAGCAGAGGGAATTTTTGGCAGGGCACCACTTTCCCTTTGTACACACTTCAGCTCTTTTAAATGCAGCTGAAACAAAACTGCTCTTGTAGAGTGGTTTTAGATTGGACATTAGGAGGAAGTTCTTTGCTGCAAGAGTGGTCAGGGACTGGCCCAGGCTGCCCAGGGAGGTGCTGGACAAAGGTTGGACTTGCTGATCCTAGAGGTCCTTTCCAACCTGAATGATTCTATATGTTACCTAACGAGGTGGTTGTGCCCACACCCAGCACACAGACACCTGCCCTTGCTGCCAGAAGAACCGAAAGGGAGGAATGTTTGCTAGAGAACCTTGTGCTATGAATCTCCTTTTCCTTGCAGGAATGTGCTTGCAGGCCTTTGTGGAAGCTTTCTTCTGCCTGGCCCAGAAGAAGTACAAGTCCCTCCCTCTCCACGAGCAGGTGGCCTCGCTGGCCCAGTTCTGTGAGTTCCACCTGGCAGCCCTGGATGAGAAGCGCCTGCTGTGCGGCCGCCGGGCTGCAGGGACTCCCTGCCAGGCAGAGGGGCTGCACCTTGCCCCTGCTGCACCCCAAACCCTCCTCACCCGCACCCCCCCCACCACCAGACTCGCCGAGTACAGAAGCCACCGCTACTGAGGGTGCTAGGTCAGCAGGACAGAGCTGAGCAGTGATCCCCAGGTACTGCAAGAGGAGAGGAGGTGCTTGAATTCCTCCCTCTGATAGCCACAAGTATTTATTTCACCTTTTTTAATTTATGCTCTTCGAGAAGTCTACTCCAAGCCCCCCTTCTCCCCTAAGGACCCTGGCAGTGGGGATTTCTTTACCTCCCTGTTGGACCTCCCGTGACAAAGTGCTCTCATCCCCAGGGGAGAGCCAACCACGTGTGAGGAGCAGGACCAAACCCAGCAGGGTGATGACCAGCATGGTGGGATTGGCTGCCCTGATGGAGAAGCACACTCCAAGCAAAAGAATTATGTTGTTTTTTATGCACTGGATGTATCATGGAAACCAAGTGAGGAGCTGCAGGTGCAGACACCACCAGTGGACTTGGGAAAACTGAAACCTGGAATCACGTTTCTGGTCAGAACTTCAGGCTTTGACCCTCTTCTGTTGGTGGCTTGGACTGTACGTGTTGGAACCAACACAGAGATGGGGCATTGCCTATGAACTTAGTTTTTAAAATAAGTCTTAAACCACTGAAATCATATTTTGGCTTCTACTCCTTTGTACATGTCTCTGCCATGACAAGT
Organism: Brachypteracias leptosomus; assembly: GCA_013401335.1. NCBI lineage: Eukaryota > Metazoa > Chordata > Aves > Coraciiformes > Brachypteraciidae > Brachypteracias > Brachypteracias leptosomus. Next base: position 427,168 of record VYZX01005032.1, on the reverse strand, counting down.
ACTGTTAATTTTTTAAAGAAAAACGAAAGATGTTTATCCTTTTGCTTCCACAGGGAAAAAATAAGCTCACACTTATTCACAGAAAAAAAAAATGGACTTTGTTAAGTCGAATCAGGTGAACCAAGTGGTGGTTTTGTCTTCAGGTTCTGAGCTGCTTCTGCAACAAGCTGTACAGTGAACAGACCTAAGCCTTCCTCTGAGTCCCAGTGAAACCTGTCCCCACCTCAGGCTGCACTAATTGTGTTCTAGGGTTGCTTATTTCTTGCCTTTTGCATGTTTCTTACCCTCTTTGGACCTGCAATAACACCCAGAGCAGATGTTTTTGTGTCTCTTTGCACATATTCTTCCTTTCCCCCCTTAAATAACTGCACAAGTTAGATCTCTCTTATTTCACGGGGGGTTTTTGCTGGGCTGTACCTCTGGAGCTGTGCAGAGCTGTCTTATTTTTCAATAAATGAACCCTGACTTCCATCATCACACTCTTCTTGAGGGGGGGGGGGGGCTGAGCATGAGACTGCCTGAAAGGGCAGGAATAACTTGAACTTCAGGGATGTTCCATCACATTCTTTTCACTCATAATTTATTCCAATAATCTATGTCTACATCCCAGTCTGATTTTTCCTCCTTTGTTCTGTTTTTTCCAGCAACATGCACTTTTCCCAAGCATAGGGTACAACCAGAGTCAAACTCTTACCTCGTGTGTGAATATTGGACGTGGGTGTCCCTCCTTCCCTTGGCCTTTGTAGCACCAACAAGAGGAGTGGTAAATGAGCTTTTTTTTCTTTGAAATGTTCTGTATTGTACATAAGAGGCCAATTGCAGACTGGTACCACTGCCCTCAGCCCTGTTTAACTTTCATAAAGATTATTGCAGTATGAAGATAAAACACCAAACTCCAAGGTCTGGCATCTGTCAGAGCAAATGAAGCTGAAAGGGTCATTTTTTTTCCACACTTTCATTGTACTATATTTGAAGACATTCCCGGGTTGAAAAATGGTGACTTCTCATCTTGTGACATCTGAAATTTGTCTTGGGATTGGCAGCGTGGCACCAGCACCAGCTCCCACTGGATTGATGTCCTGGCAAGAGAGAGCTGCAGAGGATCAGAGCTGAGTGTACACCTGAGAGCACCTTTCCTTACAGCCTCTGAGGGGTGCAGTCCATGGCCAGGGGTTGGGGTTGTGTGAGTTACCCACTGTCAGGGGAATCAATTATTGTCTATAATCACCACTGCTGAGGTCTCTCTGTGTTTTGGAGATCTTCATGTCCTCTGGGTTGAGTTCAGGCATTCCTGGCTGCTGCACTCACCCTGTTTACCTCCCATTTCAAACGTGAAGGGTCCCTTGAAGAACAGTCCAAATATTCAATTACCTGCCTCCAGTGTTCCTGTATTTATATAATAATTGGGAAATTGGATGCTGTAATATTGTCAGGGGCAGGAGGGGGCTAAAACAGGAGTGTCCTTTAGAGCCTTAATGACAAGTCCCAGTTCTTTGCTCTGCCATCTAATGCAATTTCCTCTGCCTGTTATTTAGCCTCCAAAGCAATTTCACATTGCCTTGAAGTTACCAGGCTGTGCACGGGCAGAAAACAACCAGGGACACTTGATTCAGAACAGGACTGGTAATGTGCTGGTAATCTGCTAATCCTCAGGTACCTTTCTAGCAAAGGAGACACGACAGGAGTGGTGGGAGGGGTTTTACTAGTCCTTTTTCTATATATTAATTTCACAGGAGAACAGAGTGCTCACTATTCCATTTATGACATACATGATGTGAACAGGGCATGACCAGCAAGGTCTTTCTGGTTACCAAACACTGGGTCTGCTGCTCCTCACTGGGTATAAATTGGAATAAACCACTTAATATCTAAAGAAGATTTGAGGTGAGATTGGGGCACTGAATGTGCTCCGAGCTGGTCAGCTTGGCCAAGTCCATTAGCTCAGCCTCCTCTGCTGCTGTACCTGGAAGATCTGTGTCTTCATTTTGAAGGTGAATCTCTCCTGCATCGTCACCGAGGTGCTGCTCAGCTCATTAGTGAGGAGATGAGGTTGAACTAATTGGCACATCTGATGGGGATGGTGCTTTGTCTACCTCTGATCCTCTGCAGAGGTTGGGCAAAGCCTCCTAAAGCAGGGAGATGTGCTCAGCACCCCTATGAGGAGGGGACAGTGTGATAGGGTGAGTGGTGGAGCTCCATTGGGGGTTCTTGATATCAGTTTACCATTGGCTTTGCTAATATCATCCAATTACTGTTAAATGGGCCCAAATTCAGTAGTGATTTATAAATATTGTTGGGCTGTACATCAGCACCAAGTCTTGGGCAGACGATGCTGAAACATGGTGGGGATGAAGTACCTGGGTCTCAGTTGCTGCTCCAGGCAGGAGGGCTGAGCTGAGAGAGCCCCTGATCTTTAGTGGAAGCCCTTTAGAAAAGTGATTTTATTTTTTTTATTAACTCCCCTCTGCTCACCCTTTGCCCTCCATGTTATAATCAAAGAACTTTATTTCACTGCTTTTCCCTGAAACTCTTCTTCTCACAGCCTTTAACTTCCGTGGGTTTTTTTACCTCTGCTTTTCCCTTTTATCTTCTTACTTTTCCCTCCCTTATTGTCATGATGGAGGGAGAACCAAACTCTCTCACCCTCCTTCTCCTGCTCCTGGCTTTTTTGGGGATTATCAAGGTGTTAGATGATTGTTGCCAGTGTCAGGGAGGGTGGTTTGCAGGGATGCTTTGTCTGAAGACCTGGGAGCTCCCTGGTCAGGGAAGCTGGTAGCTCAGCTCCTTAGAATCATGGAATCATTATGGTTGGAAAAGACCTCTAAGATCATCGAGTCCAACACTCCCATCACCACTAGACCATGTCCTGAAGTGCCACATCTACACGGGTTTTGAACCCCTCCAGGGATGGTGACTCCAGCACCTCCCTGGGCAGCCTGTTCCTCTGCAGCTCAGCTCATGGGCAGCAGCTTTACCCTCTCTCTATATATTGGTATTTCTGTCTTGGAGCTGGTGGGGCTGAGGTGACCCTGTTTGTGGCCTAGGGTTGTCAACTGTGCAGAGCTCCAGAGGGTATCTCCTAACCATTTTAGGGCCAGAACTCGACTCCTCCCATCCTGGACAAAAAGAACATGTGTGTCTACCCATGGACCAGCCCCAGCCCCAGCTGCTCAGCCTGATGCTCCATCGTGCTGGTCATTTTACTGATTTAAGTGTGGTAAAGTCCTAGAGAGCTTTCTGCACCATGGGTCAGGCTGCAGCAGCTCTGGCTGAGCTGCCACTGCCTTGGTGGGCACCCAACAATTTGTTCCTCCCCAGGATGCTCCTCCCTGCCCACCCCCAGCAAGAGCAAACTGCTCTAAGCACTTTCCTTGGGTAATGCCTCTGTTTACAGAGCTGTCACCTCCTTGTGGAGCCTCTGACTGGTGTGACTGGTGCTGCTCCTCTGCCTGCATCCCACAGAGGTTCTGCAGCAAGCACTCAATGTGTTCAGTAATTAGAAACCTGTCCCCAAAATGTGAGTGCTGTCACCACGTGTCAGTGCCTGGCAGTTCTGCTGCTCAATTACTGCCTTTGCTGCCTGTCTCTGCTTTCAAACTTGTGTTTGTGTAGGAGAGATATTTATTCCCTTTTGCTTCTAGTGCACAAGGAGGAGGAGTGAGAGCACAAGGTTGACTTGCCAACAGAGGCTTCCAGCAGCCCCTGGGTGTGTGGAGATGTAGGACACCCCAGCATCAGGGAGGTGGAAGAGCACAGCCAAGACACTTGGCCATTTTTGCTGTGGTTTTGGCTGCAGCTCTTTTTTTGTACCCATCTTTCCTCCCCAAGGTGTCTACAGTCCAGAAGCTCAGGTCCTTCTGCAGTGCTTGCAGAGTGACCTGTCAGCATCAGAGGTATCTTTTGCTGATGTCCTCTCCTGTCAGTGGGCTGTTCAAATCCATCTGGACCACAGTAAGAGTTGCCTCTAAGGAATCACAGAATGCCAGGTTGGGAGGGACCTCAAGGATCATCTGGTCCAACCTTTCAAGATAGAAAAATACGGTTTAAATGAGATGGCTCCTTGAAAGCACCAGTTGGTGCCACCGTGGGAGAGGTGAGACGGTGCCATCAACCATCTCTCTGCAGCAGGACTCCCCAGGGACATCCTGAGGCCAGCACGGTGAGTCCTGGCTGTTTGTGAAGGAGAAACGAGCTCCTGCAGAGCCTCAGACACTTTCTGGCTCCCACATTCCTGGGGGATGTGAGCCATGAACCCTCTCAGGGCACAGCATTGGGTCTTCCCAGCCCTGAGATGTTTGCTCTTGTCAGCTCTGCCTCTATCTCCATCTCCACCCACCGCTGAGATTTCTTTTTGTTACAAGTTTCTCTCCCTTTGGGAGCCTCATTTTTCTGCCAGTGGCTGCTGGAGCAGTGACATGAATTCTGTGCCACAGGCACAGGGGTGATTGTCCCCCCATACGCACACACACACGGTGCTCCCAGGGCTGCAGCTGCTGCACAGGAGCTGGTAACACCTGGGCCAGATGTGGCCCCATAAATCCTGTGCCAGTGTTTGCCCAGCACCTCTATATTTCAGGGAGTTTAATTTAGACTTTATTTATTGCCATCCACTTCTTTCCAGCCTTGTCCAATCTTGCATCTGCTCCTGAAGGGAGGAAGAGCTGTGAGCAGCTCTGACAACAGCCTGACAAGCCCACTGTCCTCTGGTGAGCTGCAATAAGTCTCAGCCAGGTGCTACCCACTCTTCATAGAGAGCTGCTTTTGTTCTCAAGGATGAGCTCGTTTGCCTCCACAGCTCTGAATTGAGAGGGTTTGTTCTGGCCGTGGAAGGAGAAATGCTGGAAGGTGGGTGCCAGAGCATCGTTCCCTCCTGCACAGCCCCAGGACAGGGGGGCTCCTGGCCCAGCTCTTGTCTTCACAGCATCCTGGCTCTGCTGGGGCCCTGCAGCCTCCCAGGGCCAGGAAATGTGTTGTCAGAATAGAGCCATGGAGTTGTTTTGGTTGGAAGATCATTGAGTCCAGCCAATAACCCAGCACTGCCAGGTCACCACTAACCCACGTCCCTCAGCACCACCCCTGTGTCTTTTCAACCCCTCCAGGGATGGGGACTCCACCACTGCTCTTAGCCCAAAGAAATGACACAAACTGCACTTGAGACCTTATTTAAAAACCTTCAGAGCTGGGTCCCTTTCTACCCTGAGCTTCTGACTAATGTCTGAGAGCTCTGAGACAAGCTGGGGTTTGGCTTTGACAACAAAGAGCTGTGAATAGCTGCACTACAGGGAAAAAACCTCCCACGGGACATCTCTGGGTTATGATGACAATGTTTGGGGTTTCCAACCAAAGACCCACAGATCCAAGCACTGCTCATCTGTTTGGCAGCATCTCTAAGACAACATTTTAGCCATTTAAGCAAAAAGTGTGTTTTGACTCAGTATCCACAGGACCAGCTGAAATCTGGGGGGGAATTGATTGGGATTTTGTGAGATATTCTAAACTCCCTCTTGTCCTGAAGATATTTTGTTTTAACCTTCTTTTGGGGAGCTTGAGGCAAGAGCTGTGGTCCATGTGCAGCAGTGTTTGCATGAGCAGGACACTCTGGGCAGCAAAGACTGTCAGAAGACATGTGTGGTGGCTGTAGACCAGGGTCCCTGGCTCACCAGCTGCTAAAGGATCACTTCTCTGTACATCCTGGGATGCTTTTCCCCAGGCCATATAGATTCTATAGGCAGTGCTGCCCAGGAACTCACCCCACAGCTCCTGGATGTGCAGAACATGTAGTTTCAGAGTCACATTTCAGCAACTTTTGTGTGATTTATGAGGCAGTGGGAGAAACATCTCAGCTTTGCTGAGGGTTACGGAGCTTTCTCCATGGGCATGGGACTGGTTCAGTCCCTTTGTGTGCCACAGAGGGCCTGGGTGGGTGGGAGATGGCACCTGGGCTCCTCAGTCCTGCTGGAATCTCAGGAGTTGGGTGTCTCCAGCTGCCCAACGAGGCTCGACTCCTCTCGTTCTGCCCTCCAGTTGTCCCTCCATGAGGTGAGATTTATTTTTGCCTGACCACTTCCCTCAGTTGTGCCCCATGAGCCTCCTCCTGCTCGCTCGGGTAGTTCCAGCAGGATGATGTCCCAGGACTCCTGCCCCAGCCTCACCCAGCCCAGCTCCTGCTATTCCCACAGATTATTTCTGCCTTACTTACCTTCACTTCACCTTAACCACTTCAAAAAAAAATAAAATCATCAGCACTACCCAGATAAATCCATCTGGTCCCTGTCTCAGCCTCATTTAACCTCCCATTGAGGAGATGGTATCACATGGTATTCAGCTGAAACCCATTACCTTGCATGCCCAAGCAGATCACATTGAATTACCTTCACCCACCGGCCTGGAGTGTTTGCTAACAGCTAATGGCACCTCCTGAGTTCCAGGTGATTTATATCAACACGCTCCTGCTCCATGGTGCAGCAGGGCCTGGGTGGTGGGGCTTTAAGTGGAGCTCAGTGAGGAGCTGCTGAGGGGCTCTGTGGAAGGGCAGAGAATCACAGGACGGGGGTTGGAAGGGACCTCTGGAGATCGTCTTGTCCAACCCCACTGCCAAAGGAATCACCCAGGGCAGGTTCCACAGGAGCGTGTCCAGAGAAGGAGCCTCCACAACCTCTCTGGGCAGCCTGGACCAGGCTCCCAACACCCTCACAGCTGCTCAGCACCAGTTATCTGCACGTTATAGTGTGGGTTGGAGTCTCTCTACATTCTACCCATGTTGGGGTTCATGAGTGTGTGTCATCTTCAAGGTGCAGCACCCACACGTGGTGCCTGGGCAGTGGCTGCTCCCTGGCACTGGGGTTGGCACATGTGGTGCTTTGAGAGGTGAAGATTCCAGAAGTGGATTGGGCACCATGTGCCATGGGGTGGAGGCAGCTCCAGGACCCTCCTTCTCCCTGCAGTGCCCACACGGTGCTGGGCTGGTGCTCACCACAGTGGGCTCAGGTCAGAGCTTCTGGTCACCTCCCAGCCTGGCTGCACGGCCGCTCCTTCCCGCAGGACACGGCCGAGTGTGGGCAATCAATAGGCACAGGCAGAATAAAGTTGTGAAGAGCAGCAGGAGCTGCACCAGCAGCATCAATAGCACTTTCCAGATAATGATCTAATTAGCACGAACAACAAGTTTCCACTAATGACCCTTGTTCTTCCAGCCCCTTCCTTTCTGCTCTCCTGTCACTATTGAATCCTCTGGCAGGGAGCGACCACGTCCCTCCCATCCCTGGGGCCGAGGCTTTGGAGGGTTGGGTCCTGGCTGCCTTTGAATGACTTCTCCAGAGGATGTTTGCTCTGGAGCTCGGGCTGACGTGCATGGGGAGGGAGGGAAAGCAGCTGCTTGGCTTCTGTAGCTTGCGAGAGGCCTTGGGAAAGTTGTGCTCCTATTGTGCCCACTTGGGAAAATAAGGATGCTGCAGTGGTGGGTGGGAGCTGCTGCTTGGGAGGGCTGGGAAAGGTGCAAGCAAGGTGCTGCTGTGCCCGTTGGCTTTGCTGGAGTGGGACCATGGCTGCACCACCTCAGCCTTGGCTGGGCAAAGGCTCTGCTGCTCCCTGGGTGGTGATGGAGGTGCTGCCTGGCACCACGGGCAGCCCCCAGACTCACTAAACCTGATACAAACCCTACAAGGCTGCAATTATTGGCCCATCATTAGTGCTGATGAGTATTGGGTTAAAATGTCTCTTCAGACTAAATAACCTCAAGCAAACACACCCACAATCCTCAGCCCCATGTTCCCCCTGGTGATCTACAGCTCAACCTCTCCAGCTTCGCCTTCTCCTGAGCCCTGACTCTGCTGGGAGCTCAGAGCTCTCCAGTGCTCAGAGATGCTCTGAGTATTTCCAGCTCAGAACTTCGCTCTGCTCTAATGAAGCTCTAACAGCCACTAAAGAGGTTTGATTTGACTCGAGGTGTTCTTGATTAATCCCCCCCTTGCAGCAGCTCCTGAGATGCTTCGTGTTTCCTGAGCTTTTTTTTTTCCCCTTTCTCTCAACCTTCAAAAAAATCAACAAGGTTAAACTTGGGAGGTCCCCAGCCTCGGGTGTGTGGAGGATGCTCGGGGCAGCTGCTGCTACTTGGACATTGGGGAAGTGCTGGAAAAGCTGCTGCCCAGGATCCTTCACCTTGAGGCTGGGCAGGAGTGTGAGAGCAGGACAGGCTGGGTTGTCACCCTTGTCACCACAATGCTGCTTTCTGGGCAGTCTGTGCAGGGCCACCAAGCTCCAGAAGGTCTGGTGCAGTCAAACAAAGGGGATGGTGTAAAACACTTCAGGGGGGCCAGGATGGGGCTGAGGGGGAGGATTTTAGCCTGGGTGGCTTTTGCCTTCCCTCCTTGGGCAGCTGCTGGTTCTGGACACAAGTAGCAGCAGCCCCCAGTGACCAGCCCTGGTCCAGAGCTGCTGTCTGAGCACAGCAACAGCCACAGGTGCTCTCCACAGCCCATCATTTGGATGCAGCCAGCCTGTCTTCCCCCTCTCCCCGAGGAGCTAATTAGGGTGATGTTAATGAGGCAGAGGTGTTGATGCTGCCCAGGGTTTTAATGACTCTCCTCCAAGTTTTCTGCTAGTTTTACTGGAGAGAGAAAAGGGTTGGGAGCAGAGGTGGGCAGGGGGTGCACCCAGTTACAGCCAGGTTCTGGTGTCAGAGCTGGAGGAGCAGCTGTGAACATTTGCTGCTACCTCCCACAGCATCTTCTCCAGCAGATGCTCAGCTCAGGGATGTGGCTCCTGGAGGAGTCTCAGAAACTGCCCTTGGAGCAGCAAGGCCATGGTCGAAATGCTACTGGGAGCAGTAAGACACATATTCCTGTGTGCAGGTGGCCAGGATGCTCTAAAACCTGGAAATGACTGAGTGGAGGTGCTGGAGCACTTCTGTAAAATATCTAAATAAATCTTTAATATTTCTAATTGCAAATGTACATAAATTGCACGGCCACATCATTTCTTTGAACACCAACAACTTTCTCTGTACATTATTACATAGTTTAAAAGGAGCTGAAGGAGCTTCAGCAAACACTTCCACTTTGCTTTTTTTCTGTTTGTTTTTAAACATACTTACAAAAAAAGATTTAATTTTTTTGTTTTTCTTTATAAGAGGATATAAAACATAGCGACTGCTTATCAGGAACAAGTATCAGCCTAAGCAGATATACAGAGAGAGGTATATCTTAAGACACAGTGATGTATGATAAAGGAATATGTGGACATGGAGACTGCACTCTGGGGACTGGTGGCTGATGCAGAACCACATGGCATTTACAGCAGGGGCACCTGTGAAGGTTGATGCTTCAATGGGACACCTTTATTTTCCCAAGCGTGGTGGTTGCTGAGTGTTGTGCAGCACCCTCAAGGCTGGGGTTGGGTTGTGATGCCCACCAGCTGCAGGCTGGCATGAGGCTGCCATCCCCCCTCGCCCCTCCACGGGTCGTTTTCCCCAAGGGAGAAGACAAAGGCAAAGGTTACTGGTGCAGGGCTGGAGCAGGGCAGGTGCCACACGTCCAAGCTCAGTGGTATCTCCTCTGAAATTGCCCTGAAGAGTCAGAGACCTACAGGGATGGGCAACGTCCCTTCCTGGGCCACCTAAGGGATCTCCTGGTGGCTGGAGGCCATGCACTGAGACCCACGGCAGGTCCCAGTCCTGGCCAGGCTGGAGAACTGGCTGGCTCTGAACACAAACCTTTGGGGAGGAGGGTGAGCCCAGCAGGGGCTGTGGGCAGGAGGGACGGAGTGTTGTGGGGGAGCCCTCCCAGGGACAGGGTCACGGTTGTTCCCTTTGGACTGTCTGCTCCGTGCTCTCCAGGCAAAGCTACACACTGGGGACAGGGCAGGGACCTTGGTGGAGCTGCTGGACATTGTGTGGCCATCAGAAAAGCATCTCCCAGGGGCTGCTACCTCTGCCCTGGGGGGACAGAACCCCTTGCAGATCAAAGCTCTGATCCACAGCTTGTGCCTGTCCCGGCCAAATGCATCCGTGTATTTCCCATCTCCTGTCACTAAAATCCCCTCCTTGTCCACCCCAGAGCAGACTCGGTGTGTTTCCTACTGCATCTGGGTATGGATCAGCAACAGGGAGAAGCCTACGAGTGCTCTGGGCTTTGGAAATGACTGATCAGGGCTGACTGCTTCCTAGGAGAGCCTGCTGGGGTCCAGCCAGTCCCTGCTCCCTTCAGGAATATCTGCAGCAGCAGAACCTGTGTCCTGCCCCCTGCAGCACCCCCTGGGCTGGGGACTCAGCGTGTTCTCACAGTGCAATCAGTGCAGAAGCAGGACACAAACCCAACCAGACTGAAATGACAATGCAGAGTGACACGGGACTCTTTGGATGGCGGCAGGATTTGCTTCAACTGGTGCAAAAAGGGGCTGGTGACCACACTGTAGTATGGGTTGGCATGGGAAGGACGCGGGTCCCTCCAGGCTGTTGGCACTGAAGCCATCACCCCTGTCCAGAGCGATGGTGCTCACAGAGACCCTGGGACACTGCTCAGCCCAGTTCATCCCCCTTTACACAGAACTCTGCTCGTTTTCCAGCAGCGTTCACTACAGTTCAACAAAACCCCAAAGCAAAACTCTTCAAACAGAACCCTTGGGGTGGACCAAGCCCAAATCTGGATCCCTGGTTCTTCTCCCTTCCCCTTCCCTCAGACCCCCAAAGGGAGAAGGTTGAAACCATCACCTGTGCCCGGATCCAGATTTGCTGGCTTGAGCCCACCCCTCCAAAAACAGCAGTGAGAGAACAGCCAAATCCTGACCGAATAAGCAGCACCAGAAGTAAGTTACTATATACAACCGTTAGTGAGATAGATACGTTACAGTAAACACTGAGAACATTTACAAAAAAATAAAATAAAATAGAAATTAAGACTCGTATTAAAATTTGAGTGTGTTTTTGCTTCGTTTACACCGTGACGAGTTTGCACTAGAACAGCCTCTTACTGGAGAAAGCACAAGAAGTGAAAAAGAACCCGGAGCCGCTCCCAGGAGGTGATGGGGAGGGAGGTGGGTGCTCTGCTCTGGGGCTGCCAGCACCTCTCGGGAGTGCCTCTGGTATTGCTGGGGTGCCAGGGCCAAGGCAACCTGGGCACACGGGGCTCTTGCTGGCTCCCTCACACACACACACACACACACACACACAGAGAAATGTACAGTCCATAAATAACAGAAACACAAACTGAAGTAACAGAACTGAGCTGAGCCTGGATCTTAAACCTACCCCCAAACCTCTTTAGGGGAGGGGGATGTTTAGGTCCAGTTGTTGAGAGTCACAGGGGAAAGAGATGGGGAGAAAGGGGAGGGGGGATCTCTACCATAACCAGACTTCATCCTGCTTTGAGTTTCTTTTCATACTGGCTCAGGAAACTAAGCAACAACTCCAGAAGATTTTGGCACTGGAACTTTTTTTAAGGTTTTTATAACTCGCTGTGGAAGGATTTAAGTGTTCCTGCTATTGCAGCAGAACAATGTGCTCAGGACTTGGCAAGTCTGAGGTTAACCGGGAGTTCCTGGCGGGTGGGGGCGGGGGGAGCAGTGCCTTGGCTTGTGGTTGAGCAGATTAAGATGTACTGCACTTAGCTTCAGCACTAAACAATTGCTTTGTGGGTGTTCCTTTTCTCCAGCTCTTAGGGAGAGCACTGACTGCATCCCCAAATCACTTCCGAGTACCAATGGAAACGTGGTGCTGGCGCCTGGGCCCTGTTTCCATCCCTCTCTCTTGGAAAACTTCGTGTCTCTCACAACACAAATATTTTGGAACTCAAAAACCGTCAGCTCTAAACATACATCTCAGGGCAAGAGAGGCTTAAAATAGTCCTTTTGCAGGGTTCTGAGACAATGGCAGCTGCACGTGTGCACACCCAAGGGATCACAGCACCCTGTGTATTCCTAACCTGTCTCCAGTTGTAACCTTGTCAGCTCTGGGAGGTTCTTCACAGCCATCTGTGCTAGTCTCCAAAATTCAGAGGTGACTCTACTTGCCATAAACATTTAGTGATTACTTTTCTTTGAGGATCTCCATCTGGGGTCTGCAGGCGTTGGTGTGGAGACCTCAACACAATGAGCTCGCTCCTCCATGGACCAAACCACACTGGGCTCAGCCCAGGACTTCCAGGGAACCAAACAATGTTTAGGAGGGAATAAAAAAAAAAGCATCATCTTTAATTTTGCAATTGCACATGGCAGAACGCTGTTACGGAGCCTTAGGGCTGCAGGGCAGTGCTGAGCTTACTGGCCACCAGTGTCCTGCTCAGGCAGCCTGGGTTGAGTGAGGCTGGAGGTGGTACCTAAGCTGTGCAGAGCTCAGTGGACACCCCAGTCCCTTGGGCTGCACATTTAGCCATGGCAGGAGGAGCAGAGCAGCGTGGGAGACTTTAGTGGGAGCAACAGGCAGATGTCCTGTACACTGTACACTGCCAGCCGAGCCTCAGAGACATCTCTCTGCCTCTTGAGTGACCTGCTCTGAGAGTGGGAGGCGTGAAGTACTAACTTAAAAAAAAAAAACCAAACCAAAAATGAACCAAAAAAACCAACCAAAGCACAAAGCAACAGACAGACGGTGGCGGCAGGGCAGCGGCACACGCCCCCGTGAAGGAGGTGACCCCTCCGCTGAGCACAACGTGTCTGAACGAGCTGAATCTGCGGGTCAGCAGGTGGGAAAAGTCTAATCCTGGCTTATGCCTGCACAGTGCTCCTGACAAGGGGGCTCTCGGTGGTGGCTGCTGTTCCTGTTGGTTACTCCCTTATGACCATGTTTTACATTCTTCGAGCCGGTTAATTTCCATGCAGTGCTCATTCCCAATTTAAAGAGGACAGTATTCCAGAAAATGGGATCTTTTTTTTTCTAATGCATACTGTGAAAGAAAAGAAATACAATTACCGATCTTCATGCTTCTTCAGGGCTTTTTTTTTTTTTTTTTTCTTCTTTGTCTGTTTTTCTCCCCAGAAACAGTACACACCTCTGCAAAGAGCATTTACATCCCCACAACGATCCCTCTGGCAAGCATGGGGTCGGCCGTTCCACGCAGCCCCTCGCTCCCCCTCTACCACAACAGGCACCAGCAAATCCAGCCCCTGTCCCTCATTCACAGCTCGGGGACCAAGCTCAGGCAACATTCGCTTTATTCTGTGGCCAGAAGTGTGTGTGTTTTGGGGGGACAGTGCCTGGAAGGGGGGGGGCTATTGCTTACAAGGACTCTTCCCCATGATTTGTGAGAGAGCAGAAGCTGTAGAGAGGAATCAAGTCGCCGTTCACGGGGTGCCAGCTCCTCCTCGGGCTGCCTCTGCTCCCCTGGGCTGCCCAGGGCCCCCCGGCCATGCCCTTCTCCACTGCCCTGCCACCGTGGTCCTCCCCTCGCAGCATCCCCTTGGCCACCTCATCACCACACCCTGACCTGCCGCCTGCACTCTGCTCCCTGCATGGGCGGAGTTAATTAAACGCTAATTAGCTGTGCAAACGCCCTGTGGACAGGCACTGCTCGGAGTCAGCGGCCTCACAAAGCTACCTAAGAAAGGATGGGTGGGCTGGGCTGCTCTGGGAGAGGGCTGTGCTCCAGGGAGGCACGGGCCAAGCTGCCCTGCATCCCTCCTACGGCTACAACGACCAGCAGCACGCTCTAACTGGGCTTACTGGGCCACTGCCTGCTGCAGGCTCTGCCCAGCTCCCTTCTCTCCTCTTCCTGCAATGCCAAGGACGTTATTCCTTGCTGGGAGGGGTGAGGCGTTTTGGGGGCAGTTTAGAAGGGAAAGGTTACTTCTGTTTAGACATTAAACACTGATTCAGATCCAAGCAGTGACAGCGGTTTCTCAAAAGAGGATGTTATTTTCCTTATGCCACTCATCTCACACTCGATCTCTCTCCGTCCCCTCAACGTGCTGGCATTAGCATCTCCCAGCAGGGCTCAGTCAAGCGCCGTCCGCAGAAAGGAGCCGGGTTCTCTGGGGGGGTCAGAGCTGGGTTCTCTGGGGGGGGCAGAGCAGCCGTTCTCGGAAGCCGCGGCTCACCCCTGCTGCTGCTGCACGGTCTGTCTCTGGCCAGGCCTCCTCTGCTGCGGCAGCGCCCTCCACGCGTTAACAATTACTGCTGTTTCTGAATTCGCCATTCTCTGTAATCTGCAATTTAGTTGGGTTTGTGGGGGAGATCCCATTACGTGTCTGCATGCTGTACCTCTCTTTGAGCTGAGTAAGGGCACTCATTAGCCGTGCGTTGGCAGCGTCCAGGGAGGCAATGCGTTTCTCCTGCAAGGGAACGGGCAGAGGGGACGGTCAGTGCGAGCTCATGGACACCTCTGAGATGTCAGGGGGTGTCCTGAGATAGAGACCCAGCGGCCTCCTGGGGCAGGACCCTTCACAGAATGGTTGGAAGGGACCTTAGGGATCATCTAGTTCCACCCTTAGAAATTTCAACCTTAGAGATAATTTAGTTCCACCCTTAGAGATCACCTAGTTCCACCCTTAGAGATAATCTAGTTCCACCCTTAGAGATCACTTAGTTCCAACCTTAGAGATAATCTAGTTCCACCCTTAGAGATCACTTAGTTCCAACCTTAGATAATCTAGTTCCAACCTTAGAAATCACTTAGTTCCAACCTTAGATAATCTAGTTCCAACCTTAGATAATCTAGTTCCAACCTTAGATATCATCTAGTTTCAACCTTAGATGTCATCTAGTTCCACCCTTAGAGATCGCCTAGTTCCAACCTTAACCTAGTTCCAACCTTAGAGATAATCTAGTTCCAACCTTAGAGATAATCTAGTTCCAACCTTAGAAATCACATAGTTCCAACCTTAGAGATCACCTATTTTCAACCTTAGATATCATCTAGTTTCAACCTTAGACATCATCTAGGTCCAACCTTAGAGATCACTTAGTTTCAACCTTAATCTAGTTCCAACCTTAGAGACCACTTAGTTCCAACCTTAAAGATCACTTAGTTCCAACCTTAGAGATCATCTAGTTCCAGCCTCAGAGATCATCTAGTTCCAGCCTCCTGGCACTCCTAAGTGTGGGGTTTTTAAGCACTATGCAGCATTTTTGAACTCCACTGCTATTAGCAGGGCCACAAATGTCCTTTGCTTGTGCAATGTGAGCTGAATTTATTTGAGCATCCTGAGGAAAATGGGGAGAACACGGTTTAATTCTTCAGTGCTGTTTGCTCTAACTGCAGCTGCCACACAGGCGATAAGACTCCTCTCTGCAAACCCAGTGCTCTCCCAAGGTGGTTATTTCTGTCAGTGCTTAATTGATTTTGTTAGTGTAAATTAATAGTTTAAATGACTTGTGGCCTCCCAGGATGGCTTTGATGGCAGCTCTCACTGATTATAGCATCATAGGGATGGGAGAGCGTCTGTGCTGCAGCCTGGTTCTGCCACTCCTGTTCTGTGTGACACTGTGGGAGGGGACAGGAACAGCCCAGAGGGGCACAGAGTTCACTGGGGTGGAACTTTGGAGGTCCACGTATGAACACGTCCAATACTACTGAACAGCCTGAGATGACAAAAAGAGACCAGTGTAGGCTGGGCTCATGGCTGGTGAGGGGTCTGGAGAACTTATGAGGAGTGGCTGAGGGAATGGGACTGTTTAGTCTAGAGAAGAGAAGGCTGAGGGGAGACATCTTGTTGCTCTCTACAACTGCCTGAAAGGAGGTTGTGGTGAGGCTGGTGTTGGTCTCTTCTCCCAAGTAACTAATGACAGGATAAGAAGAAATGGCCTCAAGTTGCACCAGGGGAGGTTTAGATTGAATATTAGGAAAAATTTCTTTACTGAAAGTGGTCAGGCACTGGAACAGTGGTGGTGGAGTCACCATCCCTGGAGGTGGTCAAAAAACGTGTAGATGTGGCACTTCCAGACACGGTCTAGTGGTGATGGTCGTGTTGGGTTGATGGTTGGACTTGATGACCTTAGAGGTCTTTTCTAACCTTAATGATTCTATGGGAAGAGCCCCCCCTGTAAGGCAGGAGGTGGCAGGAGACAGGAGAGCCTGTCCAGAGCTGCTGCCTGCACCACTCACACCTCAGAGATGCCCTGGACCTGCCTGGCTGTGCAGAGAGGGACACGATGATTTACAGGCTTTGAACAAATTACTCTACAGCAGAAGTGACTCTTTCTACAAAGTTACAACTGTCTCATCTCCTTTTTAATTAGTGATACAGTAAATTAGTCATGAGCAGTGACTCACAAGTGATTAATAGGGCTGTTAAGAGTAAGCCTAGAATTTACTATCACCCAGCCACAACCTGGAGGAAGGTCTGGCTGCTGAGGAGGTGCTGGTCTCTGCCCAGACAAATTACAAGATTAGGGATTGTATTTTCAGATTCTTTTTTCCAGTCATAGTGTTTTGCACCCATCACCTGAAATTCCTCTGCCTCTAACATCTACAGCAGCAACTGAGCCTCCCAATCCTGCACACCACAACCCAAGGGCTGGAAAAACACGTTGGCTTTGCTCTGGTCAGGCTGAGAGCTCCTTGTCTCCAGGTCCTGCAAGAATTCCTGGAACACGAGGCACCAAACAAAGCTCCTGGGACCTCAGACTGAGCCAACGAGGACACAACCCTTCCACGAGCTGACTGAACCGTGGGCTGCAGCCCTTGGGACCAGGGGCTCACCTGTGCATCGATAATCTTCTGCTTGGAATCCACGGCAGCCTGCATCTCTGCATGGTCCTTCTTTAGCTCCTCCTCAACTGACATCAGCCTGGCAGCCAAACAGACAAGGAAAAGCATTTACATGTGCTGGGCTCTGCTGAGCCCAGATGTTAGCCTCAGACACTTCTACACCAGCCCCCCAGAGCATGTCATCACTCAGATACCCAGCTAGCCTACAGATGGAACTGGTTTCACAGAGCATCTCCCATCATCCACACCAGCACAAACCATCTCATCTCAAGTTGCAGTAATTGCACACACTGAGATGCTCCCAGGACCCACATCTGAGCACAAAGGAGGCACGTGGACATTGGCACCTCCTTTTCTTACACACAAACCAATAGTTTAGAACCAATCTCTTTTCTGACTCACTCTAGAGACCTCTACAGTAGACTGTCCCAAAGCTGAAGTGACACAGAGCAGTGAGGGCTGGCCCACTGATGAGGGCTGGTTAAGAGCACTAGGTTGGCTTGGCTGAGGTGAACTTGGCTGGATTGGAACAGTCTATGTTCTGGAAAAACATCTCCCACATCTCACTGCGTGGGAGAAAAGGATTTAGAGCTAGGAGTAATGGGATGGTGAGGAGATCTTTAGCTAAACATCAGGAAAAAACATTAATTCTACTCATCATAAGGTAACGCTGATGGGGGATGAGAAGAGTCAAGGCTTGAGCTGTGACCCAGAAGGGCAAAAAGTGAATAAATGCTGTAAAACCTACATGAAAAAACTGCCTAAACCTCCAAAAACACCCGATTCTCCTGAGCAGGGCTCAGCTCCAACACCAGCCAGCCTGCCTGCCTGTCATCTCCATCCCACCCTCCCTGTACCTGCTGATGATGCCCTTCATCTGGATCTCCTTATCCTCCTGCTGCCTCCGGAGCCTCTCCTCGCTCTCCTCCAGCCTGGCCTGGTACTCCAGCATCAGCTTCTGCGTGGTCTCCTCCTGGCACTTGAAGCGAGTCTCGTACTCCTCCAGCTTCTTGTTGGAGATGCGGAGCTTGTCCTGCAGCACCACCAGGTCCTGCTGGTACTACAGCACGCAGGGACAGACACAGGAGGAGAGAACACATGTGGCGTGTTACCCGGCAGGGCCCTGCCCTTGCCAGGGTTTCCCCAGAACCCCACTGCACCCCTCTCCTCGCATGAGTCTAGCTGCAAACCCGTCTGAGACAACCCCTCTTGCCGACACCTCCTCTTCGGTCTTCTCCACACTGCGCTAGGAGCGATGGGCGTCCCGTGGGCAGGTCACTGGCAGGTTCAGAGAAGGGCTTGTTAGCAGAGTCTGGCATTTCACAGGGGGGATGCAGGTTAGGGGGAGCATGGCAAACATCTGGCACCTTCCTCCCACCAGCAGCTCAAGGCAGGCAGGAGAAGCTGCGCTGGGGGGGGTTGGGGTTCACACATGAGCTCTTCGGTCTGCAGCAATCAATGTGGGTGCTCTGGAAGCCAAGAGTGAGATGTCAGCGGGCTCTGTGGCAGGGATGGACACAGGCCATGGCTGTCTCAGCACAACGTGGTCACCCTTCATCAGTGAGGGCAACTCACCACCCTCCATCAGCGAGGGCAACTGGCTGGTGTGAGAGTTTTAACCACCACAGGCACCCCTCGACCTGGGTTCAACCTTAGAAGAGCTGCTGCGTGAAGCCAAGGCCCCACAGTTGTGCTGCTCATTCAGGTGAAGCTAAAGATCAGCAGCAGAGGAATCACATAAAGCAATTAAACAAAATTAAGAGCTTTCTAGCTCAGGAAAACCGGGTTCAGCTCCTGCAGAAGCACAGCATTCGGTACAACTTGCTTTGCTAAAGGAAAATCTGGTGTATCCGTACAGAAAAGCTCCACTTCCATTTCAAAAAATAACCTCTGCAAACAGTCTTTAAAAAAAAATCTCAACTGAAATAACCTCTGAATAATTAACATGCAGCTGGCAACTGGAGAAGCTGCTTTTAGAGTCAGATATGGGAAAAAGACCTGAGTCATGAGGGCTGTTACCAAGCTACATGCCATGAAGTAGCTTCTTTTGTAGCCCCTTCCCCTGTTTGCTCACTCCAGTGCTGGACCTGGTTGTGTCCCAGCTTGGAGAGTCCTGCTGGAGAGCCTGCCCAGTGGATCAGCTCTTGGAGAGGGGGCATCCCCAGCCCAGGGAAACCCACCCTGCTTTCCTCCTATCACTCCAGTCACTGACTGGCTGACAGCAAATTCCAAAGGATGGAAAATTTATGATGCTGATGGTCTTCCTGAATTGCCAGAATATTGGAGCCGTGGCTGGGAGATGGGCAGGACCTCTGAGCTCCTTCTGGCACCACAGATCACTCTGGTTCTCCTTTAGCAAAGCTTTCACTGCAGCACTGAGACAACACGGTTGGCACATGGAACCTGGAGCAGTGAGGGAACACAAAGCCCACAGAGCTGCACAGAAGCACTGGAGTCAGGCAGGAGGGAGTTGCTTGAACAGGAAAGATTAAATACCTACCCTAGCCTTAAAATAGGAGCAGCGAAAGTGAGCTCAATGATAGCAGGAGAGGCCTCAGAGCCCGGAGGAGTCGCTCCTGTCTCTAGAACACTTGTCTCATTCTCCGTTACCATTCACGTCTTACAGTCATGGGGAGAGAGATTATGCTAATGGTGATCTTTAATGTCAGTGACTGATGTGACAGCAAAGGAACAGAAGATGCTGCATGGCAATGGACAGCAGGCTCCGGGGTAAGGGTCCGGCTGAGCTTGGGACAGGGGTTGGTTTGGTGCAGTAATCAGAGTTTGCAGTCCCACCACCATCTCCCTCAGGCAGGGCTCGTGATGGTGAGACCCTCCCTGCACAGGGCTGGGTGGGGGCAGTGACCTCGGGCTGGCATGGACACGGAGCCACCCCTGGGAGTGCCCACCTGGTAAAGGCTGAGCCTGTGCCACAGGAAAAGGTGCCAGGAAGGGGATTAGTGCCAGGGCTTGGCACGGCCCGTGCCCACACCAGAGCCATCTGCCTGCCTGCGGGGGTGGAGGAGCCCAGCACACGGTTCTTAGCGTGTGGCCCTCTGGCATTTCACCTCTCTCCAGCTCTGCTGCCAACAGCTGAGCTCACCACTGTCACCTCCACTGTGGACCTGCATGAGCCAGGGAGGTGCTGGAGGGGTTCAACAAACGAGGAGATGTGGTGCTTCCAGACATGGTCTGGGGGTCAGGGAGATGTTGGGCTTGATGATCCTAGAGGTCTTTTCCAACCTAAATGATTCTATGAACCCTTCGAGAAGCCCTTCAGTGACTAAATGCAGCAATAACCCAGTTACTGCCCTGATCTGATGATGCCTTCCCTTTGGTGCCTCTGCTGAGGTGGCTTCTGTACCTCTGCAGCCCACATCTGCTAAGTGAGCACCTTTTTCAGTGTCAGCAGCTACCTGATCAGTACCTCTCTGGATTGACAGAACACCCAAGGAGCAGAAAGGCAGCAAGAAATGGGCTGAGCTCTCCCAAACCTCTGCCACGCTCCTCCTGGGGCAGCTGGGACCTGTCACCTTGAACCTCCCAGTCCCTGCAGTCCCTGCCTTGGGCATTTCACTCGAGTTGAACAGGTGACAGACCCAAAAGGATAGAGCAGAGCAGAGTGAGGACAGGAAAGTTATCACAGAAAACCAGAAACGTGGCTGTGCTGGAAAAGCAGGAAGGAGGCTCAGGGAGGGTGATGGCTGCAGTTCTGTGGGACCAGGTGGTAACACGTGGCTGGTGTGACAGAAGAGAAGGAAACATCCCAAGTGCTGACTGTGCCCAACTGCAGCAGAGCCAGGCTGCTGAGAAAGCATCTTGCAGAAGCAGCAATCAGCAAAGATGGGATCTTCTCAGCTCTTGACTGCTGCATCATTATTTCCAACCCTACTTTCTCATCCTTGGCCAGGCCTACTCTCATCTCTTCTATAGATGTGCTTAATTCCCTTTTTAAGGTTTCTTCCCCTGCAGCTGGGGAGAGCAGCAACGGGGGAAGTTACAGACACTGGCTGGCTCCAGTTTGCTGCAGAGCAGCACCAGCACTTGATTCCTGGCTCCTGCTTTTCTTGCTTTCATCAGAGGGGTTAGTTCCAGCCACTGAGTGTGTGAAAACCTCCCAAACCTTCCCCAGAAGGTCCCTGTGAGGCTGAGCAGCCAGGCAGAGAGGAACCTGTCACCCCTCTCTGCTGGGCAGTGCCTGCCACACAGCCCACCTCGTCCCCAGGGTGCTCGGAGGAGCCACATTCAAGGAAATTCTCTCTCTATTTAGAAACTTGTTTCAATCCAATCAGGTTTTACCTTTTCTGCTTGGCTGAGCTCGTCCTTATTCCTGAGCTTATCCCTGTGCTTGGAATCTGGGTCAATGCTCTCATCTTCTAAAAACTGCATGTTCATATTCAAAAGCCAAGCAGCAGTGCGGTCCAGGGCATTGGGGTTCACAGGAGAAGGGGCCTACAATGAAACATACAACCATAACAAAAGAAAAACCTGTAACAGAAATGGTCATGAAGCTGGAGAGAGAGAGAATTTCCTTCCAAGCAAGCCCTCTCCCACGCTGCTCCAACAGGTCTGAGCTACCAGAGCAGCCGGGGCTGGGGGTAGGAACAACTCCTAATCTGCATCTGCACATTAGTTTGGGTCAAAGAGCCTTTGACAAGACAAATTCTTCCCTGTGCCACCCCCACAGAACAGATGTACAAGGGCAGTGGGGCCCAGGTTTCTGAGCAGGTCCTGTCTCCTCAGGAGGACATGACCTGAGAAGGTCCCAAGTTGCAGGCAAACAGTGGTTTGATGCGATAGATTCACTTCACAATTTCACACAACTCTTCAGCCTCTTTTCCTGCATTGTCCTTTTGCTTGCTGCAGAGATTTCGTACAGATAAAACCAGACCTACAAACTGAAATGCTCATCTAGGTGCCTTCTTGGAAAATAATGGTTTCCTTTGGGCTGAGACTACACTCCTGATGCTGGAGAGGTTTAAATGCTCCACACTGTAGTAGTTCATCCCTAGGTTGGTTCATGCAGCCATGGGAGCTCAAGGAGCTGTGCTGTTCTACCAGCAGTGAGCCAGAACTGCTGCTCTTCAGTCCCAGCCTGGGCAGGGACTATAATGGCATTGCCTAAATATTTTCCAACCACATTACAAGGCTGAGGGATGGCATCTCCAGCTATTTTCCCTCCATCCTGGCTCATTATGAACTGCAGTAAACAGTTTATTGGATGAACACAAGGGATCTGGACGACTTGGTGAAGGAAATTCAATTAACAAGTCAGAAATGTTGGAGACTTTCATTCAAACCTCTGGAGAGTGGAGAAACCCAATCACCAGCAACCAGCAGAACAGGGGGTTCTGTAATCAGAAGGAGTGGGGACTGGTTTAGTTGCCTCGCTGGGGTTGAGGGTTTTCCCTTGGCATCTTCCAGTCTGGTCTTCTGCTTCCACAATGTTACATCAGAAGTTTCAGGCTCAGCTCGTGAACATCACTTGCTTTAAATCCTCCCCCAGCTTGTGGCTTTCTGATTCTTCTTGCATCTCCAGCTCTGGCACTGCACCTGTGGTGGCTGCTCAGAATTTCTGGCTCCAAGGAGCTGTGGCCACCAGGTCCATTTCAGCAGCACAAAGGCCACCAGTAAAGATGTCAATGAGTAGAGTTCAGCCCACTGTGCACAGGTCCTTCTGCCTCTTTCTTCCTTCTCTGAAGAAGTAAAAAAGGACATCTGATCTGGCTGGGACAGTTTGGAAGTGAGTTCAGCAGATGAACTAGAGGAAGCACTTCTGGGTGACAGGAACGAGGTTCAAGGACTTCTACTAAAACGAGGTTCATGGACTTCTGCTAAAATGGCCACCCAACGGGATCTCTTTGTTCTCCAACAGCATTTAATGCCAACTCTGAGCAAGCAGTTTCATCGTGGTTTACAGATGCTGCTAACATAGAAGTAAAATGTGCTGAATTGAGTAGGAGAAGCTTTCTGAGGACTTCAGGTCTTGAGAGAAACTCAGGAGAGGACAATAGGGGTGGGTGGAGGAAAGATCCGCAAGCCCAACTTGGCCAGGGCTCTCCGAAGGTCACCCAGAGTTCAGTGTTGTCTTTCTGGAAGAAACTCAGCTACCAAACTGGCTGCTGCTGCTGCTCGCCGAGCTCTGTGCCCTCTGTCCCTAATGAGTATTGATTGGCATTACACAAACGCTGCTACACGGCGTGTTTGCTAATGTCAGCGCTTACGGATCGATACCGTCTGCACCCAGCAGCTCCAGAGGGGCTGACAGAGCAGCCTTCCACGGCCAGAGGCCTCCAGGAGCCCTGTGAAGCAGAGGTGGTCACACCAACACCGTGGTTCTTTCAACTGCTGGAAAGGTGCCTCAACACCGTGCCTGGGCTGAGATGTCGTGAGCTCTTGCCAGTTGTCCGCGTTCTCTGGGTTTGAATTACTTTCCAAACTCTTCCTTTAGGCACTATTGTGTTTATTTTCTACAGGGTTAGTTCTGAGATGTAGAATGAATAAATGAGCACTGGAAGAACAATTTATCCGTGCCAGGAAAACCAGAGGGCCCTGGGCTTGTGCCCTACTGCTTTCAATTTTAGCACCACCAACAGTGGAATCTATTTCAGCGCAGACCAGCATGTGGTCTGGGTCCTGAACCACTGCAGAGCTCTGCAGAGCTGGAGCTTCACTCCTTCCTCACCGCTCTCACCTCCCCTGAAGCACTCCCAGGAGGGTCTCAGAGCAAACAAAGCAGTGTCCAGGAGTGCCACGGCTCTGCTGGGACAGGAGCAGCAGGAGACTCTTGCTTACAAGAGAAGATGAAGGCCTGGCCCAAGTCTGGGAGATGGCGCGAGGTTGACTATGGCATGGGATGAGAGCCTGGGCATGGAGAGGCAAAGCAGTGACGAGATGGTAGCGCAGGACAGAGGCATGGCCGCCACCGCCCTCGTGCCTCTGCCACCTACAACCCTGTGGCAGTCACACGCCAACGTGCCACGCGACGGAGGGACACGGAGGAGGAACACTGGGCTGTGTCCCCGTCCCTGGAGTGCCTCCATCTCAAGCCAAGCTGGGTGCCAGAGCTGAGGCACATCCCCACATGCAATGCCACCACGGGGCTGGCACTGATGCGGCAACTCAGACCCACGGCGACACCTCCTCCCATCGCAGCCATCCCTACTGGCCAACTCCAAGGCCCACCTGTCCCCTTCAACTGGAACAGCCCCGGGACTCACCTGCTTGTGCATCGTGCGCTGCTTCATCTCGGGGCTGTCGCCCTTGGAGGAGGAGGACTGCTGCCGGAGACGGGCCCCGCTGCCGGGCCAGTCTGGCGAGGAGGACATCATGGTGCCGCTGGAGGGGCGCTGGTACTGGACCGTGTTGAGCAAGGACGGCGGCGTCCGGCCCCGGGTGACGGGCGGGGGCGGCGGCGGGGGCTGGTCGATCCTCCTCTGCGGCCCCGCGCTGTTCTGCCGCGGCATGGTGGGCTGGCCGCCCTTCTCCGTCAGCGAGAGCTGCCGGCGGGCCAGGTCCCCCGGCCGGCGGGCGAAGTCCTCGGCGGCGGCGGCGGGGGCGGCGAAGCCGTGCTTGGTGGCCGTCAGCTCCTCGCTGTTGCTGTGGGAGCTGAGCGAGCTGTGGCACTCGGAGCCCGAGTCGCCCAGGCCGCGGGGGGACAGGGGCAGCCCGGCCGCCATTTGGTAGACGGGGTTCTGGAAGGAGAGGGGCGCCAGGAGCTGGGGCCGGCCCGGCGCGCTCTCGCCGCTCGGCGTGGTGGGGGTCTGGCCCACCCTGCGCACGGTGGCCATGGCCGTCACGTTGTTCTGCTGAGTCCGTGTGGTCCATACGCCCTGCAACTGCCCCAGGGACGACTGACTGTCATTGAGCGAGTCGGCCGTGCCGGGCGCGCCGGCACCACTGTCCAAGAGCCGATTGTCCTGCAAGTCCACCATGGACAAACTCTTGCTGCCATTAGACATCTGCACGTCGGGCTCATTGGCCTCTGAGTAACTGGAGCTTCGGGCAGGCGAGGGCTGGGCCCCAGCAGACCTTGTGACAAAAAACAAGTCCTTGTTTTCAGGGGTTGGAGATGGTAACCGTGTGAAATCTATCAGACTGCGGGGAAGTCAGTGCGTAAGGAAGAGGAGAGGAAAACAAAACAAAAAAGAAGAGTTGTGAATGCTGCACCGGAGCAGGAAAACGAAATCACTCAGAAGAAACCAGCGTGGAGCAGCTGACGGGGACATCACCCAGCCCCGGTGGCAGGACCAGCCCGGCCAGGGCTGCCCGTGGGGAGGGATGGGGCAGGGGGAGATGAGAGGACACCAGGGTGTGGAGGAGCCCTGGGCCAGCCCTGCAGGAGCAGGACGGGGAAGGCAGGAGAGCAAGGGATGTGTGAGTGCATGGTGAGAGTGCAGGAGGCATCACGGACATGTTTCCAGGGCTCTGCCTCCCCAGCTGGATCTGCTCATCACATCAACAGCATGTCAACCTTTCTGATTCCAGCTGGCTGGGTCTGCACCATTCATAGGACCATAGAATGGTCTGGGTTGGAAGGGACCTCAAAGCTCATCTAGTTCCAACCCTCCTGCCATGGCAGGGACATCTCCCACTAGACCAGGTTGCTCAAGGCCCCGTCCAACCTGGCTTTGAACACCTCCAGGGATGGAGCATCCCTGGGCAGTAAAGTCCTGAGGGCACACTGGCCAATGCACAGCATGGAGCACCATGGGGGCCTGATCCACACTTGGGTCACCCAGAGAGCTCTGGCAGCAGAGCTACAGCCTAGCAACTGAAGGTTATCCACCCATCCTGCTGCTGTAGCACACGTTCATGCAATATTGATTTCTTGGGGATAGGAAGAAAGAGCTTTGCAGTAGCTTAATGTGAATACACCACTGATCAAAGATGGTGCATTGTAAGCAAGTATTTGGGTGGAAGCATGTTCTCAGAGATCCTCCACAGCATTAGATTGAGGTAATTGTAGCTCACGCTGGGAAGCATTAGAGATGAAAGCTCTGATTAGACCAAGTCCAGCACCACTGCTGCCTCTCAATCCTAATTAAACTGTTAAATATTCTGTAGTTGCCTCTTACAAACTATTTTACTAGCACGGTCTTTCAATTTGTGTGGGCTCCATTTCATTTTCCACAAACAGAAACATTATAGGTCTTCAAGAGAGTCATCCTCCCCATGAATGAAACTCCTTACGTTAATTAGGGCAAAAAGTCTGTCAAGTGACTCTGTCTGAGTCACTGCTCTCCATTAAACACACCCAGGCTTACAAAAACTGGACAGAGGAGGCTGCAATTCACTGTGAGGCCTCTACAGCTTGGAAACTCTTAGAGAAAGGTCCAGATTTGTGCCTTCAGCACATACCCCATGTCTTACAAAGATGGGTAAGGCCAATCCTAAAGGTCTTCTATACTCAGAGACCTAATGAACTTAACAGCAATACCCATCTCTTTGAGGTTAGCACAAGCAAGCCCTCAAAGGATGAACATTTTGCTTCTGCAGCCACCTCTCAACAGCTGAGACCAGAACTGCCAAGTTCTTCATTTCCCAGACCACATCCCCAGTTTTGGCTCTCGGGGGACCTAGGAGCCATGTGCTTGCTCTACCACCCACTGCTTTGTCTGGATTCAGAGCTGAACTACCTCCAGGAGCAGTTCTGTGACTGGAAAGTCCAGCCAATGGATCAGGGAACTCCACACCACACCCTGTCCTGCCTGGTCAACGGATCAGAGAACTCCACGCTCCACCCTGTCCCTGCAGGTGCTCAGGTTCTGGCACCTCCCTGCTCTGTGGCCAGCCCACCTCTCATGCTCTTACCCAGATAAGTCATTCTCTATGACCATTTTCTGCAGCCCCGCCGAGATGCTGTTGCCAGCGCTGGGGGTGGACGCCGCGTGGTCGGCGGTGACCGAGACCTGGACACAGGCCGGGTTACTCAGCGCCGCGTTGACGTCCCTCAGAATCCGAGGCAGAGGCCCAAGTTTTGTTGCAGTGGCCTGGGCAGAAAAGAGAGCAAGAATTACCACCAGCATTGTGGTTTGCTAGAGAACCGTGGGCTCTGCCACTTGATGGAGGGTCTCACATTAAAAATATTCATTTTCTCCATCGTTTACCCCCACTGCTGAGGCCCAGAACATGTGGGGCATCTGTTGCCGTGGGGCAGAGGGAGCAAGTTGTGACTAACAAAGTTCAGGTCTCTTGACAAAAATCCTTTTAATTAAAAAGAAATCTTCTCAATCTGCTGGGACAGACAAAGTCCTGGTGTTCAGCAGCTCTGCCTTCTCATCCCACCTGCCTCTCCATCCTCACCCTCAGTGATAAGCAGCCAAGGAGGGAAAGGGCTACACTTGGCTGCCTCAGACAGGGAGGTGAAGGATGAGCCACATCTGCAGCACATGTGAACGCTGGGGAAGTGCTAAGGGTGAGTGACTGTGGTGGGCACAGCTAAATGGACTGGTCCTGCTGGGCATGGGGAGCTGTGTGCTGAGGGATCAACTGCACTCCCCCCACAACATGTCCCTGTGACCCCCCCGATACCTGCTCCAGTTGAGAAATGACTTCCCAGAGCAGCGAGTGCAGGGTGGACAGTTCCCGGCCCAGGTCGATGTAGCCTTCAAAGCCAGCTGTGTTGGAGATGGTTTCAGGATTGGAGATCTCCAAGAGAAACCTCTGCATGTTAGTCCATTCGTGTTCCAGGAACTGATTCATAAAGGACATGTATTCCTCCTTGCTGCCAAACCTACCAAGACAGCAACACAAATTTAAGTTAAATCCTGTGAACAGAAGAGCAGTCAACAGAAAGAGGAGAGACACACGCAGGTGAGAACATCAGAGCCTTCCTCTGACAACTGAACCCCTCAAAGCCTCTGGGATCCCCAGCTTGCTAGCAGGCATCTGGTACCCTTCACTGATCATGGCACCAAAATTAACTCCAGCCTAATCTAGACCTTGTCAGCCTGGGATCTCCACAGCAGAATGAAGGTGAAAGCCAGAGAAACAAAACTGCTCTTGGTAATGGAGTGGATCTTACTGCTGGGTCAGTGCACAGCCTCCAGAAACAGGACCTGTCACTGGAAATAAAAGAAACTGTAATACCAAGCACCATCAACTGACTGGAGCCCAGTGAACGATGGTGGTAGGACTCCTGCAGTCTCTCCACTCTTCCATGGGCACTGATGCTAACCCCAGCCACGCCGGCTGTTCCACAACTGCCCCAGGATCACCCAGGAGAGCTACACCTCCTGCTGGGGCACCATTTGTCCCCTCAGGCTTCCTGCAACCTCCTTCTGTCCTCCAAGCTCTCCACCCAGACTTCACCCCTGGTTAGATGTCTTCTTTAGAGCACCATGGGGAGAGCCCTGTGGTTCAGCGGTACCAGCAGCAGCCGGAGCTGTGCCAGCGGTTGAGTGAGGAGAGCCTTGGCTCTGGGCCATCTGCAGGACAGCTCAGCTTGATCACTTCGCCTTGACTAATGTCAGCTTAGTTAAAGAGTCTTTCCCGCAAAATCTGAAAGCCCTTTAGTTAGGGATTGGTGGGGAATACAGAGAATTTCTGTCATCTGCTGTAACACACTCGCACGTCTTCCCCCCGCGTCTGCGCGCACGGACGCGTCCCTGGCCGTGAGCGTGTGCACTAAGCTGGTCCCCAAATCTAAGGAGCTTTAGCCAGAAACTGTCCATTCATGCTTTGGAAAGCTCATCATTTTGTTATCAGAGCTCAGGATAAGTAGCTCAGAGCTGCAGCCAGTGGAAAGATTTTTTCAGAAATCTCTCGCTTTGTTTCCATCAAACCAACGGGCTTAGTTAGAAATTGATAGTGTCCCCGTTCTCTTTTCATACCTTCCCAGCTCAGACAACTGCATTTTAATAGCAGGGAGCTCAAAGGATGGAAAGAGCAGCTCCTGAGCTGTGTGTCTGGGCTCTGCTGCCTCTGATGGGAGGCAGGCAGGGCGCTGCCACCACCCATGTCCCACACACCACCACGGGACAAAGCATCTGGCTGTGCTGGGGAGTCCCTGCTGCCCCCCAGCCCGTGTGGTCACAGCAGCCTGTTTTCCTGCTCATAAAACACGTCCTGTTTTGGAAACTTCACTGATCTCCCTGACCCAGCAGCGAGGGAATGAGTCCCAGAGAGACATGAGGGAAAAATTCAACAGGAAACAAACAGGCCCTTTCCACCGAGGAGAGGAGCGGCCAGAGAGGGAACTGGGGTTGTTTAGCTTGGAGGAGGCTGAGAGGAGACCTCAGTGCTCTCTACAACTGCCTAAAGGAGGTTGTGGTGAGGCTGGGGTTGGGCTCTTCTCCCAAGTGACTAATGACAGGACAAGAGGTGATGGCCTCAAGTTGTGCCAGGGGAGGTTTAGATTGGATTTCAGGAAGAAGTTCTTTCCTGAGAGAGTGGTCAGGGACTGGACCAGGCTGCCCAGGGAAGTGATGGAGTCACATCCTTGGAAGGGTCAACAAACGAGTAGATGTGGCTCTTCCAGACATGGTCTGGGGGTCAGAGAGATGTTGGGCAAATGTTGGCCTTGATCCTAGAGGTCCTTTCCAACCTAAATGATTCTATGACTCCTGATGCTGGAGCCATGGCTGTGCCACACACCCAGAGCTTCCTTCCTCCCCTCCAGACCTGTCCCCAGCCCCGGCTTACTTGGCGAAGTTGGCGAGGTTCTGGGTGACCTTGGCAATGAGGGTCAAAGTGCGTGCAGTGCGGTCATCAGGGTACTCCTGCAGGAGGCTGAAGAGGGACGGGGACATGATGGCCGGGCAGAGGAACCGGAGGAACAGGGAGGCACTGATCAGGCGCTCGCTGATGTCAGGGCGGCCTCGGTTGCTGCATTCTTGTCTCCAGGAGGCAAAAACTTCTTTGAGCTCCCTTGGGAAGACGCTGGAACGACAGAAGGACATGCAGGGATGGGAACTTCAAGGCCAGGGTGTTCAAACAGCCACACAGCAGGAACTAAACAAGGTGGGGATCAGCTGTGGGGCACGACACCCAGATCTGTACGAGGGCAGAGCCCTCTCACCCACAGCAGCACCATCTACACCAGTCACTGGCTCTTGGCCTTTTTTTTTTTTTGCCATGTCCATTAGGAGACTCAAACCGCACAGGAAAAAGTGAAGTTCCTCTACAGAGCTGTAAGAGAAGCAGCTTTCATCAGCCTGATGTTCCTGGTTGTGCTGGGTGCCAAAACCCCAGACAACTGGGAAGACAGAGATGGGAAACAGACTGTGCAAAGCAGCTCATCACAAGTCAGTGGACAAAGCTCAGACACCAAGGTGGGGAGTGTCTCCTGAAGAAAAGCACCATCGTGGGACCCCCTTGGCAGAAAACCCAGCACTACTGAGGTCACTGGCACAAGGGCTGTGCACATTGTAAAGCTCCTGCTCAAGCACCTGGGTCAAATCCCTCTGTGACTGGTACAAACACAGAGCCCCACTGGAATTGCTCCAGCCTTGTAACTGCACAGACCTCAGCCTGGCTTTCCTGGATACCAGAATTCCCCCGGGTCCAGCTCACGCTGCTGCAGCTCTTATCTCCAGAGAACTTGCTGCCTGTTCCTGCTCAGCCCTCCCCAGCTCCCTGCTCCTGCCTTATCCTGTTCCCAGCATGTGTTATTTGTTCAGCTGGACACTCCCACCCACGGCAGCAGGCTGGCAACGGGTCCCTCCATGCTGCCTGTCCCCTGGGTCCCTGGCACTCAGCTCCCCACCCGCCCCAGAGCCTACCCTGACCAGCAACCACCGTCCTCGTTCCAAAACCAGAGCTGTTCACCAACAGATGGTACAAAAGAGACTGAAGAGGGGTCAGACTCCATTTTAGGCCCTAAATCTCCTTAGCAAACAGCCATTTCAGAGGACCTTTTCCCAGTTTTGCTGCAGGGACTCTCTGGGACAAGCAAACCAATGTCAGTTGGCTTCTCAGTGGCCTGTCCTCGGTGGGACTGACTGTCCTGCAGCTGAACCTCACACGAGTTGGGAAGAAGAGAAAACCATGGGAGCTGCACGGTCAGAGACACCATCCACTGCCCAGCAGCAGCAAGAACCAGGTGGGAGACTCTGAGAGGAGCAAAGCACTCGCCCGTGGACACTGTGCAGCTTCTGCTCCACGTTGGCTTCACCCCTTCACACCCATGAGCTTCTACCCTGCCCTTTGTAAATAAAATTAGGCAGCGTCTCCAGCTGGATAAATTCTCCTCTGTCTTGGGCTTGAGCCACACAATTGGACAAAGCCCTTTTACTTCATGGTATTTGCCCAGAAACAGGAGAATCCTTTAAGCAATTTAAGGCTTGAGTGATCAAGACAGGTTGCAGAGTCAGTGGCAAGGAAACCCTCACAAATGCACAGCCCGGGAGTGCTGCTCACCCCCCCAGCCTGGGAGACCATCAAAGTTTAATTGAGCGGGTGGAATTCAGTTACCCAGCTTTATGTGACAAACGGGCCCATAATTCATTACCCAACTTTCCAGTAACGAGCTTCCACATGCTGAATTTCTGCTTACACTGAAACTTTCCAGATGTCCAAATTATGTCATAATTATAACAATTTTCAGTTATTGTAAAGCTCTTTCCTCTCCCCGAGTCTCTCCGGCAGATGAGCACGCTCACTCTGGCACTCTATTTAAAGCAAGCTCGTGAGCTCTCCGGGTACCTCGGCCAATCCCAAACACTCATCAGCCCAATTAATCCTCAAAATCGCTGAGCACAAAGGACCGAGGGGGAACCACTCAGAGCAGCAGCTCAGCTGCTCCAGCCTTCCCCAGGAAGGCAGCTCTGGAGGCACACACTTCCCAAGCATTCCTGACTTTCCCTAGGTCACTTTCAAGCCTATTTTTAGAGTGACCTTTAAGTGCTGCTTTGGGTATTTTTAGGAAGACGTTAATTCGAACAATTATAATTTAACTAAAAGCGGCGAATCCCTCCTGGGAGAGCAGGTAAATCCATCCCTGAGTCAGAGAGTTATTAACTGGCCCGGGATTAGGCACAGGATACCTGTAAAGAAATCTGCCCTTTGCTTATTTGTGGGGGATGAAGGAAGCCTGAGCCCCTTGCTGCCTGGTCTCTCCCTGAGCAGCACCAGGAGGAGCGATTCCCTTCCTGGGCTTGCAGGAGGGCAAACTCCACACCCTGGGAGATGACATCCAAGGAGTGTTCACACCTCAACACAACAGCTGGGAGAGGAGAGAAAATGAGAAATTCTCCTTATCAAAGAGTTCCTCCCTCCAATACTATCCTTGGTTGATCTTTTGCAACAAGAGTGTTGCTACTAAACACATTAATAAACACTAAGCACAGATTTTGAAGCAGGAAGGCTGCAAATCCAGCAGTAAGAGTAAAATGAGCATTCTCTCATACGATGCAGGCAGGAGTCTCTGGGTATGTTAGCAAGAAGCAGAAGGAAAACATTTGTATTTCTCCAAGTAAAGAGAGTCACAAGCCCATTTCTTCCCCTTCCAGGTCACCTTTGCAGGCAGCATCAGTAACAGTCCCATGGGCTCCAGCTCCCCATGTAACACCCTGAGCTCAGCCAGCCCTGGCAGCCACCTCCACAACACACCAACACCTCACCCACTCCACTTTGCATATTCAGGCCTGTCCCAACTAGTTGCAAGAACTTTTACCCCGTGAACAACCAAGTAGGAAATGGCTCAAACTGCATACCAGGCCTTGGGGCAAGGAGGCAACGGGCTCCCCACCTCCACCCCAGCAAGCACCCTGGGGTGGTGAACCCGGAGGAATGCAGGGTGCTGAGCCAAAGAGCAACCCAGGAGGAACAGCAGCATCTCCCAGTGCTCCCACAAGAGAAGATGTGCCTCAACCAAAGCTGGTTGCAGCTTCCTCCCCGCTGGAGGAGTGCCACGGACCCTGCTGCAGAGGATTCCAAACCTTCTCCTGATGCTCTGGGATCAGTCTGATCCAGACAGAATCATTCCATGGGTAGGAGACCCAGGACAAGCACTTCTGCCCTTTACTCCAGACTTCCACACACAGTTGGCATCAAGCCCCTCTCTGAACTGGTCACACTGGCTGAGGCACTTTGTGTTCTTTGACTCCATTGCCCTGTCCCTGTGTCTGTGCACCAGTAACCCTGCAGCACCCACTGAAAACAAGTGTGACAGGGAACCAGTGAGGCTGGCACATCCCCAGAGCAGACACTCCAAACTCTGGCTGATGTCTCACCCTCTGGCCACCCTCACCCTTGCTCCAGGACCACCAGGGCCCCGTAGCTCTCCCTCCAAAGCTCTCTGACAAGCTGCCCATAAGGGACAGGCACCAACAGCCTGGGGATGTGCTGCTGTCACCCTTGTCCCCTGTGGCTGTACCACCCCTGAGCTAGCTGGGGGCACGTGGAGGGGAGTGACACTTGCAGGGTACCCACCAGTAGGAGTTGATGATCTTGCAGAAGGCCAGCTCGCAGCACATCTTCAGGTTGCTCTGATGCTCAGGAAGGTCTGAAGACGAGCACTTACTGGGATCCACCTCACAATTCTCATCTGATTCGTAGAGTGCCTTGATAAACTCCCCTGTAAAACAGACATGGGGTTTGGAGACAGGAGAGACCCGGTGCCCGAGCAGCTGCCCTACACCCTGGCACACAAGGTGGGTACAAGAGCAGGTGGTGGTGGCTCCCGGGGCAGGCTGTGCCCCAGCCAGCTCCCAGGATCTCCAGCAGACCCAGGAGCAGCCAGCCCTGCCTTGGAAGCTCACAAAACAACACAGCACACCCTGCAGAAAGACACCTGGACTCCCAAGGAGCACGTTCCATCCCTCTTCCCTACTTGGCAGCTCTGCCTCTGTGGCTATGGACTATTGCTGCCAAAACCCCTGCTCCTCAGCCTGCTCCAGCCCCTCCATCACACCAGCTCCAGAGACACTCCCTCGGGCTGATCCAGTAGGAAGTCTGCTGGCAATTTCTGTAATTATTTGTAGGATGGCCTGCTCCTGCAGACTGTGCCCTGGCGCTGCCAAGCCACTGTGATTCACAGGAGAAATAAGTAATTAAAGGAAAGAAACAATTTACTTGGTTTATTCTGAGCTGAACGTCACACAAAATTCAATTAAAATATTTCTCTGCTTTTCTCTGTTTGCTGCCTGGCTGCTCCTCACCCTTGGGGAGACTCACACCCTGGACCTGCTTGGCCAGCTCCTTGCTCTGGGGCCACCTTTCACCTGGGGCACCCAGGCACAGACCTGGGCTGAGGGTGCTTCTCATCACTTCCACACTGGCTGTTCTCCATCCCAGTTCACAAACTGGGGAGGGGAGACCATGGGACAGGATAATGGGATTAAGAGGCAGCGTTTAGGTCGGGACCTGCAGGGCTGGGTGACGTGCTGGGAGAAAGGTTTGCTTTGGTTTTCCTCTAACTCCAGGTGGTTTGCTCATCTCCCAAGTCCTGACTGTCTTGGATTTTCCCATCCTCCTGTTTTTTGCCCACCCTAGTCTGCATTCCTTCCCTATTGCCAAAACATTTTAATTAAATACTGGAGAGCCTCTCCAAAGTGTTCCCAGCTCTGGAGCCTCTCTGCTCGCCTGCGGGTGATGCCTCCTGTTATTCTCTGGCCCCATTACTGGCTTGTGCTCCCTGGTTTAAAGGGAAGCTCTTTGCTGTCTTGTGCTACCTTCTGACACCCAGATGAATCATTTCACTGATAAAAGGTCTATGCAGAAGCAGCACCTTGAAGAGCAAGTGAGAACCGCAGGCTCCTCCTGCACTGGCTGGAGCTGCCTTGGCAGCATTTGCACTGAGCCCTGGAAGGGGAATATTTCAAAATTCTCTGCCTTCATTAATCTCCTGGCTTTCTAGAAATTTCATGAGGTAATCTACTTACAGACTTGCCTTCAACCAGCAAGCATTACAAGGCAGAAATAAATAATATTCCTCTCCCTGCTCGTGTGGGCTGCCTGTTGGCTTGACCGACTTTGCTCAACCATCTCCCCTCCCTCAACGTCGTCGTTATTATTATCTTAATAAAGTATTTATGCTTCTTTGCTCCCTGCTAAAATTACACAAATCCACCAGCAGGAACCCAACATACTGAAAAATTAACACCTCAATAGAAACTGAGCTAGTCCTACTGGATGTGGATCCAACCTAGGTGCCTTCAGCTGAGGTTCAGACCTAAGGCAGCTCCTCCCCACCCTCGTGCCGTGCTGGCTGCACAGCAATTCCTTCCTGACCTGCCCAGAAGCAGAAGCTCTAATTATTTTCATCTGCAACAAGAGGAGTATTTTTGGAGCCATAAACATAAAAAAAACCCAACCCCACCAGGATGGTTCCCAGTGTGATCTGGGAGGCATCTCTCATCACTGTGACTTGGGAGAGCTCATCTGAGCCACGAGCGCTGCGAGGAGCCGGGGGAGCGTCTCTGGTGGGGGTGTGAGAGCAGGGGGAGGATTCAACCAGCCCCCCTGGCACTGCCAGCACCCAGACAGAGCCCTGGCAGGCAGCACAAAGCCTTCAAACAGCAACCTGCTATCTCCTCTCAAAGCAGATCAAAGTGCCACCTCAGTGGTGACCTTCCCCTGGGAAGAGCTGCCCGCTGTGACCATGCCCTGCTGCCAGAGAGACCTTGGGTAGGTAAATGCTGGTCCCTCTGAGAGCATCACCTGATGGTCCCCACCACGCAGAGCACCCTGCACCTTAGAGCAGGACCTCTCTGTACGTACCTAAGGCATCTTGCAAGTATTTCTGCCCCACCAGCTTCAGGTATTCTTCGATGGCTTTGGTGGCCAGTGTGTTCTCCCTGAAAATGAGATGCTCATTCTCACCACAGCGATCAACTTCAGACATCATCAGGTCAGTCAAGAAATCCTGGAAAGCAAAGCCCATGGTGGGTCACCAGGCAGTGACATAGCTTTGTTGAGCAGAGCAGCAGCCTCCCCTTCTCACAGAACACAGAATCATAGAGTGGTTTGGGTTGGAGGGACCTTTCAAGGTCATCTCGTCCAACATCTGCAACTATCTCAGGTTGCTCAGAGCCCCGGCCAACCTCACCTGCAATGGTTCCAGGGATGGGGCATCAACCACCTCTCTGGGCAACCTGGGCCAGGCTCTCACCACCCTCAGTGTAAAAAATTTCTTCCTTACATCCAGTCTAAATCTCTCTTTTATTTTAAACCCATCACCCCTTGTCCTGTCACAACAGGCCCTGCTAAAAATTTGTCCCCATCTTCCCCATAGCTCCCTTTCAATACTGGAAAGCTGCTGTAAGGTCCCCCTGGAGCCTTCTCTTCTCCAGGCTGAACCCCAAGAGGTCTCACCTTCTTAAGACACAAGAGGGAGTGGAGGTGCTGCAGGTGATCCCGTGTGTGCTCCCTGCCTTACTGCCAGCCCAGCACTCCTTGTCTCTCCAACCTCACAGAGACAAGAGGAGCAACAAATCTCTGGAGAGCCACTTCTGCACCCCAAAAAATGATTCACTCCAGACCTGCACCATATTTGCATCTCCATCAGTGCTGGTTTTCCATCAGCCTCACATTTTGTGGGTGAAATGTTAAATGTGGCTGCAGAACAGCCCAGCAGAACAGGGGCACACCGAGATGTCAGGAGCTGTGCCCCACAGAGAGTGGCTGAGAATCAAGCCTGTAACATGCACCAAGATGCTCCCATGTGCTATTTCCTCAGTGTTCATGGAAATAGCACTGCACAGCACACATCTGGGGTCTGATGTGCACACACCCCAACACCACACGATTCTTTGGAGCAATGGAAGGGGTGAGCAGGAGCAGACCTCACACCGACCTGCCTCGTGCACCTAGTGAGCCAGAGATTCTGAAAGAATCAGCATTTCAGCCCCACTCCATGTCTGCTTCAGCAGCAGCATTAACTGATGGTGAGGGTCATGCAGCTCCCCGTGCATTCTGCTGAGGATCCACTGTGTGGTGTCATATTTAGTGTGCTGTCACCAGCCTTAATGCAGAGAGAGCCATGCAGCTCCTAATGCTAATGCACGTTCAGCTGCTGTTCTCATGGAAAAAGCAGCTCTGGGCCCCTGCCCAGCTCCTCGCTGTGCTGGGTGCTGGATGGGTCCATCTCCCCCCACCCAGCACCTCTCACCTCGCAGGGAAACAAGTTGCTGGCATCCTTTAAATCACAGGTATTAAATCTCTTAGTGGTTCCCCGTGCAGGAAACAGAGCAATGTTGACACACAAATTCACTTCTACAACCAAGGGCACCTTTTGTTAACTGCCTTCCTCTAAAACAAAAGAATCTGCTCAGTAACAACCTTTGGCTAAGAAATTCTCCTTCATTTGTCCCGACCGCAGAGGATGTGACCCATTCCTGGCAGGGGCAGCAGGAGCACCCAGAGCTGCCGTGGAGAGATCTAGATCCTGTTCATGCTGCCCCCAAGCAAAGTGCAGCTCCCAGAGCCACCAAAGCTCATCACCCAGCCTGCTCCAACCCTGGCCTGGGACAGGGGACACTCAGCTCCCATTCCCTGCCAGCAGCTGGAGATTTGCAAGAGAGGCACTTAGCTCCATGTCGTTTTTCAGATGGGTGCTCTGCATTAAAAGTTTAATCATGGTTCAACAAACAGCTTCACCTGAACTCAACAGACCCAGATCATTCAATCCACGGGCCCTTCATCACTGTGCTTCTGTCCCAGACAAAGGAAAATCCAGGCAGCAGGTCCATCTGCCCCCGAGATCAGGTGAGGGAGGCTGGCATCACTGCAGCATCCAACAGCCCACCTCTCCCACCTTCCCACAAAACCATGACTGGGATCAACAAGCTGCCATGACCTTTGCAGAAGAGCCTCCAGAAAAGAGGAGCTTTGGGAAAATAAAGTCACTTCCATGATTTCTGCAGCCAGAAGATCCCACTACATCTGCAACGCTCCAGCAGCTGCAGAGGCAAAAATCCCTCCTGGAAGCAAAGCACTCTCCTCCCCCCACTATTTTCTGTCATTTTGTCCCTTTTATCAGTCAAGCTGGAATGAAACCTCAAACCCCTGCTCCCATCCCGTTAGTGACTATCTGGGTAACTCTATCACCTTTATCTTCCCAGGGCTCTCCCAGGGTACGTTTCAATTCCAAGCCACAGCTCTTGCTGACACAAGGTGCTGATTCTTAATTAGCAGCCACTGACCTTGGCTTTGCCTGATTCTCTTTCCTGTCACTTTCCCAACATACTAATTATCTCAGGAACACTGAGTTTTACAGCTCCTCTTAGCACAGGGTTTGCTTTCCCCCTCCTTGTTGGCCAGGGACTGGTTGCTGCAGGACATGGGGCCAAGCTGAGATGCACGACCCAAGGGCCATCCAGGGCTGTGGAGCAGCAGGAACCCAGGGGCCAAGGTTTAGTCAGAGACAACCTGAATTCTGATGATTTGAGCTGATCTACAGAATTCACTAGAATTGAAAATGAGGCAAAAACTCCTCAGTGGGACTGAACACAAAGCCAGCAAAGATCCTCCTGAAACCTCCGCCATGGTTTTTATCCCCTATGGAGCTCCTGCAGCTCCACAGCTGAGAAAACAACCTCCTGAATCCAAAGTGGGAAGGAAAGCTGCTGAAATCCCACAGAGCTCCAGCACAGCACCCAAAGCTGGGGTGTAACGTGGCAGAAGGCAGCTTGTATCTGACCTGGGGATGGAGGCAAGAGCCAGGACACCCAACAGCATCCCCCAGCCAGGGCTTCTCCCCATCCCCAGCAGGTCCAGCCCCTGATGCTGCAGGAGGCATCTCACCAGGCTGGCCCTGAGACGCATCAAGGATGAAAATACCCCCAGGCAGCGTCCTTGAGGAGCTCCTCTGCAGAGTTCCCATGACATGCTGTAACTGCTGTCCCAGGGCCACCTTCCAGCTCCTGCCTTCCCTCCACAGCCACATCGGCTCTGGATCACACGTCTGGTATCTCTGCCTGAAGTCCGCCAGGAGCCAGCGCTCAAGACACAAATGGAATGCAAATACTTGTCGAATCCCTCCGGGGGCCTCACTCACCCACATACAAGGCTCTGAATAAAATGTAATAACTAAAGCCAATAAAACTCCCTGTTTCTGAGCAGCAGAGATCAGCGGGGGGTTGTTTCCAGTTAGGGCCCCTGGCAATGGAAGAAAATAAGATGCTTTATTTCATTACATCAGAGTTGAGAGGGGAAGGGAAAGGTCTCCAGTAAAAATTAAGGGCTGTGACAGCATTCTTCAGGCTTGCTCCCGTGTTTATTTTAAGGGTATCTGCTTCAGACTGGACACAGCTGAACCTGAGCAGCTCCAGTCGCTGCACACATGCTGATAAAGAAGAGCAACTCATAAATAAATAAATTCAGAGCATGACAGCACAAGGCTGCACTGGTTTCCAGCACTTCTCAAACAAGCCAGGCATGAGCCTGGCAGCATGTGCTATTCTAAAGCAGCTCCTCCAGTCCTCTGGAAACACAGGCAGGAGTTTCGGTGCCAGGGGGGCAGCCGGGTCCCTGCAGCAGGCACAGTCCCAGCACCAACCCAGGGCTCAGCCACAGCTTTCAGGCTGTAGTGTAGCCTAAAAACATTTCCATTTCCCCTGGGGCGTCATCTGTTGAGCTTCAGATGCTGCTTCCCCTGCTCCACCTGGGTGAATTCGTCTTCTTGCCTCAAACCACAACCAAACAGCATCTTCTCATGGAAGAGGAGATGTCTCCTAACCCCCGTCTCATCCCTCACACAGGCAGCAAGTCAGGATGTCTAAGTCATCTTGCAGCATCTATGGAGGATCCCCCAAACCTTTGCCTGGGGAAGCTGGGAAGAGAATCTGGAAATAGGGGTGATGCCCTGGAAGCGAGGATGCTGCTCCCAACAAGGTCCCTGTGGGTGGCCCTCTGAAGCTGCTGCCCCATACCAGCCAGTATCCACAGCAGCACCAGTTCAGGGCCTCGCTGCCCTGGGGGTGGCCTGAATTGGAAAAGGATTACTGAAAAGTGAAGTCAACCAAGAGAAAAACCAACACCTGCTCAAGAAAACAACCCTTCATTGCCCCTGTCAATAGGGCCACGGAAGCGGACTAATTGCATTGCTCAAACACAACAAATGAGGAGAAAAAGCTTTTTCCCAGGGGGCAAAGACAGAGCAGAGCAGACAGTTAATCCAGGCACACGTCTGATCCAGAGCTGGCAGCCCTCCCTGCCCAGACACCCTCACCCCTTGGCCCTGCACACACCCTGCCTGCCCAAGCACCCTCACCCCTTGGCCCCGCACACCCCAAAGGGCTGGGGGCCAAAACACCCTGCAGAGCCTGAAACTTCCAGTGCCAAGAAAGCCCACCCCACCCCACCAAGAGATCTGTCCACATCAAGTATCCCAGTCCTAAAGGGGTTCAAGGTGCCAATCCCCGTGCCCAGGGGATGTTCCAGGGCAATGCCCGCACCCTCCAGCTCCATGTCCTGAGACATGGTCTAGGGGTCAGGCAGATGTTGGACAAAGGTTGGACTTGATGATCCTAGAGGTCCTTTCCAACCTAAATGACTCTATGAGTCCAAGAGGTGGAAAG
The DNA here is from genome assembly GCA_013401335.1 of Brachypteracias leptosomus. Classification (NCBI taxonomy): domain Eukaryota; kingdom Metazoa; phylum Chordata; class Aves; order Coraciiformes; family Brachypteraciidae; genus Brachypteracias; species Brachypteracias leptosomus. Next base: position 387,069 of record VYZX01005032.1, on the reverse strand, counting down.
ATGGATGGCATGGCTGCAGTGAGAGCAAGGTTGTTTCCCGGGCAAAGGGAGCCAACAAGCCACATGAGTCTTGCAGGACATACCCTGTCCACATCCAGGGAGGATTGTGAACTTCACCAGACTGGGGAAGGTCCTCCTGCCTCCCGGGGATGTCCATGAAGCTGCTGAGACCCACAGCCCTGCACACACCACTCGGGTCATTCACCCCCCGGTGGGAGCCGATGGGTCCTGATACCGTAAGTGACTGATGAGCAGATTGACTTTGAAATAATAAGGTTCTCCACATCACAAGCCTGATTAATAGGATTGACTTAACCTTAAGAGGATTGAATTGATAAAGGTAATAAGATTACTGCTTATTTCAAAGACTAGCCCAGAGTCCAGCTGGGCTTTGCTGCAAAGGTAAAAGCCACCAGGGGTTGGTAGGGTTGGTTAGAGGTGTGAGTGTCAGGACACACCTACGAGTGTCAGGACTCACTATGAGCCAGTGGCAGAGAAACATGGGACTCAACAGTGCTGAGCTGTGCAAGGAGAGCAGCAGAGGAACAGCAACAGGGTTCTGGGTGGACAGTGCACAACCAAGGACCCCAACCACCAGTCCTCAACCCTTCACCAGCACACAGCTCCTCTGGGGATCTGTGCTGGTCACTTCTCTGCTGGGAGAGACACTGATGTTCCCTCCTTTGCACTCCGTGTCCATCACCTTGCTCATGCAATAAGAAAACTTAAGTGAGGGATATAACACACTGAGCAACCTCCACCTCCCCGTGAGGGGCTGGATCCCATACCAGAGGCCGAGACCACTGCTGGTCACCCCAACAGCCAGAACCCCGACCCCTGGGGCTGCCACTCACCAGCCTTCTCCATCCTTCCAACCAACCTGATGTTGTGCTTATCAGGGGAAAAACAGTGGGAGTGCTCACAGAACTGATTGAAAGCCTTATTAGCTCAACCATGGCTGCTATAAAATACTACCAGGGAGATAAACTCTTTATGGGGGAAGCAATGCTGCTGCTGCCAGGCTCATCCATGGCTGGACATGGGCAGCATCCTTCTGTTCCAGGCCCCATCCTTGGGACCAAGCAAGCCCAGGAGCCTCCTGGCCTGTGTCACTCACTTCCAGGTCCCCTCCCCAGGCTGAGCACCATATTTGCAGGTTTTGAACGTAAATGGTGCTGCCAGCAGAGCTCTGCCCAAACACCTCACCCCACCCAGGAGGGGAACGGGGGGAGCTTCCAGCAGGAGTAAATACATCTGCTTTGCTGAAGCAAATTCTTGCAGCATAAACAAACAGGGACACATGTTTATTCTTCACTGAATTCACAACATGATAAATATTTATTTCGAATGAGCAGCTGGTTAGTTAGAGCTCTGCCTAATGCTGGGTTTGATCTACCAACCGTTTGGGCAAGAGAGGGTTTTTTATATATTTATGGTCATGAATGAGCTCTGAAAGCTGTAACACAGCCCTGAAATAAATCTAAGCACAGGGAACATTCTGGAAGCATCAGAAGTCACAACTGGTCTGGCTTTGGGAAGGATGCAGCCTGCCCATCCATAACCACATCACACCAGCCACATCAAGCCATGTTAATGGCAGCGGGAGCACTCCCAGGAACGCCACGGATGGGGGCAGGAATACTTTTAATTAGGACTTTGTGACTTTTCTCTGTGGCTTGCAAAACATGTGGAAATAGCTGGGTATGTCTCCATGCCCTTACAGGTAACATTTTACCATGCTCTCACTGGGAAGCTGGAGCACTTAAGTCAAGGATGGATGCTGAGAGCCCACCTCGGTGTGTTCAGCCCCAAAACTATGTCCCTCTTCCAGCCCAACGATGCCTCTTCCAGCCCCTACTTGCCATGAAAAGAGAGTGAACAAACGCTTCCAACCCAAACGATTCTATGATTCCATTCTATGGCTCAAGAAGCTCCTCTGGTTTTAGCAGCTTCAGATAAAGACACCCGGGCTCAATATTGCCAAGGAGCAAAGTGAGGTGTCTGGGGGTGCAGATGGTCCTTCTGTCATCTGTGGGGCAGATGGGGACACGGGGGTCTGGCCGTGGCTGGCACAGCACCATCCACACAGCACCACATCACACCTCTCCTGCCCTGCATCTCCAGCTCCACAGCCTGGCTCTGGGTGGACACACATAGCCAGGCTCATTAAGGGATTACACCACATCTACAGCAAATCACTACAGGAAAACGGGCCCGAAACAGCGCGAGAGCAATTAGCTGCTAACGAGTCTTCACAGATAATCTACTGGACACTTGTTCCTCAGTTCAGCTGTAATTGCTGCTTCAGCTCAGCTCCAGCAGCCACGATCCACAAAACCCCCTTTATCAGCAGAATAAATGAGTGGTTGCTGATTGCCACGTCTGCTCTCTCCAGGGCAGGGCAGGGCTCTGAAGAGGGCACTGGAAAGGCTCTTGGCAAGGCACGAGGATGGGGAACCCACCTCCAAGCTCCAGAGGGTCACAGGAGGACAGGGGGACACTGTCCTTGCTGTCACACCAGTGCCACCTCTGCCACGCTGGGCTGAGGTCCTCCTGCAGCAAAGGCTGGGACCTGGCCACGCTTTCTCCAGCCTCAAGCCCCATCCAGCAGCACTTTGGCTCCCCAGGTACCATCCCCTCCTACTGGCCTCCTGGGATCTGTTCTCCTCCTCCCAGGCTCCAAATCCCATTTCAAACCAGGCGTTTGGTGCTGGGTGAGCCTGGGCTGAGGGAACTGTGCCCTCAGCATCCAAACCAGCTCAGAGCAGCAGTTCAGAGCCCGGCCTGTGCCTTCCCCAACACAAACACCCATGGAGTCAAGCTACCTACGGGCAAACAAAAAATGAAACAAACTCCTTCTCCTGCAGAAGAGCCAGGAAGAAAAATTCAGAGTTTTCTTGACCTTACTGCTGTTTTTCCCTTTCTCTGCCTGTCCAGCTCCCCTCCAAAGCTGCTCCCATGCTCCAATAACTCCTGTTGCTCTGACAGCTCCCACACCCCGTGCTAATGCTGATGGCAGATGACAGGCAGGGAAAGCAGAAGCTCCATTTTCGGGGAAAATTCATCAAGGCTGTTTACTGTTTGCTGTGTCCCTCATGTAGAGCCCCTGGGATCCCGAGCACTGATGCAGACACGTGTCCAGAAACACACTTGCTCTCTCCAGAGCCTCTCCAGTACCAACGAGGGGAGGAAAAAGGGCAGGAGCAGTGACAGCAGCTCTCAGCCGTGGCCACACACCACCCATGGTGACTTGAAGCCTTTTGCACCAGAACCAGGGAAACCGCAGACAGGGTCTTTCATGGCACTGCCACTCCAACAAGAGCCCTGGCACTGGAGCCACCAGAGCCTCAGAGAAGGGCAGCACAGCCCTGGGAGGAGAAATCCCAGCAGAAAGCAGAGTTGCTGATGAGAGGAGCAACCTACGATGCCCTCCTTGTGTAACCACGGAGCATTATTCCACATGCTGTGGATCACAAGCCACTCCTGCTGCCCCTGAGGGCAATGCAGCCAAGGGGATCAGGGCTGTGGTCCTCCCCTGAGCCCCTGGGGTCTGACACTGCTCCCTGGGATCAGGGAGGCTTTAACTGAGCTATTTCCTCTGCCTCTGCCACGGCAGGTCCACGGCCTCGCAATCCTCTCAGCGAGCTTTGCCTGCCTTGAATTAGCTCAGGAGGCCAAAGCCACTTCTCTGTCCAACAGATGGTAACTAAACCTAATCCAGGAACCCTGCCACGGTCCTGGGCAGCAGCAGCAGCTGTGGAGGAAGCAGAACCTTGTGATTCCCCCTCAGGTGAGGAGCTCATGTCTCCTCAGTACTACAAAAGCTCTGCAAATCTTGCTCTTCCCCAGCTCCCCCCTGCAGAGTTCAGGGAGATGTTAACAGAGAAAAATGCTGAAGCTCCAACTCCTGCTGTCCTGACACTGGCACTGCCCAGCACAGCTGTGCCAGGCCACCTGGGGATGAAGGATGCTCCACAGCAGATGGGTCATGCAACTCCTTGCCACCCATGTCGGGGACCTCAGTGCTTGCCTGTGCTCTTCAGTAAGGGGGTTTCCAGCTCTGCTCACCCTGCCTGTTCCCTCACAGTTCACAACCAGGAGTAAATCCCACTCTCTGCAGCCTAGCAGGGTCCTGGAGGCATCCTTCCCACCACAAAGGATGCTCAAAGTGGTCCACAACATCTGACCTTCCATCACTTGCAAGTTAACCAGCATCAACCCCCCTGAGCAGCACTAGCCCGGGAGCTCCCCAGCACCCCTGGGCTGTCCCACCCTGGTGCCTCCCCTCACATCTCCCTTCCAAAAGCATCACGACAGACCCTGAAGACTGTGAAGCTGATTCAGGGATGCACGGGCCCACGGGTGGACTTTGCTCTGAAGTTCTCAAGATGCTGTTCTCGAGCAGTGCATTGAAAGGGAGGGAGCAGAGCAGGGAAGCTGCTGGGTTCCCCCAGAACATCCAGCACACGCAGGCTGTTCAACTTCAGCCAGTAGTTCTTCCATTTCATCCCCGAGAACTCCCTCCTCACTTAATTCCCATTTGTGCCTGTTTGCAAAGTAAGAGCCTGGCCCTGGAGCCTCCAGAAGGAGAGAAAAATGACTCACTTGGTATCTCCTGGTCCCACCGACCTCTTTGCTAATGAAGCAATTTGCACTGCACACTCTACCAACTAATTAGAAGCAAAACTAGAGTGTATTAATGACAGCCAGGCCTGGGGCAAAACCCAACCCAAGAGCCTGCTCGTGAGGGCCTCTGGTGGGACAGGAGAAGGAGACAAAGGGTCTTACCTTGGCCTTGCCCGTGCTCTGCAGGATGTGCACCAGCGCAGACGCCATCTCCTCCTTGTTCTTCACGCTCAGTGAGGGCTCCAGCACCGAGCACAGCACCATGTAATTGTTAGTGATGTACTCAGCAAACTCCTTGTACATCTCCATGGGAAGGATGCTCATGCTCTGGTAGCGCGACTTGATGCGGATCATGGGCCCCGGGGACTTGCCCTTGCTGGGGTTGGGGCTGACCACCGGGTACCACTTCTCCACAAACTGCCGGCCCGTGACCGAGCCGACGGGGATGTTCACCTGCCCGATGAAGTTGGTCTTGTCCTTCTTCTTCTTCTTGTCAGTCTCCTTGTACAAGTGCACCGTAATGTTCTTGAGCGACGGGAGGTTGTTAAATTCAAAGTGCTCCCCCCAAAATACATTATCAGTTTTCAATTTACAGGTAGTTCGTGCATAAAGAACGTCGTCCAGGCATAATTCACACAAGTATTTCTTCTTAGCTGGCAGATCCTTGGCTTCAATAATCCATAACTTTAACATATTCTCTACCCTTCTGCTGTTGTCCTGAAAAAAAAAAAAAAGATGCAAAGAAAAAAAAAAAAAGGTCAATAAAAACCCCACAAAGCCAAGCAAAACAACACTGCAGATATGAGTTAATTATTTCGGATGTGCTAAATGAGCAGAGGCTTAATTACATTTTATTTTAAGGAAATACTGGCTCTCGGGAATTTGCATAATAACACTACTTATGTTAATTTTCCAAATATCACCGTGCTCTCCATGTCTGTTGGTGCCAATTAATGTAAGGAACAAGGAAGATAAAGCCCCTCCAAATGACAAATGTACCCATTCCCACTCACTTCCAAGAGGGCCTCAGAAGAAGTTGAGAGAACCCCACCCACCATTAATGGCTTTCAGAAAAGAGAAGCTACATTACAGGTATCTCACCACCTCCCTTTTCAAACAGCTGCTTTACAGCAGCACTGGAGCACATCTTCTTTACTGCAACAAAGCAACAACAAAGGGACCTGAACGTGGATCACCTCATCCATGGCTGGAACAAAACCACCTTTGGCAGGGAAAGAGGCATTTACAGAACCTCACGATATTTTAGGGCAGAAGTCCAGAGCACCCAACTGGAACACTGAGAGGAATGATGGGAGACAGACCGAGTCCCACCAGAGTTCAGAAACAGGAATTTGGCTTGGATCTCTTTTAAACAATGGAGCAAAGAATACTGTGGGTCTTTAAGAGCTGCTACCCTCCTCCTGGAAGAATGTCCAGAGGTATCTTCTGCAGGAATGACTTGAAAAATAAAGCCCTGGCAGCTGAACTGCTGCTGGAGGTTCTGCAGTGACCTGTTTAGTTTGGAAAGCCCTCCCTGGAACAGCAACCACTCTGCTCAGCCCAGGAGCCTGGGCAGGACCATTTTTGCTGGAAGCCCACAATGGGGTACTGTAGGTTCAGGAAGTACACGCAGGAACTCCCCAAGAACACTGAATTCCTGATAGAAATATCAAATCAGATACTGAGAGGTTATTGTCTACAGCTCAAAGATGGAAAAGTCAGCCATCAGTTAAGGGCATGTTTTGTTTCCAAATCTATTTCCACTGAACACTGCATCCCACAGCCATAGTGCCCAGCCCCAACCCACATTCCCAGGGCTTTTCTCACAGCAAGTGTGGCCACACAAACCTCACACAGCTCCTGCAGATCTTTACTACCAGGCTGCAGCACTGGGAGAGCACTGGAGTCACTGAACCAACCCCACATGCAGGAACATGCTGCTGGAGGCAGAGGATCACCTCTCCCCTCCTCTGCTCCCGTCCTGATATTGAAGGAAATCTTTTACACTGACATTTGGCACTGCCCTGGGAACAATAAACTCTGACACAGGGCAACATGCCAGGCCTGGACCTAACTGGAATGAACAGTGACTGGTCCTGATGCCAGGAAGGAGTTCACAGGAGCCCATCACCTGTGTCTTCTCTGATCAGCAGAAAAGGACTTGTTGATTGAGCTCATCAGTTGTGCAATGCTGCACTTGATTAGTCCTGATCAATCTTTGTCAGCTAACTCCAGTGGGGACAGGGAGAAGCAGCTGCAGACTTTATTTTAGGATGTACTTAAAGGGCCATAAAACCCCATATTGGGTGTCCCTGCCTCTAGTGAAGAGAAGGATTTGCTTCTGTAGATCCCAAAGGGGTGATTTTGCCACCTCAACTCACGGCAGGAGGGAAAGCTACATAGAACCACAGAATGTATTTGGTTGGAAGGGACCTCTAAAAGTCTTCCAATATCATCCCAAGGAACTCAGTGATGGGCACCTGAGTTTCTCCATCACTGCAGCAGACACTGCAAGTGCTGCCAGAGTCAGGAGGGTGATGTGTGAACTCTTCAGTCTTGCAACTTTGCTGGCAGGTACCCGCCATCTGCCCCAGCGCTTCTGGGAGGCAGAAAGCCCCGTGTAAGTGGCACGTAGCATCAGTAACAGAGCAAGCCTGAAGATTCTTCAGGTCTGATCAATTCTCAGCAACAGCTGAAGCAGCATGTGCTGAGAAAAGAGGGGAAGAAATAATTGGCACTTGCCTGTAAATATAATTGCGGAAGAAAGCAATCTGGAAGAAGGCTGACCCCCAGTTACACTTACTCACTAAAATGACAATACGTCCCCTGCTGCTACTATGCACCGGGCTATAAAATGTAATAACGAGGAACTGAACTATAACAGAGGCAATTCCTCAAAGCCACTACCTTATTTGGGTGCACGGCACGCCGCAGGTTCTCCATCCATTTATCTCGCTCCGCTGCAGAACGACACGAGAAGCACTTACTTCCTGATGAAGTCGTCACCTACAGGGAGAGGAACAGGATTATGTCTTGACCAGCACACTGCAGACTGAGTTGGGGGGAGAGGGGGACTTAGGGAAGATGCTAGTGGGGTTTTTTTAGTGGGTTTTTTTTTAAGTAAACAGCTTTACCCAAGCATGAAGAGACAGCCCCTACGGCGAGCGGAAAAGCAGGGCAGCTCTGGATGGTACAGAAATGATCATGGAAGCAAATTCCAATTACTTCTCCTCTTCCACACCAGAAAACACTAGATAATGGGCCCCATGCATGCGATGCTTTAAACCACCAAGTTCCACAACTGAGAGACTGCAAATCCTTAGATGAGCTAAAGATAAATTGCAACCACTTGGCATTGCTCCAGATTCAGCCCAAAGCTTGTGATAGTAACAACCCACTCCTTGTTTTCAGCAGAGCATCAGGCCTGGGAAGACTGGTTTCCTACCTTCCTCCCTTCGTGTCCTGCTGCTTCTGAAGACCATGCTGTGAGGAACATGGGGATAAGCACATACCCCCTACTCCAGCTCCCTGCCTGATCAGGGGCATTCCTGTGAGTGTGAGAACCAGGCTGGGGCTCTTGGACCTGGAGATGGCTGGTGAAGTGCTGCTGAGCCCTTTGCTCACCTCTCACACCTCCAGTATCACCCCAAAGGACCTCTCTGCAGTATCTGTGTGACTTTCTCTGGCCGTTGGGATCTCACAGCCAGGGTCTGGAGAAGCACACTCACAGCAGTGACATTCCCAGTGGTGCCAACACTCCTCATTTCTCACCACATCCCTGCCACCACATGGAACTCAACCCTCTTTGAGAGCCCCCTGAAGCAACCACTGCCCGGGAGCCCCAAGATGACAGGCACCAAACATTTTTTCCTACCCACCACCCCAAGCTTCTTTGGCATCAATTACTGAGCCAAGGTCTAAAAGGCCAACAGCTCTCTCCATCTTCTCACATATTCCTCAAGCTCCTGCCTCCTCCAGGCTGTGCTGGCAACCCAACAGCCCATGGCCGTGGTACCAGAGCTCTGTCCTGCCCATAAAGCCCTTCACCAGCTGCTCTGTCCTGCTCCACATTCACTGCCTCTGGTGATGGCCACTAATATCCTTTATGTGCATCTCTGCTGGCAGGCCAAATAGGCCTGGCTAGTACTTTAAATAACTCTCCTCTGAGCTTCATTCCTGCCAGTCTGAAGCTGCAGAATTATCTCTGAGTGCTTTATCATCTCGCAGTGTTTGTGTTTACATGCTGCACGCCGGGTTATCTGCTTCTGGGAGACACAATCTCCTTTAATTTCATGTATCTCCGGAAGCCCAACCTGTTCTTACAGCAGAGCTGGCACTTGCCAGGAGTTGTCATTAGCCAACCTCAATGATCCGTTGAAAACATCCCTCCCTTTGAACACAGGCATCTTCTAACCAGGGCAAAATGAGAAGAGGCCTATCCTGTCTTTACACAGCAAATGCAAGAGATCTTCCAACCCTTGATATCCCAGACACTCCTCAGACAGGCACTCTTCCCTGTCCTTACAGGCTTTTATCCTCTGTCCTGTAAAATTACATATTCTCCTGAGCACAAGTTATCTTCTATTTCCAGAAGAAGAAGGCTCCATATTAGCAGGCACAGCAGGAGGATCTTTTCAGCATCCTTTCACACTTCAGTGTGTTTCCAGCTCCTTCAAAGCTTCCCATTACCAACCTGGCCTCTTCATCTCCTCTTTGCTGCTGCAGATGCTCGTGTGAACCTCCATCCCTGAACCTTCACGGACTTCTGGTGGCACAAGAGATGTATCACTTGCCAGAAGGTGCCCATGGTGTGTGATCCCTACGTCCTGCTCTGCCAGAGGGTCTGGCAGTTTTGCATCTTGATCTTTTTCTCAGCAAGAGCTGCTGCCACACCAGCCATACACCCAACTGCTAATGACACCTCAGACAATGTTCCTCAGAGAAGAGCCCAGCAATTCAGAACTGGAGCCCTGTCTTATCTGGCCCATCTAATTCAGCTGCAAAAGACTCTTAATTATCTGTGTTCAACTCCAAAACATCCAAGTCCTGACAGTCCTGGCACAGCCACACTGCCCTGCAGGTGTTACACAGCTGGAAAACCCTTAATAAAGGGTTGGAAATCAGTTAATAAAGGTAGAACCTGTCAAATGCACCTTTCAGTAAACTACACCATTGCCCCCAAAGCCATTTCTCACCCAGCTTTTTGTTTAGCTCTTTTGTTTTGATGGGAGTTTGGTGTGTAAAGGGATTGGAAAACAATGTTCTCAGATCTAGGGAGTTTGGTAGGAAACTTGGAAGCTCTTCCATAAAAAAGAATTATGACTCCTTTGACTGCTGTTGAAAGATGCTCTCTTAAAGACAAGTCCTCCATGGTGAGACACATGGATCCCACAGCTGCCTCAAGGACTCATATCCTAATAAATAAGCACACAATTGAGCTGCCCTTCTATTGAATCTGTTAATTAAATGTCAGGTTTTTTACCAACTATCTGGTAAAGTAGCTGGTTGAGTATCTAAATTAGGTTGAACATCTAATATATTGTCCTGCCATATTTAAGTCAACAGATTATCATTGGAGTTATCAGGGTAAAATTTATGATTCAATTCCAAAACAACTACCAATTAACTAATCACTTAAACCCTACAAAATGGTAACTGTCATACTTAAGGGAGAAGGGGAAAATCCTCCTGGGTCAAGTATGGAGCCCTATTGAACTGGTGGGAGCTGAAGGTCCCATGTAACGTGCGTGATCAAAAATGTAATTTTCCCCAGACCTGCAGTAACACCCCAGCTTTGAGCTCTGACCTAAACATCATATGGTATTAATGATCTCCATGAGATATTAATTATCTTGATAAAGAGAGTATTCTGGTCTCATCAAGATTCTGAGTATGCTAGGATACTATTAATGTACAGGATAAACTTAATTAATAAAACTCATTAATTTCTAAAATGTTACTTATTCACACTCATTATCCCCAGTCCTCGGATGGGTGATCTCTTTGGGTCTGATAAAATCCTGTCATTTTAAGAATGTCTGAGGTACAGCATGGGTTCCTCACAGCAATCTCACTGGAGCAACAACAGAAGACCCTAACTTGAGTTACTGAAGCTGCTTCAAAGTGTCCAGAAGATTTCAGGAGGAAAAGTTAAGGCTCAAGCTGGTGAACACCCCCACAACCACGTGCAGAAGAAGCCAGAGCTGCCCGGGCCAGCCCTGCAGTCCTGTGATGGCTCTGTGAGCACCACAGAACATTTGTGCAGCTGGACTAAATTTAGTGGAGCTAAATTTATCTCCTCTGAATTCTCTCTTGCTCAGGCAGGGCCAGGACGAGGTGACAGGGTTTCAGTGGTGTTGGAGCAACTACAGCTTGGCTTTCTCCAGCTCTGCCTCCCCCAGCGACGTCCTGCGACAGCACGAGCTTGGACAAGGACAAGTTTGGGGTCTACCAGAGCCCATCAACCCTCACCCTCTGCCCAGCCCAAGTCCCTGGGACATCACAAGGAGCAGAGCCAGGAATAGGCTCGGGGAAGCTGGACTCTGAGTCTCCTTTGCTGGACAAAGATGCCCACAGTATATTAAGCACAAGCAGTGTGTGCCGTGGGACCAGGCGATTGTGCTGACTGGGGAGTCTTCTGAGGAGAAAGAAGATGATGTTGAGTAACTTTAAAAAAAAATCAATGAAGAAACCCAGTAAATACTGACTGCCAACCACTCAGCAAGGCAGAAAAAAGCAAGTCTCATGGAACTAAATGAGCAGAAAAAGGCAAACGCAGCATTTGAAGGCGCTGCCTTGCTGCTGGCTCTGCTGACCCCCAGCACGTCGCCATGCAGGTCGGCTGAAGGAGAGGGATGAGTGCCCTGCACCTTCACCCACCAGCTGCCTCCAGACAAGGCACTTGGTGTTTTTCCACTGCAGATGGCTCTGGCACCTCTCGCTCTTGTCTCCGTGTTGGGTGTGCTGCCAGCTCCTGCTCTGAACCTGCCCCTTCAGCACCGCTCCATCTGCAGCCGTGTCAGACCAAGCCACGAGGCTGCTGCTCACACAACTGAGGACCTGCAGACACCAGCCAGCTGGTGATGGAAGCAGCTTCCCAGGCACTGTCCACTGCCCGACCAGCCCACCACAAGGAGAAGGCAGCTGAGAGCTGTGTGAGGCACTGCCCAACAACAGCAACGCTTCGCTTCTCAGTCTGAGGTAACAAACTTGGGTTGTGGTCACCAGGGATCCTGGGAGATCCACAAAGTCACTGCAGAGCTGGCTCTGCTCTGAATCTGAGAGAGGCTCTCTGGAGGTACAAGCCAACACAACAATGTGCCATTCAGCTCTCACCTCAGTCCTTCCCTCTGGAGCTTCTTGATGAGTAACATCAGCTACAAAATCAATGTCCCTTTTGTTTTCTGGCATTCTTCCTTTCCTCTGCAGGATTTGCTGAGCAGCAATTAACATGTTCTTTTCTTCTGTATGACTCTTCTTTATCCAATTCACTTAAAAATAAAATTTTCTTCCTCCTTACAAGTGCCATGACTTGTGTAATTTCCCTCTCAGTCAACTTTCTACAAGTACTGCTCATATCCCTTCTTCTGCTCTTGTGTGCCGAACAGAATTGGTAAACAACTCATATTATGGATGTCACATCTATTTTCCATCTAGCTTCATTTTATCTTTCTTGAGTGGAATGTAATAGAGGCCATATAATTTACAAAACTGTTCTCCTCCTGACCTGCTGCACTCACTCAATTCTACGGAGAATGAGCAGCACTGGAAAATTTATACCTCAGCCCACTCCAGGGTTTGTGTTTGGGGCTGGTTTTTGTTAGACTGTTTTTGTGTTACCTTCTTGTATTTTAAGAAATGGATCTTTTAACTCCTTTCTTTCAAAGTGTGCTAATTTCAGTCTTCACCTCTTCAGTCTGACTCCTCCTGGACACTGACAAAGTCGTCTTCACCCAGCACTGCCCATACAAGGAAAGCCCTCAGGTCCTATCACCCCTGACAGCACAATCCAAGCATGGATACACCATTCATCTGCTCTTCTGTGTCCAAGTACAACCAATCACCTCCTCTCCACACAAACACAACTATCGACCACCTTAGTAGTGTAAGGAAACCATTTCCCAGCTCTGTGTCCAGCCACTGCCACAAGCAATAACACTGTGCCATCCCTGATGCAGGACAAATGATTCCCAAGACATCCTACATTGAATTATCCAACTAGAGACTGGTTTGTATGTGCCCTCCTACCTCCCACCAGCACAGCCCTAACCACATGCCACAACAGATGTTGAAAAAAATGGAGACACTCACAGATTTTTCTGTTTACCCAAACAAGAGAAGCTTCAGTTTTCCAGAAAAAGTCCTCAACACTCCCACTGAAAACAGCAGGCTATCTTTGGGACCACACAGAATATCTCTGTGAACACTGAGCAGGGATTAGCAATTCCTGGTATCTGTGTGAACATAAACTACACATTTCTGCTCTGCTCATGCACAGCCTTGAGCAGTTCAGCACCTGCACCAGCACCAAGCTCTGCAGCGACAACAATTAGCAGGCAAAGAGCTCGCTGCTGATCTGGGGGATATGAGCCTCCTCGGGAAGATGGGGAGCAATCTGCTGCCTGTGAAGTGGCCTCTGGGCAGCAATTCAGAGCAGAAACGTTTCATAACAGCAAGAGCCCGAGAGATAAACCCACAGCCGGCTCCTCATCGCGTGGCAGGAACGGCTCCGGGGATGGCCAGAATGGCTCCTTACCTCAAAGCAATAGTCCTGTCCCAGGATGCTGCTGTGGACTGGCTTGATGACCACTTCTTCCTCCATGCTGAGATCCAGAGCTTCAACAGCACTACTGGGACTGAGCAAAGACTCGTGGGAGCGCGATTCTTTCAGCCTCGGCATTAGATGGGATCTAGAGGAAAACCAGAACAGAGTCAGAGGATGCTCTCCTTCCCAGGGACATCATCTAGCCCATCTGCCAGCAACAGCTGCACAATATTCCTGGCAAGTTTTTGCCGTGAGATAACCGAGTGGGCTATGCTGGCCCACTTCTAGCTTGGTGAGCAGGTTCTACACAGGCTCTGTGCTCAGCCAAGCATTTTTTCTGGACTACATCATTAGAGGTCTGTAGACTGTAGGTCTCTCTCTTGTGAGACCTTCCAGGTTGGAACAGGCTGCCCAGGGAAGTGGTCGAGTCACCATCCCTGGAGAGGTTCAATAAATGAGTAGGTGTGGTGCTTCCAGACGTGGTCTAGGGGTCAGGGAGATGCTGGATGAAGGTTGGACTTGCTGATCCTAGAGGTCTTTTCCAACCTGAATGATTCTAGGAGTGGACTGGGGAGACCAGCTGGCCCCAGCACCAACTACTGTGATCGTCAGCACCATGCCCGGGGCTGGAGGAGCTCTGCTGGTGCTGAGATATGGTGGTGCCAAGCATCGATTGCCAGCACAGGACTGGGTTTTTGCAGGGGTGTGGGAGATCCCATTAACATCCTACTTCATGTCCTGGTGTTTCATAGCACCCAGTCCCTACTGACAGAAGCAAGTTACCTGCAAACGGGGAGGAATTCATGACAGATCCTTCCCAAACCCCAGAGCTGTGTTCACCCACCACACTCAAGACCGTGCCTGGGGAGCAGTGGCACTGCCAGGGCAGATCCCACCCCTGTGTGCAGGTGCCCTTCTCCCCTCCAAAACACACACATCTGCACCCTGGATGCAGGCACCGCCTGGACCCACATTGCCACCAACAACCCAAGGGCTGGTGTGCTCTCTCCAGTTGTTACACACATCCCAGGGACGGGGACAGGGTGGAAAATAAAGCCATGATAGCCCCATCGATTGATCTAAATGCTCTGGAGTCCCACTGGCAGCATTTAGCAGCAGGGAGCCCACAGACAGCGAGCAGAACACCATTTTCGAGCCAGCCAATACAATCAATGGTGCTGTAATTCTTAAAGCAAAACCAGAGAGCTCTAGGGGAGGGGAAAAAAAAGAAAAGAAAAAAGATAGCTAGGTACTCCCAGGGAAAACACAGCAAAACTATAAAGCAGCAAGGGAAAAAATAGCTTGAGAGCAAAGGGAGCAGTTGCCTCTTCTACAGCCTGCACCGTCTAAGATGTTCCTACACCAGCCAGCTCACAAAGCTTGGATCCCAGTAACTCTGACCTCTAAAACCTCTGGCAAGCACTTTAGGGTCTTCCAAAGAGACCACGTGTCCTTCTCTCTACAGAAAGAGAGTGGTGCCTTCTTCAAAAGCACGGAAGGACAGAAATAAGGGGTGTTGGGAGATATTCTCAGCGTGGCCTTTTATGAGTGGAACAACAATGCACCCAGCATACCTTCCGACTGCTTTGTCTGGGTGTGTTGAGTTGTGTCCTTCTCCAGAATAAAGCTGACCAGAACACAGAGAAATGTCACCAGTGCATGCAGAATTCATGGCTGGCAGGGAATCACAGCCAAGCTGGATCCAGAAAACCTCTGAGGAGCTCTGGAGATAAACAGCAGCACAAGATAAGCAGGAGCTTCTCTAGATCTGCCATTAAGATTCAGCCATGGATGAACCCCTGGGTGATAAGAGATTAGCCTGTGGCCAGGTTCTCCAGCTGAGCACGCTGCATGGGCAGCTCTGAGAGCTTCAGGCCACCCCTTCTCACCAGGACAACCAGCCTGGGGACACGCTGCCCCAGGGCATGGTGACAGCAAAGCCTCAGGCACTGCCCTGCATCTGCTGGGGTTGACAGCCAGGACCAGCTGTGAGGGTACCTGCTCAGGCATCCAAAGAAAAACAGGTTACACCAGCACAATCTCCCCTCGGAGGACAAGCAGCAGCCCTCAGATGTTAAAAGCCCTGGGTAGAGCAGAGCCCTGGATCAGAGGGGTGGCTCTGAAGCAAAAGGCTCTCTATCCCATTAGCGAGTCTCTAAGCTGCCCACTCGCCCCATATCTCTATGGTGAATAAATTGATCTTTAGGAACTGAGCACAGTCATTTCCCAGTACTTTGTGGCAATTTTACACTATTTCCACAGAAAAGGGTCCATATCCTTTTCCTCTGAATGATACTGTAAATTAACTCTAATTCAGGCAGACAGATCAAGTTACCCCTGGATGCTGAGCACAGAACTAATATCCAGCAGCTCGGGAACTGACAATGCAGCCTGCTCACCAAGCCCCGATAAGCCTGGAATCAAGGCATTTATGGTAAATCTTATTTCCATATTTTACAGATGAAATGAGAAAAGGGAGGTAGCCAAGCTGAGGCTTGCATCCTTATGTGGACAAACATAAATATTGATTACCTGAGCTCACAGCTCGGGCACTACACGCACACATCCACATCCATGCTGCCCTAGGAATTCTTGTTAAAATTAAACCAAAACAAGCCTATTTTTCATGTAAAACTACTGCAGCTGCAAGGCCACGGGTGGGAGTGCAGATGCGCAACACGAACAACTACCAAGGGGGAGTTTCTCAGGACATATTATGTTCTCACCAGACCCAGCAAATGTGTATTTATATCCCCCCATACTCTGCCGTGTGCCTCTGGGAATCTGAAAATTAATGGGACTTTTCTTAGGCAGGAGGTTATTTGTCAGGTTCTTGCTCGGCGGGACCAGCTCCCATGATGTGCTGCACTCCTGAAGGGCTGATCAGACCCAGCCCAGGTCAGCAGCAGCAACATTTCTCACCAGCTGCCGGGCTCCAACCAGCCCGAAAAGGCCCAGCATCTGTCTGTGTATCGAGAGCTAAGTGGGGAGATGGCATTAATTAGGGACTCTCGTTTGAAATCTCAGCAGAAGGGCCGAGAGATCTCTCTGCCAGAGGCAGAGCAGGATGAGTGCTGCCTGTGCCTCATCCCCTCCCCAGCACCCCAAAAGCTGGCCTGGACCTTACAGTGCTTAACTCACAGCAGCCTGGCACAGCTCAGGGAGCCTGCAAACACCCCGGGGTGCAAGAGGGGCTACAGACACCAGCCTGCAAAGGGCACTTGGTCCTTTCATTTTAATTCCCTCCTCCGGAGCACGCAGCATTTCTATGTCCTTTGGTAAGTGAGGTGACATTTGCAGCAGGAGCCCATTTACTGGAAGATGTTCACAAGTCCCTGTCGCAGCTCCCACCAACTTCCCTTTGCATTAGCAGCAAGAAAAAGGTCCTGTGCTAAGGCCACAAGCTGCTCCCTGACACCGAGGGTGAGAGCACTGAAAGGACCACTCAGCCTTCCCCCCATTTGGGCAGGGAGAACATAAACCTGCTGCATGCATGGTACAGTGAAGCCCCCAGAGCAAGAACGTCTCTGTCTGTGCTGCACCAACCTGGAGAGCTTTGCCCAAAGACAATTTGCTGGCTGAGGACTTGAAAGTGCTAAATCCCTCCCTAACAAATCCACTGGCTGATGAAGAAAGAGACCCATCTTGGTTCCCTCCAGCTCTGCCCTGAGATTCACCACCCACAGCCAGGATTTCCTCCTGGGGAAGCAGGCACCTTTCTATCAGGAGACCCCAGCAAGCTGATGTCCCCAAAGGTGTGGGCAGAAGCAAAGAAGAAAGCAGGAGATAGATGCTCCTCAGCTCTGCCTGCTCCCACCCAGCAGCATCCCTGGTGACAGAGGTACCAGAGTCCCTATAAAATCCGCTCTTCCTTAGCCAGCCAACACCCTAACAGGAACTCACCAGGAGCATCATGTGCTCGCTGGAAGCCCAAGGTGACAGAGGTACTTTATTCATCTCTCTACCATCACTTTCCAGATCACTGCCTGTGGGGCCACCCGATCTCTTGCTCTCATGACTCTGCCTATGCCAGGTCCTGTCCCAGCTTCCATGAGCTGATTGATCCAGTTCCTACACCTCTGTTTTAATACGGCTCTGGGAAGAGCTGGCTGCCCAGAGACACCTCACAGCAGGAAACCCTCTTTCCAAACAGCACATTCAGTTCTTTTTGCCACGGGCCTGATTTTAATCCCTTTCTACGTGCCTAAAGTTCAGTTGAAATGAAGGGGGGAGAAAAATCTCATAAAAGACCACATTAGTTTTAAAAGAGAAATAACATGACTGCTACCGGCACTGACCTGGCGAGTCCTACAGAGAGGCAGCCAGGCTCTGGTTATTAAAGAGAGAGGTTTACTGCCCAAGAGCAACGAGGAAGGAGTGTTGTTCTAAATAATGAAAGTCATAAAGCATTACCATGTGAAAGGACGTTACCCTCCTCTGCCTGTTTCCTTCACAGGCAGCCAGAATGAGGGACCTCAAACACCGTCTGGCTGTGACAGGACATCTCAGCTCACCAGGACCTGATGGACTTCAGCAAAGACTTTGTGGACGCAGAGGGACAAGCAAGGAGGGATGATCTGTTCTCTCCTCACCAAACTTCAGGGCTGGACTTTGAGCAATGGAGGCACCACACACGCAGCAGCTCCACAGAGTGACTGGAGGTACTGCCCAGGTTCAATGTTCTCTCAAGAACAAAGATACTCTGCTGAGGTTACAAGGGAGGAAAAAACGTAGGGCCTGTCTACACAGAATTGTTCTGGAATAGGTCTTGGGTGTTTAAACTCCACACTCTTATTCCAGAATTGCTTTCTTGTGAAGACAAGCCCTGGAAGAGGCAACCCCATGGGTTTTCATCTCAGAACCTCACCTGCCTGAAACCACCCAGCTGCTGCTCCTGTGGTTTTAGGATGAAAACTCTCCTGGCATTTCTGAGAGACAGAAACAAACAGGGAACCTGGCTGGGTAGCTGCAGAGAGATGGAGCAGACACAGAATGTAACACTGAAAAATGGGGAAAAAATAAAAAGCCTTTCTTAGCCCTCCTACTGTTCCACTCTGAGGGCATGAGCAGACTGGGAAATTTTGAAGGAAGTCCAGGCACCAAGCTGAAGATGTCCCATTAACACCAGCTGCCGAGTCGGCCTTTGCCTCCCCATTGCCAGAGGGATCTCCTAAATGACAGGTTTGATTCTGCCCCATCTCCTGGTCAGGAAACATTCCCGGCTTTTCAAGGTCTGACAGTTCTTTTCTCCCACCAGCTGGCAGGAGGGTCTTTGGGGCAGTGCTCCCCCCCTCCCAGCACACGGCTGCTGCAGGGGGTCCTGCCCACACCACCGCAGCGGAACCAGTGTGAGATCCACGTGCAGCGTAGACAGAATGTAAAGCTGTCTCCAGCCCGGGGATTAGGGTTTTGTTATGACTGAGAACAAAGTGGACAACTCCACCAAATCGATTTGCAACATCAGATGGGCGAAGGATTTTAGCAGTCACAGATGGGAGCAAATCACGGGCCATCCTCTGCCAGCAGCACCACAGGCACCGGGAGCTCTGCTGTCAGCCTGGCCCACCCATGGATGGTCACAAACTGGGACTATGCTCTCTGCAGAGCCCAAACTGCTCCCAAGGCTGCATTTCTTCCTGCAGCAGATGCAAAGCAGGCTCTCCAACACCGCAGCTCTCCCCCAAGCCCCCTCCTTGCCTCCTCAGCAGTGCTGGTGTGACCCCCCTGCACCGGGATGACTTCCCGCTAACCTCCTGACCACTGCTGGGAGTTCTCTTCCAGTCCTCCCCAGAGCCTCTTCCTGCTTCAATTTAACAAACAAATATGAAAGTGATGTTATGGGAATAACCCAGAATAACAGCAGATGAGAACTTGCATGCTTCCTGAAGATGAGAGAATGCTTTTTTTTTTTCCTGGAGGACAGAACATGTGAATAAAGTCTCAGCATGAAGCCAGCAGAACCTTCTCCATCTTCTGCTAACCTGAACCTTCTCCCCCGGTTTTCTGAGTGCCTTCTCCTGCAGTTTTCTGCCCTGGCAGTGCTGGTGGGCTGAAGCAGAGCTGGAGGGAAGTAGTGGAGTCACCATCCTGGAAGTGCTTAAGAAATATATAGAAGTGGTGCTCAGGGACACGGTGCAGCAATAACGCAGGGCTGGGTTAATGGTTGGACTTGGTGATCTTGAAAGTCTCCTTCAACCATAACAATTCTATGATTCTGTGATTCTATTTTATGGATGCTCCGCAGGCTTTGGGGCTCTCTGGACATGAGGGGGCTGGTAACATCCCTCAGCATCCTCACCACAGGAAGATGCTGTCACACGTTACCCTGGCTAAGGCAACACCTTCGCTGAGCAACACAAAGGACATGTAATTAAACTTATTAACGCCTGCCCTTGTTTTCAGACTGTTCTCAGTTTTAACCGGCAGCAGAATTAATTACATCCAAAAGGCCTCTGTCAGCTCATACCAGATTCCAAATGTTGTTTTTGCCAGAGCAAACCTGGAGGATGATTTTAACCCTTGACATTCTCCTGAGCACGGGTATTTGTCTGTTCAACAAGGTGCCACTGGGGAGTCTGTCAGTGACAACCTTAAAGTCCCACATGGTGAAACCAGCAAGGACATTTGTAATTTGTAATGTGCAAAAGC
>VYZX01005032.1:75230-363971 GCA_013401335.1 Brachypteracias leptosomus | reverse complement strand
CCCAAGAGACCGGAGCCCCATCTCCCCCCAGCCCATCCCCGGCTGCACAGCCCGGCCATGGGCGGGTGCTGCGGCAACGGCCACGTTCTAATAAACAACGCTGAAAACAAATTCTTAACGCACAAAATCACGGCCGGAGAGCTGCTAAAAATAACCCGGCTGTGCCGAGGAGCGAGCGGCGGGGCCGGAATCGCGCAGCAGCCGCAGCGGCCCCAGCTCCGGGCCTCCCGGTGTGCCCGGGGCTACCGAGCGGGGACCCCCGGCCGAGCCCGGGGCTGCGGAGCCGGGACCCCCGCACGCATGTACACCCGCACATACGTGTAACACCCGCACATACATGAACATCCACACGTACACCCGCGCCCCGCCGCCCGTACTCACCCGCAGGNCCGGTACCCAGCGGGGCCGCCGCCCTCCCTTCCGCTCACCCCTCGGCTCAGCCCGTGTCCGGTCGCCGCTTTCATTTTGCTACGCTAAACCTCGGGGGAAAAAATGCAAAAACCACCGGGAGCCTTTATTTTTCTTGCAAAACCCGCACTACGGGCGCTGCCTCCCGGGGGGGCTCAGGGGGTGTCCCGCAGGCTGGCAGCAGCGGGGAGCGGGGAGCAGCGTGTGCTCGCCCCGGGGATGCGACACAACATTTCCTCTCCCGTTTTGGGAAGCCGAGGCACTGACCTTTGCAGCAGCGCAATCCACAGCAGGGAGTAGCGCCTGCAGCAGCAGCCGCCGGCCCCGGGCTGAGCCATGGCCCCGCTCCCCTCCCCGGCTCACGGCCCGGGGCTGCGGAGGTGCAGGCTCAGGTAAGGGCGAGAGGAGGAGGAGGATGCCAGGCAGCGGAGAGCGGAGGGGAAGGCTGCGCAGCATGGTCCAGCTGTCCTGCTTGCCACCATCCTCACCCAGCCCACGCCGACACGTTCCCAGAGCCAGGCTGCTGCTGTCATCGTGGCGTATTCAAATGCCTCCATTACTCATCAAGAACAAAAAGTAGGACTATCTAGTAAATGAAAAACCACCGCATGGCACTGTCCCCTGCCGGGTATTTATGGCCGCTTTCTTTCTCCACTTTGCAAAGGCTGCCGTCCATGGCTGCAGCAAATCATAAATCCTCCGGCTCATGCCAGGCTGCTCCGGAGCTGGGGAGAGAGCAGGGACCTGAGCTACAAACGCTGGGCAACGAGAACACAGGTAAAGAGCCCTGGCTGAAAATACTGCTCAGGGTTTCCCCCAAACCAGAGGAGAAGGAAGCAGGTCTCAGATCCGGAGACAGGCAGGTGCTGCCCAGGGCAGCAGGCACAAGTCTTGTCTCCTCCAGTGACTTCCAAGTTGGATTCCCAGACAGACCATCCATCCCTCCAGCACGGCACTGCCAAACCAGTCACAATTCACAGGTTCTCTGCCCAGTCCCTGCACATCCTCACTCATGTGCCTCTCCTCCTCAGCCAGAGAGGTGGGCACGACCCTCTCACCTCCAAAGGATCCAGAAAATGTGAAGGGCTGCCAGCATTACTGCTGGGCACGAATAATAAGGAGCACTGTCCATCACCTATGGCCAGTGGGGTCCTTGTCTTCCTTCCAGGATGAACCAGTCCCCACTGTGCCACGGGGACATCGGCACCACCTCACCAGCCACGCTGGCAGCAGAACACCCCAGTCAGTGCATTTCCCACCTCACCTCCTTAGCAGAGCACGGGCAGACCCCTCTCCCCTCACAGTCTGCCAACAGGGCTCTGGATTTAGCACATTTTGCCTAGTTTTTGCCTCCCCCCCGTCTCCCCCGCCAGCGGTTTGAAGTTTTCTCACCCTTTGCTGGCAGATGCCATGCAGAGAGACAAGCTCGCTGTCCTCGATCTGCTTTTCAGGGCTTCTATAAAGTAGGGCACCAGCATCAACCCAGCGTCAGGTTTTTGATACATTGCTGGAGTAGCCAAAAATAATAACGGGCAGCTTCAGTCGGTCTCCTCGCTCTCCAATCTGCAGCCGCAGCAGCAGCACAGGGGTCCTTTGTGCAGCAGAGCAAAAATATGGTGCACGTCAGGCTGAAATCCTGGTCAGCAATCCGGAACCATTCCCACCTCACCAGCAGCTCCCGAGCTCCTCAACGGGACCTTCGTGGGGTCCCCTTCTCCATAACCATCAGCGCTCTGCTCTCCGTGCTTCCTTCAGCACCTTATCTCCCTCGCTGCGGCCAAACGTTAAGGTCAAGTTACACTTTTACCAACCTTTTTATCTTTTGTGGCGAGGCATGAAAATGCAGAACCTGAACTTTGGAACGAGCCCTCACACTCGCAGTGGGTGGAGAGCAGGGCAGACCCAGGGCAGCAGGAGAAGGGAGATCCGGGTTCCCTCCACAGCCCAGCACTGCAATATTTTCTGTTGCACGTTCAGACACATTATTAGGACAATCTGGAAGGAAGTACTGAACCCAACAAGCATGTGCTCTTGGCCTGCGTTCCAGCAGGAAGCCAGATACCCTGGGAACTGTGGCAGCTCCAGCTGACGTAAGGACACAGCTCCACCACTGCCTCCAGATGACAAGGAAAAAGACCAGCAAGACCCAGCCAAAGAGCTCTGCTTGCTGGGAACTGCCCAGTGGAATTTCCCCTGGCCCAAGCCTGAAATTCCAGGTGGTTGGTCCGTGCAGGACCAAGCATCAGGAAGATGAAGTGAGACGAATTTGGAGCCCCTGGGTGCTCTGTGCTACTGTCCTGCTGTGCGTTCATTCTCCACACTCTCACCTCCACGAATGACAAATGTGTTTCCCAAAAGCAATTCACCGCCACAGCCCCACCCCAGCAGGTGCTCCATCCATCACCCTGGGCTCGGGTTGGTGTCTGTAACATGCAAATTTCTCATGGCTACAGGTCTGTAATGCACAGGTCATTCATTCCCCCTCCACGGGCTCTGCACTGAGAATCCTTGTGTAGCTCAGGAGGTGTAGAAGCTAAACCTTTGCAGACCAGGGCCTTGGGGACAGCTCTTCTCCCTCCCCAGGGAGTGCCAGCAGTGAGCAAACCACACCGGGCTGACTCAATGTTTAAATACTCAGCGATCATTACTATCACCCCGAAGAAGCCTGTATGTCAATGTCTCAGCTAATTTCATTCCACACCAGGGTTTATCCCAGCTTCCTCAGAGCAAGCTTGTACCTCGTTCCTCATCTGCACAAGGTGATGTTTCCCTGCAGACTGTTCTTCCCACAAATGGCCTGTTTGGAAGGTGACATGTGGGTGTAGAACATGGTCTGAGCTATTATCATCACTGCCAGCACTGGCATCCTCCCCAGGGCACTACATGGGACCTCCACCCCTTCTTCAGGATTGCACCTCCTGCCACCCACGGGATCCCAGCACCCACCCAGCTCCCTGGCTAAGAAATTCCATTTCCTTGGTTGGACAGGGGAGGATGGTCAGACACGGCTTTGCCTCCAGCCTTCTGGGCCCCCTGACCTTTCCAAACCCCTGCTGTGTTTACCTTTTTGAGCTCTTAAAGCCAGGTATCTCTCACGTTTTATTGACTGTGAAGCCAGTGCTTTATGGCCACGTTGTCTATCACGGGGAAAAAATGAATTCCCCACTCACCTTGAGGAGTTAGGAGTGGAAGCTACTGTGATTGCTGAGATTTATTCCAAATTTATAGTTAAAATCAAAATGCCTGTCAATGTCCTAAAGAGCACTTCTTTTAGAAAGTTTGAACCATCCTGTATTTCAGCATAATTAGCATTAAAAGTCACCTAATTGCACAAGGGGCTGGGTGCTACTGGGCTGCTGCTCAGGGGTTGGGGTGGTCAGAGTCATTATAGTGGGGCTCTTCTGAAAAACTCTTCAACAGGGGTACAACAACCTTGGCACTGCCAAGCAAGGTACAGATTTCACTGTGGGTACCACTAAACAAACCCTTGGGACTCCCAACGTTCCTCCATCAAACCACAAATTCACGCAGTAGCCTCCAAGAACTACAGCTCCACAGCCCAGCACCTTGCCTGTGGTTGGGTTGCCTTTGTCCTCCGGTCCAATTTCAGCCAACAGGTCACCTGAGGCTGAAGGCCACCAAAACCACCCGGGTCCTGCAGCCTCCAGAACCAACGGGCAGATGAAGCCAAGAGATTCTGAGCTGATTTCTTCCCCTGCTTTATTAAAACATGCCGAGCCCCAGCCATGGAGCAGAGTTGACATCTCCAGCGCTTCTGGAAAACCAGGCACCGTATCAAATAGTATTTACACTGAAAGAATATTTCACCTCTGACTAATGCTGCCTTTTATGCCATATTTCACAGCGGCCAGACAGTGGATCTGGACTGGCCAATTTCTCTTTCTGCTTGTAATTAGCTTCATTTTTCTGCTGTCCTGAACAAGAGTTAGACTTTTCTCTAGGAACATAATCCCGATCCACGGGAAACCTGCCTTTGCTGAGGTGCCACTCAGCCTTTCTGGGGGTTTTATTGAAAACGTAACATTAGCAGCAGATTTTTATAAACCTTTCCGTGAGGTCCCGTCCCTGCAAACATTCAATATCATTTGGTGCTATTAGTCTCGCTTCAGAGACACTACTTAACATTCAACGACGAGTGGAGCCAAGAAGCATTTGCAGGAGGCAAGTTTGGAATTACAAATCTAAACTACACAAGGGTACTCTGAGCCTGACAAACACAAATACATGTTTTAGCACCTAAGCTACATTTTAGTTTGATTTATCCTTCTGTCTAACAACACTGGCATAGAGAATAGCTTCAGTTTAATAGGTAATAGCTGATTTAAAAGGCTGAATGATGTTCTTAAACAATGATGCTCTTAAAAAACAGCATCCGAGCAATACAAGTTCATAATTGGAATAAAGTTAGGAAGCTGTTATTTGCTGCTGTTGAACTCTTCCTGAAAAACAGAGAAGATAAGCTCAAAACCTTTTGAAGTTTGTGTATTTTACCCAGAGATGGCACCAGGATATAAAGCTAATTTCTTCCAGTTGCTATCTGCCTTCTAGCCAGATAGATTGTAGTGTCTTTCAGGGATATAAAGCACGTCCTTCTCAGGGGAACCTTTTCAGATGGAATGAGAGATTCACACGGATGAAGTGGGTGATTTTTCTGTGGTTTCAGAGCTGTAACTGCAGGGCATCCATCCCGGGGAGCACACTCTGCCCTGCTCTCCTCTGCCTCCGGCATCGTAGAGGACACACAAGCCCTTGAAGACACGGGATATTTTTTTAGTCTTGCTCACAGCACCTGAGCCTACTCTGACAAGGTGAAGGTGACACCAGCAGCACTGAGGAGAGCTGAAGGCAGAGCCTGTGCTCTGTGGGTGCTCACTCCCAGCCCACCAGCCCTGGGCTTGTCTCCAGCTCAGATGCTGGAGGTGCCTCCAAGCCCCCTCCTCCTGACAACCAGGGGCTTTCCCTTCCTGGGCTGCCCCTTTCCACCAGCCACCATCAGAAACCAGTAATGCTGACACAGTAACCACAGCTCCACAGCCACATCCATGCTCCGAACATCCCCAAACCCCCAGCAGTAAGATGTGTCTGTCTGCAGAACCTACACAGCAATGCCTGAGAACGGGGCCTCGGGAGAAGCCACCAGCACTGGAGGGCTTGTAAATGCTGCCTGCAGGCCCCAGGATGGGAAAGGGAGAGATATTTTTAAAGATGACCTCACTGGTTTTTACTGCTCTCTCCATATCTCTTTTCTGACTCACACCACAGCCCGTTTCCAGGGGTGACCCCTTTGTGTCTGCCTGAGCAGCTCCCCAAGCCCAGCTCAGTCCCAAGCCCAGCTCAGCTCCAAGCTCAGCTCAGCCCCGAGCCCAGCTCAGCCCCAGTGACCCCACTGGGACCCCCAACCCTTCCTGGCCAGACCCCCCAACCAGGAACCAAACTTTGCAGTTCTGGAGCATTCTGCATCACTTCTCCAGCTCAGTTTTTAAAGCATGAGCATCATTCCTGCACACCTCATGCAAAGCCAGGGGCAGCTTCTGCCAGAGCTGATGCAGAAATTGTTATTAAAACTTACGAACTGTGAAAAACTCTTTAAAAAGCCCAAATCCTGGCACTGCCCTAAATTAAATTACACCTGCTAGGGGTACGTTGGATAAGCACGGAGCCAAGCTTGCATGCAGCCCTTATCCACAGCCCACACCTGCTGCTCCCCTCTGCAAGTTTAACTAATGAACACAGTGCACAGCCCAGAGGAGTTCAGATATGGGAGAGGTCAGAGTGAAGACTCAGGAGTGAGGAAGGGATTGAACGGGGTTCATAAATGACAGCCCCGTTTTCAACAGAAAATTAATTTTTTTCTATAAATTAGGGCAAGTGAGCTTCCCTCCAACTCAGACAATGCAGCTCTCCCTGGCTGGAGACTGCTGGTGGGAGGAGGAGGGCACGAGAGCTCAGGAATCAATGCTAATACCCTCACAAATTAATCTCTGAAAATTAATTCAATGGCATAGTAATGATTTCATATAAATCTCTGTATAGCAAGAGCCGATCAAGTATCACAGTGATACCTTAGCATAAGAACAGCCTGGAAAAAAAAGCTTTGTCTTTTTCACCCAGGGTTGGTGCCTTTTGGTGCCTTAGTTTCCCAGCTGTTAGAGCAGTGAAAGCTGCTGGGGGTGGGTTATGGTTACACAGCACCCAGGATAAGATGAAAACACAGCCTAGTCTACTTTAAATGAGAGTCATGGCTTGTGATTTCAAAACGTAGTCGGGATGGGGAAGGGAGGGCCAGGCTCTTATCAAAGCCACGGTAAGAGTTCTGGACTCTGGATGTGTTTATGGATGAGAGCGTGTCCATGCAGAGCGTGCCTGTTGGTACCTGTGACAGCACGGGCCGTGGTGGCAAATCTAACCCAGACCTCAGAAGTACAAAGTCTCTCGACCTGGCTGAATCACCTGTTAATTAAAAGAAGACGACGAGCAGCACGGCAGCTTTGCTGCTGGCCCTTCACTCGGGGAGCTGCAGACCCACTGTCTGAGCCATGCCAGCCTTGCTGCTGAGCTTCCAGGGGCTCCTGCCTCGCTCAAGGGCAACCTCTTGTCCTTGGCTCCAGCCCTCCCCTCTGCATGGATCCTTCAGCCTGAAGGAGAAGGGGCTGCAGAGCCCTTCAAGCACAGTCCTGGGCTGTGTCCTCTGGGACACACCTCGGCTCCAACGCACCCTCCAGCCTCGAGAGCAGACAGGGTGCTGGGATCTCACACCCATCCTCCCTCCCAGGGATGAAAGCTCAACTCAGTTTGGTCTCACCTCTGCTTTTGAAGGGTTGTCTGTGACAGCGACAGGTAAGAAGTTTAGCAAACCCTAATTGTCATCACCAACATTATGTGCTTCACACAGAGAGCTCAAAACATTTGCTTGATGACTTACTCCTCTCAGAGAGATGAAATGAGACCCGGCCAATCTTCCTGACCAGAAACACTTCCTACCACCTTCTGGATGGGACACGATGAGACTCCTGAAGGAGCTCAGTGAGCAGCCCTGGTACATGAACATCTCCACCCAACTCTGCCACACAAAGGAACCAGAGAGGATGGACCAAAAGCTTCACTGCAGGAAGGAACCGGAGGCAGGAGCAGGGACAGGTCTGAGCCCTGAATCAGGAGCTGGGCAGGAGAAACAATTTCCTTTCATAACCAAGTTATTTCACATCAATCTAGTCAGACGGATGCAAAGCACCCACACAGATGCACTGAAACTGGTCTGATCCTTGCCTGAACAGGATTAACTTGCCTCAGTTATTAACCAAATTAAACTCCAGCTCATCTTTGCTGCAGAAAGGGCTGCACTTGACACCGACAGCAGCATTTTTACATAGACAGGATCTGGGAGGGGTTTCCCTTGCAGTAGGTATTTGGGGTCACCACACAGCTCCCCACGACCTGGCTTGGCCTCAGTTAACTCCATTGGGGTGGACACGTGCCAGCCTCATCTGCAATTTTATTCCATTTTTAATGTGCAAAGCTACACCCCAGGCCACTGCCCTGTGCTGATCACAAGGAAGGTTAAAAACCATGTGGATGCACTACCCTGGGCCTGAGTTGATGTAACCAGACTGAGGTTGCATGGACACATCTTTTCCTGCAGACCTAGCCTGGGTTCTGCTCCATACACCCAGTCCTGACTCACTTTTTCCATTCACTGCCACTGACTTTGCTTTGTGGTTCCCCAGCCCTTGAAGGGTTAAATCTGCATAGCAGAAGATAAAAATTCTTATCTTGCTTTCTTCTGATAAAACTCAAAACATTTTAATCTGGAAAGTTAGAGGTTAGATTCTATTCTTGCATTAATTCCTTAAAACATTGATTTCCACAAGTATTTTTCTTCCTCTGCTGGAATATAAAAGTGTCCCCCGGGAGGGAAGAGCCACCAACTCTCCCCGACCCTCTCCCCAGCCCCTGAACTGCCACCATGGCAGTGCCACTAAACCTCTTGTCCTGATCCTGGCAGATGCTGAGCTGAGGTCAAATCCCAGGGAAGACATGGGGGGCAGCGTATGTTCTCATTAACAAAATTGCAATCTGCTGCTGAGCTGATGAGGCTGCCCTGGATTTACACCACCCCAGCTCAAACCAGACCCTGCTCTGGAGGGGGGATGGCTCTGGGAAGGGCTCTGTGCCTTCCCTGGTGGGAAATAAGATGAGGCAAAGAGAAGAGGCAGAGTATGATGGGCCACAGAGCCCCCACCCCAAGCAGGGTGATGTCCCTGGCACGCTGGGGAGGTTTAACCAGCTCAGGGCTGTGGAGATGCTGGACTGGCCAGGGGGCTGTTAGAGGAGTGATTTACTCCGAGCTGTAAATCAATAAATCAGAGCCTCTCAGGGAGGCAGCTGACAGATTTGTAGGTCTAAGTGACTGTAAAGACCAGCCCACCGCACTGAGCATGGCAGAGGCAGTGACAGTGCAGTGGTGGCATCTGCCCCATGCCAGCAGCTCCCCTGGCTCAGCACAGACCGTGGCTGCCAGGACGCCCCATCACACCGAGCACACCCACAGCAGACCCCAGAAAGCTCCTCCAGAGCTGACAGCCCAGGACTGAGCTAGGGCAGGGACAAGCCCAAACCACCAGTGGGAACTCTGGGCTCCAGCTCCACAAATTCCTTCCCAACATCCACTGGTTTGCCCAGTTTCCCAGCCCTCTGCCACCTCCTTTCCTCCTTCCTTAAAATCACAGATTCTCCTCCTTCCCTCCACCACTTTTCCAGCCAAGACTCAACCAGATGAGAATACAGGTAGAGAGCTTGAAGGAACAACAAGCTACTGGAAAGAGCTGCCCAAGAAGCAGGTGGGTGCTGCAGCATCCCCAGCGCAGGGTCCCACCAGAGCAGAGCAAGCCCTGAGCTCCAGGTGAGGTGGCCAGAGCCAGAGCAAGGACAGCAGAGAGGAGAACCGTGGGTGGTGCAGCTGGGTGGGCACCCAGCGGGCAGTGCCCGGGCACCTCCCAGCCTGGTGGCAGCTGATGGGGACTCACCTCGCCCTGGTGGCAGAGCCAGCTGCCCGGCTGGGCCGCCTCTCCTCGCCAGCCTCGCCAGCCTCAGCCTCAACCTCTGTATATACCACAGCAGTGCATCAAAACCGAAAGCAGCAGGTTGGTTCCCAAATGAGCAAGAGCTGTAAACACCGTGAAACAAAGTCCAGCCCAGCCCGACCAGCCCCAGCTGCTTCCCTCTTGCCACCACAGACATGTAGGGCACTGCAGCCACCAGTCCTGCACAAACACCATGGACACCTAAAATGGCTTCATAAAACCACCAGAGCTGTTTCAAAACCACGTGCTGGATGGCACTAGATTGTGCTGTCTCCTTTCCAGGACAGGACTGACCCCCCCTATCTCCAGATGTCTCTGTAATGGGGCTGGAGGCAGAGCAGGATTTATCCAGGGGACAAACAATGATAAGACAAGGGGTAACGGGTACAAACTGGAACACAGGAGGTTCCACTTAAATATGAGAAGAAACTTCTTCTCAGTGAGGGTAACAGGACACTGGAACGGGCTGCCCAGGGAGGTTGTGGAGTCTCCTTCTCTGGAGACATTCAAAACCCGTCTGGACATGTTCCTGTGTGACCTCATCTAGGTGATCCTGCTCCGGCAGGGGGATTGGACTAGATGATCTTTTGAGGTCCCTTCCAATCCCTGACATTCTGTGATTCTGTGACACACGGGCACAGCCACACGCTGGGGATCCAGCTGAAGGTCCCAAACCAGTTCAGGTGACAGGAGCCTTCTTCAGCCAGGGCTGTGCCACCTCCCCACCCAGGAGCTCAGCCAGAGGGGTGTCCCTTGCCCAGGCTGCTGGCGAGGGTGGCAGGGGCCACGTGGGGCTGCAAGGGGCAATGGCCTTGAGGGACCTCACACAGCCCCACTTCTCCAGCACTCCTCAAAAGCAGCAGCTGGTCGCCTCCATCCACACTGGCTTCAAGCTGTGAGGCAAAAAGCTCCATTTACTATTACCAGCCCCCTGCTCCTCTCTGCCTGAGCTGCATTTGGAGCTCCCTGACCTCATCCTCTATTGCTGCTGGCTTCCAAAGCCCAGACACACACAGGCTGGGGGATGGTCTCGCTGGAGGGATCCCGTGGAGCTCCACTCACCCCTGCCCTGCCTGGCAGGCTCTGCGCATGTCCAATTTCCATTAGGAAATCACCAGCTTGTCAACAGGAATTACACGACCAGACCTTGGCTGTTGGTGAGTAACTGAGCACGTTCTCTGACTAACTCAGTCCATAACCTCCAGTCATCTCTCATTTGCAGAGCACGAGGACAACAGTTCAGATTGCTGGGAACATCCAGCATCAAAGGGGTGGGGACAGGGGCAGGACTGATACCACAGAGGCTTCCGAGAAGCTCAAACAACTGCCAAGCAAGAGAAATGTTCCGTGATCTCTTCATTCCTTTGGGCAGCTGAGAAATGCCCCTGATGAGGGCCTGGTGGGCTGATTCCAGGGGGTAACACGAGGATAGGACAAGCCAATCTCCCCCTGATGCAGAGGGATGGGTTAAATTCTCTCACCAACCTACAGCTCTTGCAGGAACCAGCTGCACCCACAGCTGCTGAGCAGCACAGACATGCTGGACAAGCTGCCAAGCACCTTCTCCCTGAAGTGCCCACAGCACACACATCCACGGTTACAAATGATGGGATAAGAACTGGGATTTTGTTTGTTTAAGGTGTTTTTTTTAATTTAATTTAGTTTTTTTCTAAAGAGATTAGAGCTGGTGGAAAGCGTTACCCCAGTCCCTGGGTAATAGATAGTTCCTGAGCTCTGATGGATTCACTTCCAGGAGGGAGAACCATGGTCAGACCCTGCTCTCATGCCCGTCCTGATCTGGCTGACCCCAAGGGGTGACTGTGCAGGGAAAACACCCACTTTATGGTCCCAGTCAGAAACACTGGCCATGAGCACAGGGCTACCTCTGAGCCCTCCCGGGTGCCTTCCGAGCAGCCCACTCCCTAGACAAAGACACTTTCCTGCCAGTGCTGAATTAATAACACTCTTTAGCAAAGCTGCTTGGAAAGATGAATCATTTTACTCCCTTTCTGTTTGTGTTTTAATAACCACCAGTGGAATTGTCTTGACTAAAGGGAAACAGAGCTGGGAGGATGCTGGGTGAGGAAACCCCAGCGCTTGTTCCAGTGCCCCCCCTGTGATGTAACATCAGACAGGGCCCAACCCAGACCCTCCTTCTGCTCAGACAGAAAGCTCCAAGGATGCAGCAAAGGTCTGAATGTTCAATCTATTGTTTAAGAAGGCAATAAAAAAACCCCTGCATTAGCTCGACGTGCTATTTCTGAGTAGTCTCTGCCTGCCTTTGACACGTGGCTTCCCTTACACTACCCCTTATACACTTTATTACCTTATATTCTTTAAGAAACCAAAGTGCTTTCCAATGCCTGTGCCTGTAGAAGTGTGAAAGCAGCTTCTCCATACACCCAAGGAGATCCCAAGCGGAGCCAGAAAGCCCCTGGAGTTGTGCACCATAAAGACTTCCATGATGTAAATTGAATAAGTCTCTCTGAGGGCTGGGCCATGTGCCACATGCAGCTTTTCTGAGTCCACAGCCCTTTTATCTAAGTTGTTTTTTCCCTTTATCCTTGTCTCGCTCCGTGACAGTTTTGAGGGTTTTGGCATCCTAACTGCAGCCTGGCTTGACAAGCAGCAACTATATATGTACGTGAGAAATGGGAAGAGAGACAAAAATAGTTATTAACTCTGCTTTTAGAACACTGAACAAGCAAAATGGGTGTGTTCCAGTAAAGGGGTTGAGACCACTTCTGGTCCACATCTGTCCAGCACAGCCCAGTATTGACGGTCTCAGTGTGACTCCTCAGGGCTGGAGAGGAGGAATTTCCTCCTTCTCTAACCCCAATGAGGGCAGCAGGTAGCACGGGGCAATAGGAGCAGCTCAGGAGAGCACCCACCACTGCTGCAACACTCGTGCCACACTCTGAAGAGATTTTCATTATAAATAGGAATACCAGCATGGCCACACACCCACTGCACAGGATTTCCCCCCCACTTTGAAATAAACCACTAAAATCAGAGATGGCCAATACTAAGAACGCTTAAAACTCCAGCTAATTTGCCAATGGCTATAAAATACTTTCAGGCAGTTCTTAAAGGCCTCAGCCAGATAAAAGGAAGAGAGGCAATACTGCTTTTAAAAGCTATGTTAAACATTCGCCTTATCATGCAGCCACTTTATTTTAATGAGGTTTGTTTTACCTCTGCTATTTGCTTTGTCACACAGCACAAGGCTCCGGGTGTTTCTGTGGGAGATAAATGGTTCTGCTGGGGCTGGTGGGTGCTGAGCTGGGTGGGAAGGTGCTGGTGGACACCAGTAAACACCCTGCCACGTGTGCCCTGTGCCACTGGGGGCAATCAGAGCTGTCATCCCACCAAAGCTTTGTGCCCTGATCAGACACGTTAGGAGAGAGCCACACAAGTGGGACCACAGCTACAGGATTCTTATTTATGGTGCTATTAAATATGCAACAATCGCTCCCCAACATCAGAGTAATAAACATCAGGGCTCCATCTGATCTGGAAGCAGCCAGCATGCCTCTCACATGCACAGGGAGAGACAAAATGCTAAATTATTTATGCTTTGGGTATGAACAAATAGAGAGAAGTCAGTTAATTCAGCACAATGCAGCAGATTATTGTACATCCTTCAATCAAAACACACTCTCATCACTCTCAACAATTGTTTTCTCCTCAAAAGAAGTGGGTTAAAGAATCCTAATGAAGGGATCAGCAGAATAATTTCTAACAAGGTTTTGTAGATGTGACTACACAGGTAAAACCACAACCCCCTTGGAATTCTGGAGCATCTCTGGGGATACAGAACTCACCAGCCACAGCATCCCATTAGGGGAGCAGAGCTTGAGTGGCTTTCCAGGACACAGGCAGGTCCAATTGGTCACTAGG
The DNA here is from genome assembly GCA_013401335.1 of Brachypteracias leptosomus. NCBI lineage: Eukaryota > Metazoa > Chordata > Aves > Coraciiformes > Brachypteraciidae > Brachypteracias > Brachypteracias leptosomus. The sequence continues at coordinate 350,562 of VYZX01005032.1, read as the reverse complement.
AGCAAATATCTTCCCAACTATTTCTACAAAACTCCTCTGAAAACAAAACAATTCTGTCACAGTCACCAAAGAATCATAGAATCAATCATAGAACCATTTAGGTTGGAAAAGACCTCTAGGATCATCGAGTCCAACCAAGAAACAGAGGGAAAAAAAAGAAATTGAGCCATTCTGTCTCCTATCTGCCCTTCCCATCACTAACTGCACCACAACAGACTCTGCAAACCCAGCCTGCCCACCTCAGCAGAGGGATTTATGCTGCCCTGCTCAGCACACAGTGGAAATGACCCTGCAGACGTCAGCCAGAAGTCACCACGTTGTCACAGGGCTGTAAAATGTCCACACAAGGGTTGTCCTCTCCTATGGGCAGGACCTGCCCAGGCTCCCAGAGAGGTCTTCTGGTCTGGGCAAGGCATTGCAAGAACAAGCAAGAACTTTAAATGCAGTGTTTTCATTGTCCCTGATGTTTTATTCAACATTTTCCAGCCCATACAGAAGGCTGCAAATACCAGCCCGTTAATGAACTCATATTATGATCATTACAGCTCTTAACCAAGGAGGGCTGGGACGTTCTGGGGCTGTTGTGCAATGCTGGGGAGCTGCAGAACCAGTTCCATCCTCAGCCCCAGCCCTGCTGGCTGGAGAAGAGGGAAGTTCTCTGAGGGGTCTCATATGGCCGTGCTGTGCCTCAGCCCTGCCACTGATGGATGGAACCATCCCAGAGAGCTCAGGCATTCAATGAATGCATGGAAGATCCTCCACAGCTGCCCAGAAACCCTCCTGCTCTCCATGTAAATCACTGCTACACCTCCACCACGCCGTCCTGAGATCTATGGCCAGCATTAGTCAAATGTTTGCTGTGCCCCACTGACATTTCAAGCTCCACAGCAACACAAATCCCCAGGGAAAGTGGTGCAGGAGGAATGACAATTATCCCAGGACAGTAATGTGGAGGCTGCTATTTCAGCAGCCACACCAAGCCCTCCACTACCCACGTGTGTGTGCATGTGAGAGGGAAGGGGATGAGAGGATGGGATGAGAGCTGTCCTTCAATTTCTCAACAGTTTCTTAACTTAAATCCTTCATTCTGAGCCTAAGTACTAAATCAGGCTCAAGGCAGGAAAAACTTAATTAATCAGAGGTAGCCAAGTTCAGAGTGCGCCCGGGGTCAGCTTTATGACTATCCCTCACTTTGGAGGTCCAGGGTTTATGGATAATCCCTGTCTGCTGCAGAATAACAACTACGTGGTGCCTGGTATTTCCTGGCAGCAACTAAAATTGAAGGTCTCCTTCCTTTCCACTCGTCTTTTTAAAGCTTAATGTTGGCACTGGAATGTAACCGAGGGCCATAGGCAGCACAAGGCTTTAGAAGACTATGTGTGGTCTGGTGGCACCAGGTACAAGCTCCACCTTGCAGGCTCTCCTACGGCTTACATCGATCCCAGTGAAACCGGGAATTACTGGGGATGAGCAAGGGCTCTGTGGTACCCCATTGAGGTAACAGGCCAAGGAAGCCCACTATGACCTCACTATTTAATATCTCCACATCCACAAACCTCCTGTTCAACCCAGGGAACTGAATCATCCTAACAAACACTTCACTATCTACGTGGGCAGAACCACTCCAGAGTTCAACCAATACCAACAGCCACCAATCATCTGGTGAAATACCAGCAGCGATAAAGCCACTGGAAGCAGAAGCAGGTCTTTGTGGACTACCTGGCTTGGCAGACACACCCTGCCAAGCTGACCAGATGCTTTGGACCAGCCCACAGACCCAACAGCTTGATCCCTTCCACCCGAGCTGCCCTGTGTTCCCACACACCACACCTGACAAGGAGCAGCCAGGCATTTTTTTCAGATGCAGATGAGATAGGCACAGGTTCTGTGTTTGGAGAAGGCTGCTCAGGAGCAGGTTTCCCCCCAGCTCAGGGAAGGACTCTCCCACAAGATGTGCAGCAGATGAACTTATTTCTGCCCCACAAACCACAAGCTTCTACCCTGGTGTTTGCCCTTATCCCCAGCCAGCTGTAGGCCAGGGGAGATCCTTCTCCACTCCTGGAGATGTCTGGCTATGGACCATCCCCTCAGACCTGCAGTGCTCTGCCCAGGCTGAACACTGGGTGCAGCAGCCAAGCTGGGAAAGTGCCACCTCTGCCCCGTGGGATTGACCCGAGTCTCCATTCAGAGAGGGGTGAGGGATGTGTCACCTGCTGGGTCACATTCGGTATGATGCTGAGAGTTCTGACACAGCTTCTTTGGTGGAGAGACAAGAAAAGACTGAGGGGCACAAGGACTGTACGTACTTGAGAGTAAGCACAAGAGAAAGACAAGAGCTGTTCAAGCTACAGGGCAGAGCTGGGGAAACAAGTGACTAAAAACTGTCTGTGAATAGACCCAGACATGAAAATCAGAAGAGGGCTTTTAACCATGAGAGAAGGGAAACTTGAGATCAGTCTCTGGAGGGAGAACGGGGGAGAAAACCTCGGTGATGTTAAGATGCAGAGAATAAGTTTATGAAGGATACTCTAAAACATGGTCGTCAGCAGCAGAACAGGTCTGGATCTGCTGAAGGAAGAGGTCCCTGCTGGTCATATGGACAATGGCCCAACTGGTCTAATGACTTCCAGGAGAGCCTCCTTGGCACGCACAGAGATGTGCAGCCAGTTCTTGGATACCCTTCCTGGAGGTCTGGTGGAGAAGGACAAGTTGAGACAGGGACATCCAGCATAATAACTGCTCCCAACTCCTGCAGCAGCCTTTGCATGAGGAGTGCACATCAGGACAATTTGGGAGGCTGGGGTCATTTAGTCTAATTGGCTCCTGTCTGTCCCACAGAGCCAGAAAGGAACAGAAAGAGCCCCAGAGCTGCCTCCTGACCTCGCCTGGCATCCAGCTCCTCGAGGCACAACAGCTGGATGGAAGGAGCTGCCTGGTCCCTGGCCAAGAAGGGGCAGGTGCCCGGGGCTCCCCAGGGGCTCCCCACATGCCCCGTGGTGGGATCCACGCCAGCCCCATCCCCAGCCTCTTCCAAGGAACCATTTGTTGGAGCTGGGGTGGTGATTCTACCCCATGTCTAAATAGTAAAGCCAGCATTTAGTTCCCTCATCTCCACACCAAGTATCTCATTTCAATTTAATTTCACAGTTGTAATGGATTTTTCAAAAATATTCAAGAACATATTTACTTTCCAACATCTTATTTCCTTTCACATTTGAAAAAACTTTCTATCTAATCCCCCAAGTCATCCTACAGTCTGAATAATTTCAGGTTTTTAATCAATAGCTGTCAGACTTGTCAAATTACTTTAGGGACCACAAAGCAATTTTTAAACATTCATAAACCCTCGTAGAACAGTTAAGTGCACTGAATTTTAAAAGAAAGAAGAACTGAATAACACTGATCAAATAGGATTATATTCTGGCAAATTATAAATTAGTTTTTTAGGAATCACAGCTACTTATCTAGTGTCAGGCTTCTGCTGCTGTGGCAAGAAGTGACTGTTCACCTCGACAGAGAGAAGCCTCTTCTCTTTTGCTCCTAACCCTCTTAAGCAGGAGCAGGGTGCAACACTTTTTCTTGTTGTCCTTTTTAAAAGCCACATTATTACCTAGCAAGCTCCCCTGGGGTTCTCCCCATCATCCTGCTGCTCAGGCCAGAGATGGCCAAGCTGCTGCTCCAACACTCTACAACTGCATCTTGGCTCCTGGCATCACTCCCAACCCAGGCTCTGCTTCCCAGTGTGCTTCTGGCATGGGAACGTGTCTGACGTGTCAGCCTAGAAACAAGGGTCGCCAAAAGTTCTCCATTTATTGGACATCTGCACTCCAACCACAGCTTGAGCCCTTTATGGGGATGATTTTCCACGTTGCACTAAGTCAAACTGTGAGCTGAATGTGGGAGCCTGAGCTGCTGCTGCCTCTTCTGAGCTCGTTCAGGGAATAAAGTGAGATCGAGAACGCCTGGGGAAGACAAACACGTTCATCCAGAAATGGCTTTACACACAACAGTCCCACTCCATCATTGCAGCATCTTTCTTAAGTTTGAGGGATGTAGCACAGGGGAAAGAAAAAGGGAGCTTCCTACCTACACCAAGAATGTTGGAAGCCTTCCAGGAAAAAGCACAGCTCAGATCAAAGACGGGAGGAAGGATGATCAGAAGAAAGGAACGTCTCAGCTGGCCACATGCAGACTAACAAGCCCTAACCCTCCGCCCTCCTCCTTCCAGCTCAACTTACTCTTCCACTGCCTCAGAACCTCCCCAAACACACCTGTGCTCCTCCCGGTCCTCTCTGAGATTGTCTCCCCCTGTGCTGGGTCTCCTTCCATGCTAAGGAGACGAGCTGGGCACCAGCATGGAGCTCACATGGAGCCAGGAGCCACAGTGAAGGGGCTGAACCCCATCTGGGGCACTGGCTGCACCATGACAGCAGAGAAACCCCTGTTCCCTGGCTGTTGAAGGCAGGACAAGGCAGGACAGTGTTTTCCTGAGGAAGAGCTGCCTTCAGGAGGGGTTACTGCCCAGGTAGAGGTGTGGGAGCAAGGCAGGGCTGGTTGGGACACATCTTGCCTGGCCCAGGCACGGTGTGGGGGATGCAGGGGTGCTGGGGATGCTGCAGCTGCACACTCAGTCCAGACACAGCCACAGGCCAGGGCACTGGCCTCCAAAGTCCTTCTTTGGACTGATTTACCTCCCCCTGTGCCTTGTTTCCCTACTGCTGGTCTCCTCCCCCTTTCCCAGAGCTCCACGGATGCACTCTCAGCTCTGCAAGTGGTGCTTCCCACCCCACACACCGCTGCTCAGTGAGGTATTAAACCCACTCCCTGGCTATCTGCATCTGCTGCAGATGTCCTTTGCCAGGGCTGTGCAATTTTCTCTGTAAAGCCTCTAAATACCAAACAATGGCTGCTTTTAACCTTTACACTGGTTTCTGGTTTCCCGAAGGACTCTTGCTGCTGCCATCTCAATCAGCAGGGCCCTGACAGCAACAGGAGAGCCCCGTCTCACAGGCACGTTGCTGGATGCTCACAGCTGCCCAGGCTCAGATGCCCCAGAGCAGGATATCCAGCAAACATGGATTGTGATATCCAGCTGACCTAGTTCTGACAACAGCTCAATGTCTGAAGCATGGCTCTGGAAGCTGAACCTGCCCCAGCTTTGGGCAGCCCTGTTCCTCGAGCCCAGGTGGCCAACATCTGCTCATCTTCCTCAGCCTTCAGCTGGGGACTGGGAATAATTAACACCCCCAGCTCAGCACCAGGGGATGGGGCAGGAGCTGCTGCCTAGTCCAGCTCAGGACACATGGGATTGTCTGGCTCAGAGTCGCTTTTTTTAGTAGCTCAAATTGAAGCTGCAAAAGTATTTCTCAACGAGAATATTTCAGCAAGTTCAGGCCATAGAAATATAGAATCATGGAATCACATTCTGTGATTTATCAATAAGAATATTTCAGCAAGTTCAGATGTTTTTAAGGCTTTGCTTTCCTCAGTGAGGTGCTCAGTGGGTTTGTCAAGCCAGACATCACAGACACCAAAAGTCTATTATTCTCCTTCAGCTTTCCCTGTATTTATCTCATTGCTGTTTGCCCAGTGAACCAGAAAACCAAACCTACAGAAGCTCGTACAAACATACGTGTGATTACATGTGTTGTATGTTCTATGTCTCAAGATCTAAACAAACAGTGAAGAAGTAACAGGACACCAAGCAGATCAACACAAACAAGGAGCCAACTTTTCCCTTCAGCTTAAACAATTAACCCCTTGGATTATGCTTGATAAGGAATCAACATTTCATTAGTAATAATAATAAAATCAGAGTGCTTTTTGCCATGAGATACCCTGCCCAGGGATTTGTTACAGAACTTTTAATTACAGGGTTATTTCATTAAAGGTAAAAGTTAAACTAAAGACAAGAGACTGTGATTTGGAAAAAAAACAACCCAGTGACAAAGAGGCACTTATAGAGCACATAAGGAGATAAACACCCTAAAAGCAGCACTGAAAAGCAATTTCTCCTCATATTCAGAGACAGAAACTCTCCTGGCACGGTCCCAGCACACGGGGCATGGGCAGGACTGTCCCAGCCAGCCCAGGACCTGTTTGGAGCTGGGATGGAGCAGCCAGTACCTATGGGCACATCACAGGTGGAGGGGCCACCATGGCCATGGCCTCTCGGAGCCCAGCTCACCCTTGGATGGCCATCATGGGCATGCTCTGCAGGGCTGCACCCCTGCCAGGCAGCTCAGCCCTCTCCTACTGGAACCACAACCAAAGTGCCATTTAAAAGCTCAGACATCAAGGAGCTGGAGATATCTCAGGAAAGCTGGGCCTAAACCAGTGTCACTTTTGTCTGAAATGCCTGAAACTCCCTGATAATTTTGCATTTTTCCTCCCTTTCACCTCTGGAGCCTTTCCCACACAACCAGCTGCCTTTTAGGTACGGGCTGGGGCTGCCCTGTGTGCCTGGCTGTGATTCAGAGAATTCATTAATAAATAACATTAGTTACCATGGGGGCACTGCCAAAATAAAACTACCCATCCTAAAAAATCACGAGACAGAGCAGTTTGAGCTCAGGCAGCTGCAGCACTGGGTTAAGCTGCTCCTCCAGTAAGAGACTGGTCATAGTGACCAACCCAGCGAGAAGCCACCTGAATAAAATACTACCAAGCAGACAAAGGGGAAAAAGCTCATCAAATGGAGTAAGAGAGAGGAAAGAACGACTCTGAACATGAATTTTAAGTTGGCTATAGAGTCATCACTCTGTTCCATAATAGTCTGGGTGTAATTCCTTCCCTGGGAGGCAGCACAGAGGCAGGAGCTGCCCATCCCAGCCGGGTGTCCCAGCCCTCCCACTGCTCCCCCAGCACTGCAGGCAGAGGAAGGCTCAGGAGGGACTTTGAGTGTTGGGTTTTCAACAGTTCGTGCTTATCTGTGTCTGTGGAAGCGTTTCAGAAACTCTGCCAGTGCCTCGGGGAGCTGTTTTGTGGTCTGAAGGGACTGGGAACAACTGGGGAACCAGCCAGAGTGGTTCAGCTGCTCCATGCAGAGGAGTGGGAGCAGATCAGCTCCTACCTCACTTCAGTCCCAAGGGGGGTGGGAGGGAGAGAAAAAACATCAGACAGAAAAGCTTAGATCTGTATGAGTGCACTGGGCTTCTCTTAATCCAGGCTGGACCTTTTCCTCCCAGAATGTCTCCCTCACACCTGCCAATGCACTTTTTCTTTTTTCTTTTAAAATCACCAAAATCTTTCAAACTGTGCTTGCAACACTCCCAAAAGGACAGTTCCTCCAATATGAAAAATAAAATCCAATGAACGTTAACATTAACAATAGCCCACAAATAATTTCCTGTCATGCTGGTGCAGTGTTATTGCTAAATATCCCCAGCAGACATTTAAACCCCACCTGCCAAGCTGGAGCCACCTCTGAGCCCAGCTGTGGGACTGGGACTAAATGGACTGGTTGCCCAGCTGGGCTTGAGCAAACGCTGGTGTTAATGGGCAGAAACACCCTCTGCTTTCAGAGCTTTTCACAGCTGAGTAACTCCAGTCACCACCAGCCAGGCTTACAGCTGTAGCAGGAAAGAAGACAGAAAACCAGCCCTTGCCTCCCAGAGGTTCTGTGCTTGTCATCATCTTTACACGGATGCTCTGAATAGAGCTCAGCGCAGGAAGAGCAGGAATACACAAAAATTGAGGCTCCACTGAATTGCTCGATGCTACAGGAAGCTTCCTAGGTGGAAAAGTGGAGAAAATGCCACGTAAAGTGCTAAAATACATGGAGAGTCCTCCTGCTGCAGAGCACGTTCTGGAGCAGCACTGCCCAGGAACGTGACCTTTAATGGGATGGTCTCAGAAGTCAAGCCCACCCGAGGTATCCTGCATTACACTTACCCTACATTGCAGCTCATTCCTCTCATTAAAATAATAAATCTGGCTTAGGAATACAGTTCCATATAAATACCAGGAGATCTGGCCTTAATACCACTCAGCTTTATAATTAACACCAACTTTAGTGCCTATGAAGGCTAAGAGGTCTCTGGGGTTCCTGAGGAGGGACCAGGTCTATTTAAGGCTGAGATTTAGGGTGTATCACAGCTGTGGATTTAGCAGGGGCTCGGGGCTCCAACAGTTTGGTTCAGGAGGACTTGAAGGGGATCCCCTGGAAGCAAAGAGGCCACACGTGAGCCCCATCTCTCAGGTGATGATGGAGGTTGCCAGGGCTGGGGAGAGCCTGGAGCATCATTTCTAACCCACTCCTGACTAAGCAGGAGGAAGAAGCAGCGATGGAAAATACCCTGAGGTTCTAAGAGGGTTTTAAAAAGTTCCACTGAGAACCCACTGCTGGGATTTGAGTTGCTGCCGTTCCCATTGGCATTCCTGGGAAATTTCCTCTTTACAAGTACAACATATTTTAAAGTCAAATGTCTTGCTTCTAGGTGTTCTGGTGCAACCCAGTGAAGAACTCTGTGTAACATCTTTGTGGAAAATAAAGCCCAATTATCTAACAGGCCTCGGCTCTGGGCTGCCCTGGTAGCAATGGAGATTGGTGCCCCAAGCACCAGGAACTGTACAAACACATCAAGTGAACAAAGCCACAGAGACTCACATCTCCAAGAGGAGCCCCCAGCCAGCCAGGCCATCTGGGAAGTGGGAACAGAGTCCATGGCTGCTGCTGTGGAGAGCTGTTGGGAGGACTTACACAAGAGTAATTAGAAAATATTAGAGATGTGCTAGACACCACTGTTCCCGTGAGCTGCTGCCGGCCTGACTCACTCCATGGCCTTTGGCAAGGTGCTTATCTGCTCTGGCCTTTCATTTGTTTCTAGCCCAGGATCCCACAACAAGCTTCCAGTCTATCTAATCCAGTACCCTGCCTCCAGCAGTAGCTAATAGCTGATGTTTCAAAGGCAGGCAATCTTGTTAACAGAGGGAAAATACAGTTCCTGACCCTTGAAGGCAAGGCAGGCAGAGCCCTGAAACTTTTGATTTATTCTTCCTGCTGATGTTGGTTGCTTAGCTACAAATATTCTCCATGCTCATAAAAGGTTCTCCCCCTGACTCCTCCTCACCGCTGTGTTTTAAGTCCAGCCACAGTTTATTTTTCTTGAAACCTAGGTGATGAAATTTCATGTTGGTGTTCCATGGAGGATGGAGAATTCCCCCCTCCCCAGTGCCTGGGTAATTGCCATTAACATTAATGGGAGCAGAGGGGGCTCCACTCCAACACCAAAGATGGGCAACAGCTCCCAGCTCTGATGCAAGAGTGCTCTTAAAAAAAGAAAACAGGAAGGGAAAAAAAGAGTAAGAACCAAGCCTGATGAATCAAACTGACCCTGCAGCTGAACCAGCTCGTTCCATGGACCTACCAAGGCAACGCCTCAACATCTGATGGGTCTCTGATGTTGTGCTCAGAGGTGGGTGTAGCTGGAGGGTCTTGGGGTGCAGCACCCATGAGCTGGATGGGCTCAGCTGATACAAGTCAGCCACAAAAAGGAGCAAAACCCCCGAACACATGACAACGTTCCCCACAGCCATCCCTGTTCCAGCTTCTCCACAGCAGAAGCCTCAGGTTGGAAAAGACCTCTAGGATCATCGAGTCCAACCAAGGTTGCTGTAAGGTGTCCTCCTCTGTGGGGTTTCTCATGGGGTTGCTGCAACACGTTGAGCTTTCATTAAACCTGAGGTCCAAGCCACCATCTCCATCTCCCACCCCTGTCCCCGTGAGGGCCAGGAAGAGGCCATCAACAGGTGACATGAGTCAATAGGAAACAATGGTCTGCTCCCAGCCAGGGATAAATAAAACGACTGCACAAACAATACCCTCAACCCAGCTCCCCGTAGCAAAACAAAGCCATGGGGCTGGGTAGGGACACTGGGACAATCACTAGCACCAGCTGTGGGACAGGCCAGGCCACACAATTCAGAGGTGGGTTTTTTTCCTGCCTGCTGGAATTAGAGAACAATGAGCAAAACCTCCGTGGTAGGAAAGGGAAGCAGCTCAGCAGGAACACGCGGCCCCAGCGCCCCGCTCCAAAGCCCTGGGGAGCTGGGGAGCAGCGTGAGGGGTCCCGGGGGTGTAGATAGGAAAGGTTGGCTCTGCCACAGAGTCCTTGGACTAAACACCCACCTTCTGGCCTCTCCTCTTCACTAGGAAGGTGGATGGATGCTGCTGTGGCCCCATGGCTGAAAGATGCTTTGAGATCTCACTGCACATGACTGAGAGAAACGGCAGAATTACATCTGGTGTAAAGAAGGTTTTCATGCTCCTGCTGCATAATGACTCTCTAGGTTGTATCTGAGGAGTCAGGCATGTATGTACAGCTGTCTTGGTGGACAAGTGAACACCATTCCCCACAGAAGGCCAGGGGATGCTCTGGAGCTCAGGGAGAAGGACACCAGCTGACTCGACACCACCATCAGCTTTTACAACCCATGTGCAAGAGCCAAGAGCCATTTTTAACCCATTTTTCTGTGGCACAGCCCCTGTAAAGCACCTTGGAGTGCTTTAAAACCAGAGCTGAGACACTCTAAGGTGGAAAAGAAGAAACAGAGTTTGAGACAAAGACCCGTTGGTCTTCATCCATCAACCTCTTGCTGAAGCCCAAAGAGAAGCTCCTGTGCAGTTGCTGCTGGTCTACTGGAGGCTTAAAGAACCACCCAGTTCCTCCCAGCCCAAACTGGAAGGCAAACCATTATGTGATCCCAAAATTACTGGATAGGAGGCAACAGACAAGCACAGAGAACTGTTAGTGCTGCCACATCCCGATGACTAAAAGCTGGAGCAACTAGAACAGCAGAAAGCACCTCTTGGGCCACCAGAGCCTCGTGCTCGGTGAGCTGGCAACGGAGGAGACAGAAGTGCTGGGAGTCAAGGGGCTCTTTATCAATCTCGTTTTTTAGCTAACAACCTTGCAGGGATGCCAGGAGAGAAGCAGAAAGCTCCCACTCAGCACCGTGCTGCAATCAGTGATTAATTTGTTGCACACTGCTTTGCTTGCTGGACATGACAGAGCTCATAAATCCTCATTTTTATGGATGTTGTCCTGGCCAAGGGGGCATGCTGGAAAAACCTGGCTCGTGCTGCAGGTGTCCTGGGCAACGGCCTGGGGATGGCCAGGGAGGTGCAAGCAGCTGAACCACTGATGCCACCTGACTGGGGATAACCCTGCACATGTACAGACGCACGGACACACATGGAGGAGGTGTCATGGTTCCCTCAGGGCAGCAGTTCCCTCTCAGCATAGAATCATTAAGGTTGGAAAAGACCTCTAAGATCATTAAGTGCAACCCAACACTCCCATCACCACCAGACCATGTCCTGAAGTGTCACTTTTACACATTTTTTGAACACCCCCAGGGATGGTGACTCCACCACTGCCCTGGGCAGCCTGTTCCAATGCTTCATCACTCTTTCAGTAAAGAAATTTATCCTAATATCCAATTTAAATCTCCCCTGGTACAACTTAAGGCCATTTCCTCTCATCCTAAGTGTTTGCAGTTGGCTGCAAACTGTGGCATGGTAGAAGAGCTGTCAAGGGAGTTCCTTGGAGCACTCTGCTCCCAAAAGAAACTACAAAGACCAAATCTGTTATTGCTGTCACTTCAGCAGGAGCAAACTCACAGCACCACTGAGGGCTGGCTCAGCCCACTCACCATCTCCCAAGGTTCCCAAGTAGGCACCCCAGGACCAGAGCATCCCAGCAACCAGACCAGGAGCGATGGGAGCACCACGCACTGGGCTTCACTGGAGAAGACCACGATGGCTCTGCTGAACTGAGCCTCCTCTTTGTCTGCAGTGCTGCTTTTCCACCTCCTTCTAATATTGTCACTAACGAGGCCACAGGAGGCAGCTCAGCCCCACAAGGGTCTCTGTTACCCTGAGGAAGCCCATGGCAGCCCCTTCTCCCGGGGACACGTCCCACTAATCGCTGCGCGGTGGGGAGGAGGCTGGTGCCAGGAGCCCAGCCCTGCCCTGCACCACAAACACACCACAGGGCCATGTGTTCTGCTGGCTGGGCACCTCCAAAGATCCCCCCAGCCCACCCCTGCTTCATCTGTGCTGCTCGAGGGAAAGCAGCTGAAAGGATGGCTGGGAACCAAAAGGAGGCGAGGACAGTCGTGTTGGTTTTACCTCCCAACGTTAACATGACTATTAATTACCATGTGCTCCACCAGGCTAGGATTTAATGAGAACAAACACAGATGCAGCCCTGACTTTCCCCTTCGCTGCACACTCCTTTCCTTACACCCTTCCTCCCAGCCAGGATCCCTGGCCCTGCCTGGGGCAGATGCTCAAAGCTGCTGCTGGGACAACCCATCACCTTGTTCCCAGCTCACGAGTCCAAATGAGGCTTGTCTGAATATAAGAATTCACTGCCTTCATTATATCATAGAACGTTAGGGGTTGGAAGGGACATCAAAAGATATGCAGGTGTTCCTAATTGTACATATGATCATAAATATGCTTCATTTTCACACTGTGATCATTATTTGAGGCTGGTGTTGGTCTCTTCTCCCAAGTAACTAATGACAGGACAAGAGGTGATGGCCTCAAGTTGCACCAGGGGAGGTTTAGATTGGACATTAGGGAGAAGTTCTTTACTGACAGAGTGGTCAGGGACTGGACCAGGCTGCCCAGGGAGGTGCTGGAGTCACCATCCCTGGAGGGGTTCAACAAACAAGTGGATATGGTGCTTCCAGACATGGTCTGGGGGTCAGGGAGATGCTGGACAAAGGTTGGACTTGATGATCCTAGAGGTCCTTTCCAACCTGAATGATTCTATGATTCTATTTATCGGATAGTGAATGGCTAAGAGGGGTTCTGTCACCATTCAAGACACCACAAGCAACGCTGGTCACCCTGCTACTTTTGGGGAGAAAGAGGTGGGAGGGAGGAAGTGTGTCTGCAGCCTAATGAAGACGCCAGCGCTCGCCAGGCTTTAATTTGAAATACTTTCTTTCTATTCACCAATATCCTTTTCCGCTGGGCTCCGCGAAGAGCAGAGCTGGACAATTGCAGGGGAAGCTGGGAGAGCCTAACAATAGAGGAGGAGTGGAGAGGGGGGTGAAACCAGCCCGTCTCCTTTTACGCAAAATGAAACGTGAAAAGCAACAAATTGCATAAAGGGTGAGTAACAAAGGCAGCTTCAAAACTCGTCCCAGGGTCAGCCCTTGCAGGTTCGCAGCGGGGACGGCAGGAGTTGTACACATTACATAAGTCTGAGAGCAGCTCCCTGTAAAGTGAGCTCTGCTCTACTCGTACCACGTACACAGCCACCCACACACCCCCGGCACTGCTTGCAAACACACCCTGCCCCAGCACGGCCAATTCCTTTCTTAACAATCACACGGATCTTTTACAATTGCTTTGAAAAAAAATACATCTATAATTCTGCATTCTGGGGCCACCCTGCTCACCCTGCTCCCCTGGCTGGGAGGGAAGGGGCTTGCCCGGACACCCTGCTCCCAATCACCACATCCCTTTGGCAAGAGCATCAGGGCCCTGAGTAAACATCTCTCGAGCAAACCACTATTTGAGTCTTTCTTTCTCTCCCCACCAAGGTCTAGAGAACGTGCGGAAGGCTCCTGCTCAGGGGTGATTGAACACAGAGGCTGGTTAGAGCAGCAGCTGCCTCGACCCCCACAGGCTGATTTGAGAGGAAACAGCACAAACATCTGCACCATCCAACAGACTGACAGAGCAGGGGAGATCTCCTTTCAGAGCAATCCAGCACTGGAAAACCCAACAGCGAGATGCTGCAGCCCCAGCAGTCCCACCAGCTGTAACAACACGCTGGGAAAGTGCCTCCTCCATAGCTGCTCCCCGGCCCTTTTCCCAGAGCACTGTATGGATTCAAAGTGTATGAATCCAAAAGATTTTAAGGGTCCAGCTTTCCCAATCTGGATCATCCACTTCCAGAGCAAGCCCGGGAAGGCGCAGGAAACATTTTGTCATCGCAGCCCCATTGTCATTTGGCAAATCCTAGAGAACCACTGAGAAGAAAGGTAAGCGGAAAACTACCAGACACTTACCCGAGCCTCCACGGGAGAGAAAAATAAGTTTATCTGGATAGAAAAACAATTCTGGAGTTCCCAGGAAAGTCAGCTCCTTGGGGAGCAGCGTGAGTCCATCTCCCCGGGCCGGGTGGGTTGGCTCTGCTTGGTCTGTAGGATTTAGCTGGCTCCAAAGTGCTCGCAGCCTCCCGCACTGCCAGACTTCCTCTGCAGCTGATAGCGGGGTTATTAAAGTAAACTGACTATTGCCCTTTGTGAAGGGAGGTGGGGGAGAGGGAAGCTCAGCCCCTTTCCCTTCCTTTGTAATTCAAACCCTTCCTTGAGGCTCCCTGCTCTGGAGGAGAGGCATCTGCTCCCACCCAGCCCTTTCGCTGCTGCCGGGGAGCCTGCACAGGTACTGGCTGGGCTCCAGGCCGGGGAAACCACAGCACCCTCCACGTTTACATGGCACAGCAGCTCACTCCTCATTAAACATCGCCTGGCATTCGTCTTCCTCATCCATAATTAGTGTGGCACAGCAAACAGGTGAGAAGTGAGAGTCTGCACAAAGCGCGGGCTCCTCTCTCTGCACCTCTGGTGAATTTCAAGCTTTCATTTATTCACAGGCTTCCAAAATGTTATATATTCACCACCACTACCGGGGGCACTTGGCCAGATGATGCTACACCGAGGACTGGACGCTGCTGGGGGGATGCTGGTGGCACCAGGGGAGGGCACATTTCCGAGCCCTCCCCAGGACACGCTGCTCCCGAAGCCTGTCACTGCAATGTCAACATCAGCACTGGCAGCTCTGATCTTTATTGCTTCCTGAAGGCAGTTAATCTTTAAAGCTGAAACTATAAACGCTGCCAGCTTAGCTCGCAGCCTCCTTCTATTGGTATTTACAATTCACATTTTAAATGGTAAAAAAAAAATAAATAAATCGAGGCGTACATGAATATGTCCAGAGTCTAGGAATTAAAGGACATTGTCCTCAAATCCTCTTGAAATGTAAACTTTCATTATTAGCCATACCCACTGTGATGATAAACTCTAGTCCCCGACAGCAACATGTGTCTCTCATCTCCTCTGCATTTCAATATTACAATGACCTGGGAAACAGCCTCAATCCAACAGATTTTACTTCACCCTGCCAATGAGAAAATCTTAGCACGTTACAGAAATAAAACAAAAACCCTTGAGTATTTTGTCCAGGTTCCCACAACTCCTGTGCCTCCCTCTTCCCCAAACACCTCCCTTTGGAGGCAGCAGGTTTTGCTCCTGTCTGACAGCAGATGTTTAGATTTGCTGCTCTGGTGATGGCCACGAGCAGTGGGGATGGTCAGATTATCCATTCCAGCCATTGGTACCATTCCCCCAGTTAATGAGCAAGGGCACCGAGAGCATCTGCTGAGAGCCAGGGCTCATTGTGCTCCAGGAGATCACCGAGCAAGGACCTGCTATTCTTCTGGCCATGTTTGTATTGAGAGAAGTAAGTGGCAGGGCGGAGCTGAGGGATGGTTTCTATGGTCAGTGTCCCAGCCTGATGCTCACAGCTGGCCTGTGACCACTCAACAGCCACAAGGTGCATTTCACAACCGCTCCAACACAAACAAACATCTCTCTGCTCTCCCCAGAGTGACTGGCACAGCTGGCTCTGGGCACTCCTGCTCCATCTGGGCTGCATCACTTCTCCCTGAGCTCCATCCTCCTTGCACCACCCATCACACCATAGCCAGAAGGGAGGGACAAGGATGAAACCCTTTCTGCACCACCCGTGATGGAGCAGGTTTGGTGTCTGCAGGCAATGCCACCCCCCCGGGAGCCCAGGGGCTGTGTTCTCACTGATGTAGCAGGAGCAGGACCCCACAAAGGAGCAGCCACCATCTCCCATCTCTTGGATCCCTGCTCTGCTCACACCCAGTCTGGGTTGGCTGCACTATCAAACTGGCAGACACACATGTCAGAACTTAACTTACAGCCTTAGGACACTATTAGTAGGTAAATATTAAGTGACACAATTAAACGTGAACAGTCTAAGATAAGACTGGTTAAAAAAAATAGATGAACAAACAAACAAAACACCCCAGATAGTAGTAGTGCTATAAGGCACAACAGGCTTGATTTTCCTCTATATTACACTGGTTCAAACTAACTCCACTCATCCATTCTCTAGATACAAGGGCACATTACAATAAGAACTCACCCAGCATTGAATATTCCCTGTCTTAGGAATGATTCCCAGCTGCTCCTAACACAGAAGGTCCGTGGGAGCCTGGGAGAATGTATCCATCTGCACACTTATCTCCTCGTTTCAGACCATTCATCATCGCCTGCCTGGAAGCAACAGTTAATTTACAATAACTCAGTGTCAAGATGGCAGTTTAAAATCCTCCTGAGGATTGCCCCAGGAGCAGATTTTGTCCTGGCTCTCGGTAGCCACTGCAGAGTCAGCTGAGCCTCCTTTGAAGCCACTGAGTTTTAGAGCATGATAGAAATAAAGAGAGAAGACCTGTGAGGCTGGAGCCAGCACACATCCAAACCCAACGAGGGATCATCTCTCCAGTGCATTCTTTTGGGATTTCATTAGTCACAGAAATTAGAGAGAGAAAAGAAGAATATGGGCAGTCAGAAAACCCTGCACGCAATAGACATGATTTCCTATGGGTTATTGTTTTGGCTGGGTAGAGATTTAAATAACATACGACTCCTGCAGAGTAGAGAATATTTTCAAGGAGGTAACCCCTGGGCTAACACCAACAGATTGGACCTTGCTGAAAAGTCCATGTCACACCCAGACCTGCTCCCAAGCAGCGATCCAGGTAAGACCCCCAGGAGGGATGCTCTGAGCAGAGCTAACAAGGGACTGAGTCTCCACATCCCATTCTCCTATCTTCTCTCTCTTACCCTGGCTCAGACTCAGCTTTATCTTTCCATTTTAAGGACCCTCTACCAGCCTTGGTGGCCCTCGCCCGTTATCAAGGACAATCTGCATCTAATATTTGGGGAAGCAATTACTCAGAACTCCGCAGGTAGTGCTGCAGACAATGGCTGACGTGCCATCTATGGAAATCAGGAGGTGTCTAAAGAGGGTGTTTACAAGCAGAACGCTGCAAGAAGTCTGCCTTGGTTGCAGATAACAAGGCAGAGACAATGACAGATTTCCTTCCCCTGGCAGCCGGGAGCAGCTCCCCCTGATTGGCTTCGCCGTGTTTATCCAGGATGCTGGGAGAGAGCAGGCACCAAATATGCAATTAATTGGCAGTTTGCGGGAGCATATTGCCTAAAGATAAACAGAGTGGGTGATGGTGGCGTAGGGAAAATGGCTGAGTGCTGCAGATGTAGTGTTGACCCAGTTTAAAAAAAAAAGAAAGAAAAAAAAAGAAAAGAGGGGTTTTTGTTCTCTTGCAAAATAATTGTATTCAAATGAACACTTTTCTGCACGCTCCCTCCGGCCTCTGAGTGTTCTGTGCACACAAGGCATTCCAGGCTCCTCCTTAATCTGCAAGTACTTCGTAAAATTAAGAATTTGATGAAAACTTTTGCTGCTGCCATCAGTGGAGCACTTCAGGGATATAAGATGCTTTGTGCAGGAGCAGACAGGTACATTGCAATGCGGTGTTAATGGCCTTTAGTCTCTGCAAGCAGGGAGAGACAAGACTGTTGGCTCTAACTGGAAACCAGGGGATGTGAAAAGGAACAAAACACCCCAGCACAGAGCCAGGAGATCAGGTCCAGAAGACCAGAGGGGATGACCTGGAGCAGGGGAATGAGTGATGCTCGGGAAAAGGAGGGTGGTGAGTGGGAGGGACAGGCTGCGGTTTCTAAATATAGGCACAGAGACGATATAAAACCCAGAGTCAGGCAAGGGAATACAGAACAAGATAAGGGAGAAGGCTGAACGCCACTCAGGAGCTCAGCACACACCCTGTGGAAGATACATTGAGGGTGGAAAGAGGAAAAACAACTTGAACGTGATGCCAGACAAGTTGGGTGGCTCGAGAGACTTGAGAAGGGGGATCTGTGACACCACCAGTGCAGCAGCACAAGCTGGTGGATCAGGCGTGAGACAAACACTGCACAGAGAAGTTCTCACTTCCAGGAGGGAGAAGGCGGCAGGAGGAAAGTCCTTGATGGAGACTCAGCCAAGGTTCTGCAGAAGAGAGCAGAGCCCCGTGCACAGCAGGAACAGGCAATGAAAATCAATGACCTCACAGGACAAAAGGACACTCGCCTCTCCCACTTTTCATATCGAGTGCTATAAAACCAAAGTCTAAAGCATGTGACCAATCCCTCATTTCATTTTACTGAGCCCACGTGGACGTTACCAGCACAGCCCAGACCATGCAAGAGAACCAGTCGTGACCTGGCAGCTCCTTAGCGAGGGGCAACACACAGAGATGGGATCTGGCCTGAGCACTGGGACGACCTCAAAAATGTCTTTACAGGAATTACTGAGCCCATGGAGAGGTTTCTGCAGCATCCTTTGACTTGTTGTTTTACCATAGAATCATAGAGTGTTTCAGGCTGGAAGGGACCTCCAGAGCTCATCTGCTCCAACCTCCCTACACCAGCAGGGACATCTCTACCTAGGGCAGGCTGCTCAGAGCCCCAGCAAGCCTGACCTTGAAGGACTCCAGGGATGGGGCCTCCACCCCCTCTCTGGGCAGCCCATTCCACTGATCTATCACCTTCATGTTAAAGACCTTTTTTCTAATATCCAGCCTAAATCTCTCCTTTCCCAGCTTAAAACCATCACTCCTGGTCCTGTCGTTACAAACCCTTTTGAATAGACCTTCCCCTGTCTTGATGTAGCCCCCTTCAGATACTGGAAGGTCACTATAAGGTCCCCCTGGAGCCTTCTCTTCTCCAGGCTGAATCCCTTTGATTTCCCCCTTACCCACGTGCCATGGAACTTGGTGTTCCAGAAGCGTGGCAAAAATTCATCAGCCTTTTTTTAAAAAACCCTTTTTCTTTTAGATCAAAGTTTCTGTATTTGGGAACCTAAAATTAGCCAGCAAAATAAGTGACATTTTATTCAGAGATGCAGAACTTCCATCGATTTTAATGGATTCAACATCCCAGAAAAGTAGGGCACTTATTTATGTACCTACATAAGCATTTCCATGCCTAACTTGAAGGAGCCAAGTTTGTAAACAGTGACCTTATGTTTGAAAAATCCTGAGACAACTCAGTCTCTTACTCCCTTTATTTCTGTCAGCAAATCTCATCTGAGAGGCAGATTTAAGCTGCAAAATATGCCTTTAAAGTTCCTCACAATGAGGTCTCCTCTATTAGCAGAGCACTTAGGCATGAGCTGAATGTCCTCCTGAAGAGAAGCATTTCAGTGAATCAAGGCTAAGAGGTTCCTCATCCCCCTTGGTTGAGATGGGGAACGAGTCATTATCTCCCCACTGAAAACTTCAGGTCCTGGTGGGAATGGCTCAGCAGCCTTGAAGACTTTCTGCCTCATCACTCTACCCTGGGAACACACTATTGCACCCAGGAGGGTGGGGAGACACTGGCACAGGTTGCCCAGAGAGGTGCTGGGAGCCCCATCCCTGGAAATGCTTAAGGCCAGGCTGGATGGGGCTCTGAGTAACCTGCTCTAGTGGGAGGTGTCCCTGCCATGGCAGGGGGGTTGGAACTAGATGATCTTTAAGGTCCCTTCCAACCCTGACAGTTCTATTCTATGATTCTATGACCTGACAATACTTGGTTCTTCAAAGCACAGCAACAACATAGGAAAAGCTGCTCCACATTCTGCAAGGAGCTGTTTGGGGCCAGATTGTTTCAGGGCATGGGAGGAGGGAGGGAACAGGGCACCAAGAAGCAACAAGACGTTGAGCAAGAGATCAAGAGAAGTTCCAGGGAGGGAGCTGTAAAGCAACGAGGCATGATCCTTTTGGGAACACACATGAGAGGGACTCCTCAACCTGCCATTTAGGAGAGGAACTCCTCAACCTGCTATTTATCTTGCAACTTATCTATTTCAATCTCATGCAGCTGACTGACTATCAATGGGCTGCTGTTGGCTGCTTGAGGAAATCACTGTCTAATTGAGCTCGGATTGTTTAAAGCTCTTGGCAGGAAACAATAGATAAAAACTGACAGGACGTTCCCAGTTAACAATACAAACTAATGAAGTGAAATATGGCTCAGGGAAATATTGTGATGGGTATCCACAGATTGAGACGGAGGAAGGAGTGATGGGGTGGGATCTGTGCTGCAGTCCCTTGGTCTTGACTTTGAAGAGAAGTCATTAGATCTTCTTTCTAGCTGTCTGCTCTCCCACCACGCTGGTTTGGTTACACAGTAGGCAAGTCTAAAATCACACCAGTTTAAAACCTTCCCAGAGAGGAACCCCAAAGGCTTAGCTCAGCTCTGCCACACTTTCATATCCCCAGAGCTGGCACCAGCAGGAGCCCACCTGTGGAATGACATGGAGCACTGGAGGAAAGAGATGGGGGAAAATCCTGAACTTAGATGAAGTTCAAGCTTCCAACATGAGTGTTTCCATGCAGGGGTGTTCACAGCCACAGAGCCACAGGAGCTCAGCACGGAACCACCACAGGCTGGAGGACTCCAAGTGTCCAACTCACTCCTCAAGGTAATTGCTGGATATTGAACTCTGGTAGAGTTACTGCCACTCCAGACAGCTACAGGCAAGTTTATTTTCCTTTATCTTACAAACTGCAGCTCAGAGTCTGAATTATTCAGAGCAGGCTCCACTGGCAGCTTCTTGAAGCAGGAGGACACACAGATGGTGGCTGCAGTTTTCCACTGTGCCTGGTGTGTCCCAATTCCCAGGTGTGTTCAACTGGACAATTAGGGCCATTTGTTGAGCAGGCAGAAGGCAGGGAGATGGAGCACATTGTGCTGGGGGCTCCCAGGGTGTGGGTACAGAGATCCTCTCCTCTTGGGGTCTTCTGAACAGAGGGTGTCACGCACGGGCAGCAGCCAACCTGGCCACGAGGACGGTTCAGAGGATATAAACTTGGTTTGGTGTCCCAAGGAACAAGCGATAGAAGAGGAAACAGCCTCAAGTTGCACCAGGAGAGGTTCAGGTTGGACATTAGGAAAAATTTCTTCCCTGAAAGGGTTGTTGAGCCCTGGGCAGGGCAGTGGTGGAGTCCCCATCCCTGGAGGGGTTTCCAAGCCGTGGAGATGTGGTGCTGAGGGACATGGGGGAATGGTTGGACTTGGTGATCTGAAAAGTCTTCCAACCAAAACAATTCTATGATTATTCGTGGTTTCACCCACTGCAACTGAGGAACTGCAGATGAAAAGCCCTCCTGGGGAGGATTTCCCTGTGGTACATCTCCCTGCAGGCACAACCACCTTGGCCCGGAGCGCTGCAGGAGGTTCTGCACAGAAGTAGGATCAATAACCTGATGATAAATACTGCTGACTGTGACACAGTCCTTGGCAACCCCTCAAACACAGCGATATCACAGCAACATCCACTCTACCACCTCCTTTCTGCCTTGACCACAATGCAGAGAGACATAAGGGTGCAGCTTGCCCAAAAAACCACGTGCAAACAGAGCATCTGGACTTTGAGGGAAGCTGAACACTATTAACTCGTTTGGTTTCCATGGTGAGGGACTGCAAAGTTTCCCTTACCCAAGAATGGGAAGCTTTCATTTTCTGGCCCCGGGTAAAAGCGTAAGAAAAAAATTACATCTGGGTGGGAGTGGAGACAACTTACTTGTAGAAAACTTAAAAAAAAAAAAAGGATTATGCAGGGAAGTGGTGCAGATAGAGCAGAGCACTGCCTGAGTAACACCCACTGTAATGCACCCTGGACAGATTTTTGTTATTACCTGTTCAATAAAGAACACCCTGACCCACGGTGGGGAACATGCTCTAGGAAACAAACAGGTCAAACCTCAGAACCATGCCCCTGTTTAGAGCCACCCGAGCACCGAGCAGGGCTCAAAGCCAAATTAAACCCTGAAATGGGGAGATGGTGACACCAGGAGCACCAAAACTACCCAGGGTTAACCCCAGAGCCTAATGAACGTATCATCTTTCCAACAGAAGTGCAGAGTTCCACTGCAGTCATCATATTCTTCAATATGAGTGATAGATCAGTGGAATGTGCTGCCCAGAGAGGTGGTGGAGGCCCCATCCCTGGAGACATTCAAGCTCAGGCTCAGTGAGGTTTTGAGCAACCTGCCCTAGTTAGAGATGTCCCTACTTAGTGTAGGGGGTTGGACTAGATGACCTTTGGAGGTCCCTTCCAACCCAACCCACTCTATGATTCGATGACTCTGATCACACCAGAACCCGTCACTTCCGTGTCCTCCAGATGTCATTAATAAATAAGAAATGAAGCTGCTCAGAAAGAGGGAGAAAAAACCTGTCTTGGATTTTTTAGAGCACACTGAGAGGGCAGCAGCAGCGACAGGCACGAAAGAAGAAGTCTAATGGGACAAGCTCTGGGGAAGACCAGCTCTGCAGTGTCATGGACAGGGGTGGGAAGAGCAGATGAGGCCACAAGCCCAGGCAGGGTCTGCTGGCTCTCCTCAGGGGGCAAAGCCCAGGTCCTGCTGCCCACGGGCAGGGACACCCCACAGGATGGGTATAAAAGCCCAGCATTACAATGACAGCACCAACGTTTCCCAGAGAAGGTCAATATATTTTTGCTGTCAGCTCTTGGGAGGTTTCTTTTAACTTGGTTTAATTGGGTTTTGGTGCTGGTGAGAGCCCTGGAGGGAGAGAACTTGTGCTTAGCCCCAGAAGAGTCACAAGCACTGACAATGGCCACGTCCCTCTTCACACAATCCACCTACAAACCAATTCTCTCCTTGCTCTGCAGTCTGGTTTAGCCAGATCCAGAGTCAATCCTCCCTTTTTCCCCCAATACACAGCACTGTCCATCCCCAGAGGTCCTCTCCTCTCACACTGTTCACAGGCGGGTGGTGTCACCAACCGGTGGCCCAGGAAAGCTGCTGGTCCTGATCAAAGTGCCTGGGTCTGCCCGTCCTTCCTCTCTCATGGGTGTTCACAACCTGGCCTGGCCAGAGGAGACTCATTCCCTCTCCTCCACACCTCTAAGGACCACAGCAAGTACCCCAGCTCTTCTCAACCACATCCATTTAAACCATCTTCCCATGGGTGCAGGGTTGGAGGAGAAGTTTTGACCACCAGCACTGCTCAAGTCAGCTTCTCCCACCCCAGGCAACTCCATCAACACCTTACAGAGCCAATAAACAACAGGCATTCAGGCACTTCCACAGATTTCTCTCCTAACCCCTCTTTTTTCTTAGCTGCTTCATATTCACCACGACTTGCAATTATCAGAAAGAATGAATAAAAATAAACAGCAACAAGAATTCAACAACAAATAGCGATAAACTATTTTCAAAACGGCTCCTTGAGTAGTAACTAGAAAACAAAAAAGAAATCCACACCTAGAACACAGGCAAGTCAAACACGCCCCAAAGATTGGAAAAAAATGTCTCCATCAGCCTTTACCAAGTTAACATTTTTTTGCCAAGGCAGCAAGAGCACAGGGAGGGAAATCGAGTTGCTTTTAATTTCCTGAGCACTCCTTAAACTATGGAAGATCCAAATCCATCACCCCAAACACAGCTTCAGCCATTCCTCTGCCTCCTCAGCCCTGCCCCTCACCAAGAACCTCTGTTGGAGCATCATTGTGGCCTTGTTTAGAAAGTATTATTAGTGACACATAATGGCCAATTAATTCCTCAGTTTCCTGTAGCCTGAGATGGGAGTTCAAACCGTGTCAGATCTTTCCACCACCACGTTCCTGTTCCCACTCCCTACCCCACCCTTTCTCCTCAGAGTAATGATTTGGGGAGGCTGAGACCAGAATCTGCTTCTGTGCCAAAGAGTTTTTCCTTTTCACCACCTACACCTCCACTTGTGCTCCGAGGAGGTCCCTGGAGCAGGGTGCTGCTGGCACCCACTCCTCTGCAAATATTCCTCCTTTAAGACTGGAAGAAATCTGCCTCACATCAGTTTTTCTGAGTTGGGTTGGTGGGAAGGGTATTTTCTCTTAGAGGATGAGGCTGTTTATTGGCTGGGAATATTTCCAGCCCGTTTATTTTTTTGTTATTGTGAATTTGGATTAGAGGCATCTCCTTCCTCCTGACAGTTGCTGGCAGCACGCTGGAAAAAGATGATTAATTAAAGTGTGACTGTGAATGCACTCAGAGGCTCAGACTTTTCCTCCTCTAACATTAAAGAGAGCAAGGGGCTGTTTGACAAAGTTCAGATCCTGAAGCAGATTTCAAAGTGCCCTGTGGTTTAGCTCAGCACGACGAGGAGCTTCAACCTTCACCATTTAAAAGCTCTGAGCCCTTGGAGAGAAGAGACTCCTGCTTCTGGTCCAATCCCAGCTATAGAAACAAATAACTAAGAGATAAATGACGAAGCCACGTTCCAAAAAGACTTAAGCAGCACAGTGGTCACCTGAGGGGCTCCTCCTGAGCCTACGTGACATTTTTACCTCTGCAAACACAACCCTGGAACACCAGCAGCCCTGGTGCACTGAGGTTTTTCAGATTAAAACAACACAGCCTGGCTCTTGCTCTGTAAGAAGCCACTGGAAATCCTGGAAGACCTTCAAAACTGAGCAGTACAGCACTTGAAAAAGAGACACAACTTCCCCAAATTGAAAAAAATTTGAATTTCCTAACGTGGACTTAAAAGGAACTCCTGAATCTTTAATGAGTGCAATACAGAGACAGCTCAACCTGAGAAGGGCTGAAGGTTTCCCTTTGAAGAAGTCAAACTTTAAAAAAAGAAAAAAATATAAGAAAATTGTCTGCTACATTCCAAGGTCACCAAGGGCTTGGTGAAACTCTGTCTCCTTCCCAACTCTGACTCCCCAAATGACAGTCACTTGTTACTCCAGAGCACCTACCTGGAACCAAACCTCATTAGCTGGGGAAAAGCAGAATATGCCAGGCTGAGAAAGGATTTCTGTAACGAGAGGTTGTGAGGAGCAACGTGCTGCAGGTAGAGATGGAAAAGGGGCTGTTTATTTACTTCAAGAGCAGGGAATTTTTATTCATTAAATGCTACTTGTAAGCTTGGCACGTTTGGAGCTGGTTGGTGTTCTACAGCCTTCTGAGAGCTTGCAGGAGAGGACCAAGGATGAGAAGCACCAACTTTGTCCTTAGTGGGGTCAAATATGAGCCACTTTTCCAAGCCAGCTCTCCTACCATTTATTTCCTATGTCCAGTATCACTCTCAATCCCCACAGCCAGTTCCTCTGCACATTCTGGATCACCACCCAGATACTAGTGAATGATTTTTCACTCTAGAGCCTTAATGAACAGAGCAAACCCCAGGTTTGAAGGCTGAATATTGCAGGAGACAACCTGCTAGAAAAATGTCCTGGTTTAACCCAGCCAGACCTGTGCTCCTGTCAAGCCTACAAGCAAATGTCACATGGAAGAAACAGCCATTTGCTGCTTAAAAAAATAAAACCAACCAACAAATCAACATTTCTCTGTAACACAGGCTATAATAAAGTCCCTGAGCAGATAAACTCTCCAGCAAAGCCACCCATATAGATGGTGCAAGATGAGGAATGTAAATTTAAAATGAAGTATTTGATGCTCGGGTGAGGATAAAAAAAATATATGAACTCTTTGAAAAGGCAGTAATTATTAGAGATTATAAATCTGCATGCTAATTTATGGGATTTCTATTGATGTTTTCTTCCTAATTCACTTTTTATTAATTTCATCGCGTGCAGATAAATTCTAGATGAGAGCACTGAGACGTGCAGGAGGCTTAATCCAACAAAAACCCCCTAATATGCAATTGGAGGATCTCAGGTTCATGAATAATCCTGGAAGCATCTTGTTTAATCTAGTTTATTTGCATGGGACTGAGGAGATCAGAGTGAGCCAGGGTAGGGCAGCCCCAACCTTCCCTTCAGAGACAGGCTTGGCTATGTCCATCCCTGTGGGGCTGAAGCTCCTTTCAAGGGCATCCTCCGTCCTCTGTCCATCTACTGGACATCCTAGAAAGGTCCATTTCCCAGGGATTCCAGCAGAATCTCTTCATTTTGATAAGAAAATAAAATTAATATCCCAACACTATCCCTTCTCATCTTCCCATCAATTCACCCACTGGCAGCTTCAATAACGAATCAGATCAATGTGAATTATTGTGCCTATGAACAGATGTCAGATCATAACATGCCACGATCAGCTCAGATGGCTGCTCCCTACAAAAACAGCATTTGTCCATCCTTGGTGCATCTGCTCAGCCAGAACCCAAGAGATAAGTCTCCCAAATGAGGCTGGAACACTGGAGCTGTCTGTGGACTGAATCCTGAGAAGAATTTGGTTTACTCTGGGAAACAAAGGGGTTTTTTTCTAGTCCAACTGTTTCTCTTCAACAGATCCAACTGTAAGAAAGCCTAAAGCTTCCTCAGGCTCTGCAGCTTTCAATGCATTGGCACAGGTCAGTATTTTGTGGCCATGACCCATCTCTGCCCATGCAAGACAACAATCTGAGGCTTACACAAGAGAATCCAAAGGAAAAAACCACAGACCTCCACACCTTGATAGCATCTGCTAGAGAACAAAGCACTGAGCAGGGCTAGGACCTTCCAACAGCACCCACCAACACCTCCTCCCCCCAGACCTCCCTTTCCCCCATCATCTCCCTGCTCTCAGCCCCTGGGATCCTGGTGCTAATGGAAAGCAGAAGAGACCTGTTGGGTGCTTGACTCCTCCAGCACATCCTCGGGGAGCGTGTCAGTCACGGGAGAGCTTTCACTGCTCCTCCAGGCAGCCAGCCCCACACTGGCAGGTAATTCCTGATGCCTGAGCCTTCCCACCTTGTCCCACGTTTATCTGCCAATTATCCACCCGGAATTCTCCCACCTCCCCGCTGCTGACACCCTTTCAATACGTGGTTATGAAATCCATCCTCTGTTATCTCCCAGCCGACCCAGATAACAGCTCTGCCTGAGCCCTGCGCTTCATTCAGCTCCTCCACAACTTACTCAGACAGAGATATTTCCCAAACTGAATCTGATCCTATCGAGGGGCTCTGCTCAGATCACACATCAGGGCCTCGTCAGACACCACCCCAAAGAGCCTCCATCACCACTTTATTCTCCTGTGCTGCCTCCAATCCAGCTCGTTAACCATCCCCAAAAATGAGTATGTTTTAATTACTGTTTTCTGAGAATTGGGATTATTTTCCTTCTAAATATATTCGTCTGATTATCTCCAGGATGAAATTCATTTGGTTAATTACCACCCTTTTAATTTGTTTAAGGCTGTTTCTGTTTCCTGAGCTCTAACACCTCCCTGCCTGCATTTATTCAGTGTCTGACACGCTCCCGTTCCGGGGAACGAGCCGGAGGTTTCCATGAAAGCACAGGCTGAACAAAGCCTTGCAGGCAGAGCCTGTGATCACACCTACAACCCAACGTAAGGGAGAAACACCACCCAAATGTAAGCACTTATTGCTCATGTTTATGGCTGGAAGTCCCAGTTCTGTGCCCATTTGGGTTTCATCCAGCGCTGGGTGGTGGAGAGTCACCAGGCGTGGGCAGGGACGGGGCTCTCCCGACATCCACAAGCTCCTGAGGACTCAGAGCTTGGCCCCAACTGTTCAAAACCCTCCCCAGCATCAA
Organism: Brachypteracias leptosomus; assembly: GCA_013401335.1. Classification (NCBI taxonomy): domain Eukaryota; kingdom Metazoa; phylum Chordata; class Aves; order Coraciiformes; family Brachypteraciidae; genus Brachypteracias; species Brachypteracias leptosomus. Next base: position 322,928 of record VYZX01005032.1, on the reverse strand, counting down.
GACAGGGTTTACAGAGAATTCTCATTGCAGAGAATGAGCGATGAAGACTCCATGGTGGGAAGCCCACGCAGCCACCTTCCAGCTGCTCCAGGTCCTGCCTGTCCCCAGGTGCCATCACACCCCAGGGGCACACACACAGCTCAGATGATGATGCCCCAAGGGGACACTCCATCGATCTCCACCTCCCATGCTCCTTGTCTCCCCTCTCACCATCAGGGCCACCCATGCTCGTGGCCTCCAGGTGTCTCAGCCTTGACCCTCCTCGGGCTTCCCGCACCCTCTCAGCCTCCAATTCCTCTTCCAATCTGCACACGTAGGCCAAGCTGTCAGACACAATCTTTTATAATATCTCCTTCATTTGCCAAAACCCAGCAGTTTTGTACCTAATGCCCGGCTCATTCTATCATCATCTCATTACTATCCCAAAACAGAGGTAGACAAATTCCAATTTCATTACCAAGATCTCAATTCCAGTCAATGACGCACAGACTGGAAGAGATCTGATGTAATTTTATTAGTTTTCTAAACTCTCCTAATAAAAAAATATATCTTCCATGGATAATGCAAATGAGACCAACAGAGACATCAGGAGAAATTTCAAATATTCTGAAGCCAACAGAAAAGCCTCCCAAAAGGAAAGGTCATGGCACCTAATTAAATTACACAGATTGATCTGAGTGGTAGTAACACCAGAGAGCATCCAACAGACGGAGAAAAATCACAGAGTACCTGGGTACTGCTACACATCGAGATTTAGGCTGGATATTAGAAAAAAGTTCTTTAACATGAGGGTGGTAGATCAGTGGAATGGGCTGCCCAGAGAGGGGGTGGAGGCCCCATCCCTGGAGTCCTTCAAGGTCAGGCTTGCTGGGGCTCTGAGCAGCCTGCCCTAGGTAGAGATGTCCCTGCTGGTGTAGGGAGGTTGGACCAGATGAGCTCTGGAGGTCCCTTCCAGCCTCAAACATTCTGTGATCCTAATACCAACTGTCCCAGCCCCATGGACACGTACCCTGCTCTTGCTGTTACCTTAAATTCCTGCTTTATTTCATGGGACATTTGTACATCAGCTCAGGATGCTCTCCAAGAGCTGTCCCAAGTCCCTGCCCATGCCCCAGCACAGCCCCTGTGCCACCCCACCCACAATTCTTCTCCTCACCAACACATCCCCATCTTCTTCAGAAAGTTGTTTGTCCCTTGATAGGACACATTTCCCAACTGGTTTTGTTGTTCTGTGGATGATGAGCTATAAAGAATTAATGGCCAAATATAAATCAATTTAGTTCACTGAGAGAGTTTGTGTTTTACGTGGCAGAGCTTTGCAAAGGAAAGTAATTAGCTGATTTGCCATTTCAATCTTCAGAAAAATAAAGGAGCTATTCTCCTGCTAAGAGGATGTGTTTGAGCACACAAGTTATTTTCTGAAACTATATTAAGAAATATTTACTGGCTAGATGGGGCAGAGCTGACAGTTGATTCTGCTGTCTCAAGGAGATTCTTTGTGATAAAGATTTCACCTCAGAGACTGAATTTTCCTTCCTGAAGTGCCCGACTGGAGGCTTTGAGAAAGCCAGAGAGCTCTCCCAGGGAGGATGCTTCTAAGAATGGTTACTTGGGAGAAGAGACCAACACCCACCTCTCTGCAACCTTCTTTGAGGTAGTCGTAGAGAGCAACAAGGTCTCCTCTCAACCTTCTCTTCTCTAGACTTCTCTAGATGGTTCCCTCAGCCACTCCTCACAAGACGTGTTCTCCAGACCCCTCACCAGCTTGGCTGCCTTTCTTTGGACCTGCTCCAGCCCCTCAATGTCTCTATTATTCTGCAGTGCCCAACTACAACCCTTCTCTGCTGCCTGTGCCTGAGGAACAGACAACCCTGTTCCACACTCAAGGGCCTGAAGGAGCTCAGACAGCCCCTGGGGGGTGATTCAGTGACTGACCCACCTCCTGGGGACCACTGCCAATGCCACCACTCTGCAATTTGCTTTCCCCCCTCATTGCAGTGTGAATACCTGAAACCAAATAATAAGCCTGTCCCACTGGTGAGTCTCATCTGCCCTCTCTGTGTCCATATTATACAAAAAAATACATCCCACCTTTCTCCATTTGTTGAATTTCACACATTGACACCCCGGGTGTGTTCAGCAGAGCCAAACCAAAGCCAGCTCTGAGGTATCTGAGTTTGCTTTCCCCCTCCCTGCCCTCTAACGACTCATTTAACAGCAGCAGAGCAATTAGAGAATCGATATTCCATCCAGAGAGGAGTGTTTGGTCTAGAGCATTACTTAAGGACCAGCTCCCAGAGCCTCCTCTTTGCCTGGACAAAGGATGAGCAGAAAGGACACTCTGGGGTTGGGTTATCTGATTGATTCAAGATGATTTCTCTGAAGGCCCACACAGTATTTGTAAAATGTTCCAGGCCAGTGTGGATACAACATCCCACTAATAAGCAGCCCTGTGCCAGGGAGCGTGCGGATAAATAGAGGGGCAGAGAAATGCAAGCCTGCTTTATTGCTTAATATCATACCACCCACCTGAATAAAACACAGCCTGACACATGTCATAAGGAATTACTCTGAGAATGCAGGGCCCGTAGGCATCCAAGCCCCATTTGTATTCCAGCCGTATTAACCACAAATAAAATAAATAAGTAGCAATCACATCTTCTCTGCCATGAAAGGGTTTCCAGCCACTCCAGCGCTCGCTCCGTCGCTGCCACGAGCTCCCTCACTGGAAGTGCAAGGGCAGCAAAGGGGAAGAAAATCAGAAACAAAAGCAAAGAGCAGAAGATCACAATGGAGAAATCTCTGATTTGCTGCATTCAGGTCTGGGCAGGAAGAGCCCAGTGCTTGTCCAGCCCAGCCCCAGTCCCAGCCAGGCTCAGCCCAGCAGCCTCGATGCCTTCCCTCAATTCTATTCTTAGTAGCAGTGATTATTCAAGCAGGATTCACAACGCTGCCCATCTGTGGAGCCCGAGCTGGGAGCAGCCTGGTTTATTTCAAAGTTATTTTTTAAAAAGAGCCGTAATTGCCAACTGTGGTGGTGGAAACCACTCCCTTGAATGCAGAGGAACACGGACGGCGAGACGCGGGGAAAGTCACCATCTCCTGAGTCACTGAAGAGAGTGGCAGCAGCAAAAATCCCTAAGATCAGGACAAATCAGCCACATTCCTTCCCACCTTCCCCACAACACTGTGTGTTGCTAAATTCAGCAGCAGAAATCCCCCTTGCAGGGAATCGTGGTGCTGAGAGCTGTCGAGGGCAGCCTGCCCCAGCCAGCCCACACGCTAACTCCCGCCTTGGTTTGTGTCTCTGGTGTTGTGTAAACCATAATTATGCCATCTCACAATTTACCACCCAGCACTCCTCAGTCCCAGCTCAGCAGCAGCCACCAGCCCGTGACCATAATAAACAGGAGGTTTCTCTGCACGTTCACTGACAGGGGACCAGGTGACCTCTTGTGCCATGGGAAAGGGCAGTGCAAGGATGAGCTCCAGGGAAAGGGGTCACTGCTGGTACCATTCCGAGCAATGGGCTTTGGTTGGGAGCTCCTGCAGCTAATGCAAAACCAAGGTGACCATGGGAGTGACACGTAGAACCCCTAAAATAGGTGTGTGACAAGGCTGCTGTGGATTGGGTGCCATGACACAGAAAAACTGGGGCTCTGGGACCTCAGAAGCAGCACAACAAGCAAATGCACAGAGCTGAGCTACACACCTGGCTGAGAGAACATCTTCCAAGGTACCTGTTGATACAAAAGGCTGATAAAATCACTGGGCAGAACAGCCCATCCAAGGTAATCTTCACCAACCAATTAATTTTACTCCTTTTTTTCGGTTGGGTGATTAATCATTCCATTTTCCAACAAAATCTAATGAAGAATTCCCAGTAGATTTCTCAGGTGACACAAAACGAGTGTAAGTTTTGAGGTTTACAAACAGTTGTAAACAATAGTCAGGTTACAGGACTAGCTCACAATATTTATTAGGGTGTTTACTAATCACTGTGGCAAACACTTGGCCTGCCCTAATACAATGGTTTGGAGGATCTATTTATGGTTAACCTGATAAGGATGATCACAATTAGGAGGAGGCAATTTCTCCAATATATTTTACTGATGCCAAACAACATTATTCTTTATGCACCAGATACTCAATAAAATTTAATCCTGAGTTCTTCATGCATTCATATTTACAGAAAGAAAGAAAAATAAAAATATAAGAGGGAGAAAAACATCCAGAAAAACTACTCCGAGCTGAATGATGCTTTTGCAGCTTAGTAGTGACAGGGTCTGTGGTTTTAATGCATCACAATGGAGAAAATAAAGATGCCAGAGATGCAGGACTCACTCTCTTCTGAAAATCCCACCATGATGCTCCAGCCCCGACCTCACTGGAGGCAGGAGCAAGAACAAAGTAGGATAATGGGCGGGGTGAAATCAGGGACTGTGGAATTATCTGAAATGTTTCAGGGAATTTGATACTTCCGAAACCTTCAGACTTGTGATTGGGTTGGTGGAATTATTTAGGTCAAGTCCTGTTTTGCATTTTAATTAAAAAAATCTAACCCAAGTTTCAGGCCAGGACAGTTAGTCCAGGAAATCACTGAATTAGAGTGATTTGGGTTGGAAGGGTCCTCAAAGATCATCTCATTCCAACCCCCCTACCACGGCAGGGACACCTCCCACTAGACCAGGTTGCTCAAGCCCCATCCAACCTGGCCTTGAACACCTCCAGGGATGGAGCAGTCACAGCTTCACCTGGGCCAGTGTCTCACCACCCTCAGAGTGGAGAACTTAGGTGAAAAATTAGGAAGAAATCTAAATCATCGACGAGTCTTCAAACCACAGGTAGTGGTGGAGGACTAAAGCAATAACCAGTCACCATCTGGATGCCTAAAACCAGCCTGGGGACCTGACTCCAAGTCTCAGTGGCTGGTGCCTAATCCCCAAAGAGCTGAGGGACACTCTCCCTGGGGCTTGAGCAGTGGGGTCCAGCCCAGCCTGGCTGCTCTTTGCATCTCCCCGTGGTGGGGTTCAAGGTGGGCTTGCTGGGAGGTGCAGGAGGAGCTGCCCTCACCAGGGATGCTCTGCCTGTTGTGAGGGCTGTGAGAGGAGATCCCCAGGCTGTCAGTCACAGCTACATTCATACAGAGGATTTCTTTTTTTTCCCCCCTTCATTTCTACAAGTCGTTATTGGAAAATGTCACTATTCATTGCCAAGAGTTCCCGTGATGCAGTAACTCTCATTACACCTAAGCCCTCTCAGCACAAAATAGCCACACACTGATAACCTGAATATATTTGCTGCAGCTGCTGTTCCATAGACTGCACTCTTGTACAGTCAGGTTATTTTACATGCTTATTAGCCCCATTATTTTATAGCTCATTCCTCTGTGTAATGCTGACTCTATAGCACTTCATTTTAACAAAAGGATGTGCTCCTCCGAGACAAGGAGGGATGAGGAGTCTCAGAGATGGAAAGGGAGGGTGGAGAAAAGGCAGCAGGTTGTGTTGTGCTGGGGCTGAGGATGTGCCTGGTGGTGCAGGAGCCCTGGAGCTTCTCCTCTGTCCCCATGGGAGCCCTGGAGCTCCTGTCCCCATGGGAGCCCTGGAGCCTGGCCTCTGTCCCCATGGGAGCCCTGGAGCTTCTCCTCTGTCCCCATGGGAGCCCTGGAGCTCCTGTTCCCATAGGAGCTCCTGGAGCTCTGTCCCTGCTGCCCTTCCTGCTCTGGAGGATCCCCGCCTAGAGCTCTGCCAACAGAGGTGCCAACAGTTCATGGACACACATTGCTCAGAGCAGGTACCTTCTGCTGGAACCCCACCTGCTGAAAAGCCTCCCCAGCCAGCCCCTGCCTGCTCCCTCCTCCTCCACCCCACAAGTTCTCTCTGAAGGTCCCCAAAGTACCCAATCTGGATGCTATCAAACTAACACCTCCAGGTTTCTCATGTTTCAGTCTTTTTCCCCCAAGACACCTCTTACAGATGTGCAGAACATCTGTCAGTGCTTGTAGGAAAAACAGGTGTGGAGAAGGTGTTTCTTCCAACAGTGCATGAATGCACACGGGCAATGCAATTACCAGGGAGAGCCTCAAGAAGTTATAGAAACCATGGAAAACAAGCCAAAGAGGAAAAGCTGGAAAAGACCAGGGAGAGGATGACATGACAAATGTCTCCTTAGCACATTATCAGCAGATAATGCATGGTAAAATAGAAATAAACCACCTACTGTCTTTTACTAAAAGGGCCAAGGAAGAGATAATAAAGATGGGAGACAACTAAGAGTAGATTAAAAAATGTTAGTGCTATAAATTATGTATCACACATCTCACCACGTCTGTGGAACTCATTGATAGCAGACATAACAGAGAACAAAACTGTCACCTAATCCAAACAGCATTATTATTTTTGAAGACAATGACATTTTTTATACCATCCAGAAGAGACAAGCCAAGCTCTCGAGTCAGAATAAACCAACCACTGAGTGCTCCTGTCTCTCTTTTCTCCCTCCCCTGCTCTGAGGGTACCTGGAGGCTCTGCCTGTTGTGGAACTCAGGCTAATCAAGGCAGTGATACCCTCAACATGAGGGACTTTATCTAAGAAGGGCAGGACACCCTGCCTGGGGTTACTCAAAGGGAGAGATTCAGCTATAAAGGCATCAAGCAAGAAAACTTCTCTCAAGTGCATTTCTGAACAGCTACAAGAGGGCCATGATAATGAAAAAAAAAAGAAGACAAATAATTCTTTGCCCTTTTCTTGCAGGATTCACTCAAGGACCTGGAATTGCTTTATGAATACATATCACAGGAGCTGCCAAGAGGCCTGGGAAGCAGAATGTTAGACAGAGATCATGAGCTGCAGTTAGGAGAGGAGTTAAATAATCAACTGCAGAAGTCAGCTGATGATTCTTCCTAAGTTACATGTCCTGTTAGAACATGTTAAAACAGAAGCAAAATTATTACCCACTCTGCAGGGCTCAAATGCTTGTGTAAGTGAAGCCAGGAGTAACTAGGTAAAGGAAGAGGGATTGAGGAGCTCAGTATTAGCTCGAGTTCCTTTCTTAGGTGGCTCACAGAGCTTATACTAGAATAGGGATGCAAGAAAGCAATTAAAAGAACTAACTTAAATAAATCTCTCAGTGCTGAAGGTTTCCCAGCACACACCTCTAAATTCTTCTGCAATACATCTGGGTCCCTCCCTCTGGGGACTTTCTAACAACCTTTCAGACACCAGGATAATTATTGCGAAGTGTGACCCAGACTGTGGTTACTGGTATAATCAAGAAAACCCCTTGAGCTTTCACCATTAGACACAGTCTCACCAGTGAAGCACTTCCAAGTGCTGCCTAACAGTTTTGTAATGACTAAACTCAAAATTACCTTCTCTGCACCTGGGGTGTGCTGGGGTGATGCTGTTGGCTGCAGAGCTGCCCACCCAGATAGGGGGATCTGCCACCCCCCAGAGCAGCCTCCTGGCCAGGAGCACACTCAAGGACTTTGAAAGGGGAGAAGGTAGATAATGGATGGAGAGAGACAATATCTACAAGCTCTTATCACAAGGGCAGGATACGTGTTCCTGCTCTGGCAGACTGGGCACTGCTGCTCCCTTGCATCATTTCCCGAGCAAAACTCACCCCCCCTGATGCTTCAGCTCCTCACATTGCCTGAGTGTTTTATCTCTTTGGGAAGCTTAAAGCCTGTAGTGGATTTGCACAGGGAACTTCCACTGCTGGGACAGAAATTCTTTGCTTGGTTCTAACTTGCAATCTCCAATTTAAGCAAGCGGGGAGCAAGGAAAGAAATGAAATACTAATTGCAATCCAAATTGCTCCGTCTTCCATCCACCCCCTGCCAACCCTCCTCCCTGCTCCCTAATCCATAAGGCCTGAGTGATGATCAGTGAATAATTAATTGTGGGTGAGCTGGAGACGTTCCCTGCAGAGGTGCTCTGCAGATGATGCCCGGTTCAGGAGGTGCTTGGCACGCAGCCGGAGCCTCCCCGCTGGCACCTGGGGGTACCCAGTGCCCACCAAGCCCCCCCACGCCTGCAGCCCAGGGGCACCCCACTAATTACACTTTACTGGCCCAACCCTGGATGCTCTCCACACAGACACTGCACAAACAAGGCATTTACTGAAAGCACTAATGAGAGGTGTAGTGAAAATGGCACAAGATAAAGTAATGGTCAGTGAGTGGAACTAGGGAGGTAGAGCATTACAGGAACCATTTTAGCCTCTATCCAAAGCAATAAAAAATGCTGCACAGTGGTATTTAAACCATGCAATCCTCATCTTCTGACAGCACAAAATTCAAGTGGAAGAGAGCTCACAAACTGCCAGGTTTTCTACCTCTGCCTCCTCCCCTGGTTCAGAAGGTGAATGTGGAGGAGAAATGAGACGCTGCAAACGTCTCTTCCCTTTACAACAGTCCCAAGCTGAACCTCTTGACCCAAGTACCACCAACTTCAAGCAACTGGAATTCAAATTATCTTCTTATTGGTTTTTAGCAATAAGCCAGGACTAAAATCGTTGATACATCAGAAGGTAGCAAGAAACATTTGTTATTGTGATTGAAAATACCAAACCTCACACACGCACTCCAGACTCTTCATGATTCCAGAGACCTGGATAACTGAGAAAAACCTCCAAAGCACCCACGTTTCACCCTGCCCTGACTGCAGAGCTGGTTCCGTGCCTGCAGGAAGGCAGAGCTGGTGTGATGGCTGAGCAGTGGCAGCACGTTACCCCTGGCAGGGAAATGTCACATCCCAGCTCAGGGGGAGCCTGCCCTGCAGCCCGGACCCACCTCCCGACAGGACAGAGCTTGGCCCTCCTCAGTGCCAGGAGGATTCTGCCCAGGCAGAGGATAAACAGCAGATTCCAAGATGAGCTAACAGCAGCCCTCAGCCTTTCAGCTCCACTCTCAGGAGCAATGCATTTTTTAAAAGTTTTGTTCCCTAAAAAAAAAAAATTTAATATCTAAATCCTTCTCTCTTTCTCTCCATATACACACACATATCGTTTAAAGTGTTACTATCCAGCAACAAACACATCCATAATGGAACAAACCTCCCCACGCAGCAAGGACAGCAAAATATTAATTATTCAAGCCACACACAACAGAGTTATGTAAATCATTTGGTAACTACCACAGGACTGCTCTGCAGAGGGAATCCAACGGGGAGGAGGCAGGAATGGTTCAAACTGGGGATGTCTCATCTCTCCTGGACCAGTGATGGAGTGGGGGGGATGCTGCACAGGGCAAACATCAGCCCAGGGACATTAGTAAATGGGAGCAAAGGGGACACTCTGATATAATAGCTATGGCTTTATAATTACTAGTACATCTACATCATTTGAGGAATGAAAGGCACCCTCCTGCACACCACCAATCATGTACAGTGCATGCCACGTCCCCTTCTCATGTAATTACTTATATAACACACATGGATTAAAGCTAAATTCATATTTCTGGCTTTACTTCAAATCAGTTAAGCATTTTAAAACAAATTATAGTTTAATTCCAGCTCAAACGCACTGGTTTAATTCAATTAAAAGCAGTTCTTGCTTCTTTCCAGCACACCTGACCTGGATTTCGCTGAAAAGAACCTGAAGTGAGACATTCTGTAGTTGTACTGAAATTTGAAATGACAAATGCTGTCAATGACATAAACAAGATGATAACATTGGGATCACAAGAAGATTTTCATACATGAACAATCCACTTGAAATATCCCTAAAAATCACTGAGGAGCCTCCAAATCACAAGGTGCTATTAAGGCGCATGGTAAGGGGGGGAAGGATGGAGGAGCCTATTTTTCCTCAGCTTGGTTTTTTTTTCTCCTTCCCTCCCAGCTGATGGATGAACTTGACATAGTTATTTCATATTCACAAGTCTTGAACATCATTATACCCAGTGCTCTGTACAAGTGGCTGCCAGCAGTGAGCTCAGTGCTCAGGCTGCCTCCAGCTACAATCAGCGGCTTTCTGTGCACGACCACTGCAATCTGAAAGGGGATAACAAGAGAGACATGTCAAACATCTGCGTCTCCCAGCTCCCTGAACAAAGGCAGCAGAACCTTGCCCACCTCAGCTCTTCTGCACTCACTCACTTTGCCCCTCACACAGATTTTTCCAATCAAGGTTGTGCAGAGTTTCAGTGAAGTACAGAGAGAAACTCGATTTTCTCCTTCCAAGAGAGAAAGATGTTTACTGGCAATACTGACTGTCAACAGAAATGACAGAGCAGAGGACAGAAAAACTGGGCTCATCAAGCCTTGTACTTCTCTTAGGAGAAATTCCACTTTGCAAGATGGAAAACTGAGGCAGATCCAGGTGGAAATCCCTCCCCAGTGTCCACCCAGCACTGAAACTGGGAGCACAGTTTGACATTACAGCTCTTTAAATGCAACTGCACACTGCCACTGAGAGGAAAAATCCTTTTTTCTGCCTTTTTCCCATTACTCTGCAGTTACAGGAGTTGCTTCAGTGCCTTAACCAAACTGAAAATCACCCCCTGAAATAATCTCCCATGGAATCAACTTGCTGACCTTCCTCAGATTGTGTGATGACTGGATGTGCTGCAAGGGGAACACGAGGCCAGGAGATAGTGGGGGAAGCAAGACGGGTCCTCCTTGTCTAAAAGTAACATTTTCATCAGGAGCAGTTTTCATTGTGTGCCAGAACGTTTGAGCCCTTGACAGAAGCATCTTCATTTTCATTGTAAACAATTACAAATTAAAGAAAAACAAACAGAAGAGTCTTAATTTATCAGAGAGCCTTTTCTGGTGTCAAAGCTGCAGCAATGGCATTTTTCCTCTCTTTTTTTTTTTCCCCCGTCAAGTTTATTGACATGAAGAGTAATGCTAATGTAATTGCACTGAAATTCATGCACATGAAAACCTCACCAGGGCAAAGTCAGAATAAATGGTCTGTTTGGCAACACAATAAGCAGCAGTATCTGTCCTCAACCTGAATATCAAGACACCATCAGCCACGATGCAAGTCAGCTGTCACCCTCACTCAAGAGTCTTTGCTGGAAGGGTCTGCACACAACTCTCTGCTGGTACCCCTGAGGTGCACACTGATGCACCACAACAGCGTGGCTGCCAGGCAGTGGCCACACGAGTCAATAATGTGTATTCAGGCTGGGAGGGCAGGCAAATGAAGGCGAGCATCCTTCCAGCCATCAATCAACCTGATCTGGCTCTGCAGAAACAATGCCTGCCGATTCACCAGGCATCCCTCACACACTAACCATCTGCAGCTGGGATACAATGCTTTGATTACAAACGTCAGAAAGATAGAGCATAAAATTAACTTCTCCTTATTTAGTAGGTTTAGAGAAATGTGGCTTCACGCTACACTAATTCAGTGCCCTCAGTATGAAAACTCCCCATTAGGATGTCTCGTCAAATTAGCGCCGGCGCTACGACGATGTCATCTCTATCCCCACACAACTCTCTGTTTTGTAATTAAGCAGGACAGTGAAACAATGGCCTTGCTGATAGAGAAAAGGTCAGCAATGCAAAACATATTTTTGCAAGCTAATTGTAAGATGCATGAAGCCAATTATCCCAGTAGAGCCCCATATGCCGAAGCAGGAAGGATCTGATCGTTTTGCTACGCGACTCCGAGCCGAGGCGAAGCTCAAGCCGTGCCCTGTGGGGCACTGGGCTGCTGCTTTGGACCATCAGGAACCTGGGAAGTGCAGAAAAGTGGAGAGGGCTATTGAAATAATTCCAGCCTCTTAGCCCTTCCCTTGACATTTCACAAGGGCTTGAAAAATTTCTAGGAATTAATATATTCTCCTACTGAAGACCACCCTGTTCAGTCAGAAGCTTGTATGTAGGATAAGGGGATGTTGTGTGATTCTGTGTTTATGTATTTATTTGAGAACATCAAATATGCTTATCTCAGGTAGCCTCAGATACAAATCACAGATTCACATGCTTGTGCAAAAAGCCTGAACTTATATATATGTGTGTGCAACAAATATATATATATATGTGTGTGTGAGTGTAACTAAAACCAATCTAACGAGAGAAATAGCTGAGACCTCGCTGTTGGTTCAGGAGAAGCTGGAAGGCACCACATTGTCTTCAGTCCATCTCTGCCCCTTGTGGGGTTATGAAATGGCTTTAGCCATGAGAAGCAGCCTATTGCTGAATTGGGCATTACAAATATTCCTATACACACAGGCTGGTGCAATTATCTGCAAACTTCCCAAGTTACCAGGAGCTCTACTTCAGCCCTTGATCAAGAAAATGCAATGCGAGGAACACTGACTGGGGAAGGGCCCAAGCTTTGCCAGGTCTCTGCCCTCACTGCCAACTCAATACTTCCCCAAAACCCCTTCCAAAATCACATCTTTCCATTAAGAGCACTATCCTTTTAAAAATACCCAAATACCAGTTTCTAAACTTCCTAATTCCATTAGAAGAAGATGAAGAACATGAGTTTCTGGGGAGAACTGGTAATTTCCTCCTGCATCTCTCCTTCAAAGCAGCATTTTCCTCTAGCCTTCTAACACAGCCGTTAATTAGAGCTCAGTAATTAACTCTCTGGTTCAAGAAATATTTTGCAAAGGAACCCCATTAAAAGGCTGATTTGCATATTCCAGGACGAAGCAGCCTGGCTATAAATGCAGGTACTATATGAGGCCATTGGATCTTTAAGCCACCTGCAGTTGCTCCCTGGGCAGACCCACTGCACGAGGAAGAAGATGCTGATCCCTGCTGAATCCTCCCGTTCCTGACTTTGCAAGAGGGTTTATTTTGCATTTCAGTTCCTGTTGAATGGTTTCCCCACACAAACCCAGCAGTGTTTCCTCCAAATATTGTCATTCTCAGGGAAAAGAGGCCCCTGAGCTGTACTGAACACGCTGCTGGTGTCACCATCTACTCTGCACCTACTAGTATGAGGCTTCCTACCTGGGAAGCTTTGCTGCCTAGTGCCATTTAAGCAAGGAGGCAGAAGAGCAAGGAAGCTCTCCAGGGGTTGGTGTGAGAGCCCTTCACACGTTCTGGGGGCTGCCAGTGCCCCAGTTGTGCAGGATGAGTCACTGCTCTTCCCAAAGGAGCCAGAGCTTCAGCCTTTGTAGGGCAGCCCTTGTCCTCTTCCCATCAAACCCCAGCGTGCCTAAAAATATTTGGCATATCAAGTTTGTTGGGAATAAACAAATGATAATGAGGTCTAAGAGGAACTCACAAACTAAGTTTCCTGCAAGAGCAGACGCTCAGGAATATTGATGCTCTCCTGTTGCAGCAGAAGCAGCTTTAGAACAGCTGAAAACCCACCCAGCAGGCTGCACCAGCACCAGACCAGGAATCAAATGCACTGCAGTGCATGGCTTGTGCTCTTCCTCTTCCCCCCTGTGGGTTATAAGCAAAAATTTTTGATGGGAATTAAAAAAAAAGGCATTTAAAGAGGAAGTAGCAGTAGTGGAAGTCGTGGCTGTTGCTAGTGCAGGGCTGTACCCCTTCCAAGGCTGAGGCTCATTTAACAATCAACCATATGCTCAGACGTTTGTAGTGCCAAGAAAGAGCTGAAATAGAATGTTATTTTCTGGATTTATGAAGAAAAAAACAAACCAACAACCACCACCTTGCAAAATAATCACAAATGGTAGGAACTGAAAGGTCCTTTGCATGAAATGAATTCTAGGCGACTGAGGAGAAGCGTCCCCAGGAAGGATCAGCTCAGGGCTTACATCAGATGGAGTTACACAGAGTCCCCATTTTCCACCAAATCAAGGCAATCAGAAGGTATTTGTCCCACAATGTGACACGATGTCCCTGCCCTCAGTGCTGGTGTAAAATCACAGCAGCCTCTGCCAGCTCCAGAGGAGATGGGACCAAGTTCATGTATTTAGATTTAAAAAAAGCAAACACTCCCCATATAAACCTACTTTCTAAATTCCTGACAAACTGCCAGGAATTATTTTTAAAGGACCAGTGTAATGAAGTGACAGCAGTGATGGAAAAGGTCACTACAACAAGAAAACAATCAGAAAGGCACTAACAACAGCAATTAACAACTGCAGCAGAACAACCTCCTCTATTCTCTGGCTCTTCTCCCTATGCCCAAAACCCAGCCCAGAACTTTTCTCCATCGCACATTTTGCAGGAGAAATGTGGGTCCAATTAAGAAATATCCATCTGCCAAATGCTTGATTTGTGGCTGATTCCCCAGAGGCTGCTACAAAGGCAAACATTCAGTGCTCCATGTTAAAAACTTTGTTAGCTGCTGTAATAAATCAGGACGCAGGAGACATCGTTAGCAAAAAGCCACTTTAAGGGAACCCTTTTTAGCTCTAACGAGCAATCTGACCAGCCAACAAATTGGAAGGAGCACTCGTTGCCCAATCCCCCTTTAAATCTCACATTTATATAAACTGATGGGACCAGATTAATGCACCTCTCACACAGCACACTAGCTGTACTGCCTCTGATTCTGCTTCTCTTATTCCCAATCAATAATTTTATGGCTGTTACTGTAACAGAAAAAAAATCAGTATGCAAAAGACTGGCAAAATGAAATTAAGGCCAGGCTGGATGGGGCTCTGAGCAATCTGATGTAGCGGGAGGTGTCCCTGCCCATGGCAGGGGGGTTGGAACGAGATGATCTTTAAGGTCCCTTCCAACCCTGACAATTCCATGATTCCATGAAAATGTGGCCAACTACACCAGTGTGAACCCCACAGCTGAAGTTAGTGCAAACCCTTATTCCACCTTTTTTCAAACACAAGGTTTCTTCTCAGTCAACATTAAACCCAACAGCATGAGAAACCACCACATTTTCCCTACAAACATAAGTTCTTCTTGACTATAATCAGTGCTTTTTTCTAACACATCATTTCGAGCCGTTTCTCAGATGTTCTCTATGGAGGAAAAATGGTTGGCCAAGGTTTGGCAAAGCAGAATTCTCTAAGTTTTAGTAGTTGCTCTGAACATCCACGCATACACCATGGTAGAACCACAGACACCTGCCTGGCCATGGCCACGGGACGTTGGCAGAAGGCACATCAGCAGAACCCCCCCACATCTCAGAGCTCCCCAGGAGCTCTTTGTGAGAGCAGCTCTGCAAGACCCACCAGAGCCCTGGCTGTTCTTGTGCCAGGGCAGGGGATGAAAACCAGACTCTGCTGACACACAATTAACGAGGAGATTCTGAACTGAGGCCAGTGAGACATTCTGTGACTTGTCCAACCTTTAATGTCCTTGTTTTCCTTTGTTATAAAACTCACACTCTACAATTTTCTCACCCTTGTACGAGGTGAGGTTTCCATTTTAAATTCATGTGCTGTATTTCAATGCATGCATTAAACCTGGGGTCAAAAGTATTGATATATTTGTTTATATTCTCTGCTCTACACACACGCCACATCCACCTAGTTGGCTGTACATGTATGTGCACATTTCATATATTCATACACATCTACTGTACATAGCAGGACATACAAGGAAAAAATAAACTAAAGGCATAAGGTCCCTTCCAACCCTGACAATTCTATGACACAGTACCGAGGTATATTTACAGAAGTCAAGGAACAGAATCATTTATGAACTACTGGAGCTCAGTATTTCAACCTGGAGTGTTTTCACTGCATTTATTGAACTATTCATTTTTGCTATGGCATCTCCCACAAAAAATCCCCCAAAGCTCCAGAAGCAGACACTGCTATAATGGTTACTTCCATCAGCAAAGGGGTGGTTCACCAACAATCAGCTCGGATACAAGATGGAGTCAAGAATCAAATATTTAAGAGGCAAATATTCCAATATCAGATGCTGCTTTGAAGCAGTTCTCAGATTTCAAGACAGACAAGGGAGCACAGCAGAAAACACACCAGAGTGATCTAAAGGACTCGAGCCCTTTCGTGCACAGCACTGAGGGACTGGGCATTTCAGCAGACGTGGATGGGAGTGTTCAGGAAGATTAAATTATCCTCAATGCATGACTGAAGCCCGGCTGCTGCTTTTCTCTCACCTCTCTGAGAGCAGCAGTACCTGAGGCCAAGATCTCCAGCAGAAGGATGTTTGCTTACCACGGTGAGAGCTGGAGGACTAACAGCCTGCTGCCAAGAGCTGCCTCGTGTCACTTCCCTCCAGATCAGGGCACGTCTGTTTATCACAAAGGGTATTTCTGAGTGATACCTGCCTAACGGGAGCCTTTCATTTTCAGTTTCTAAATACTCACGTAAGCAAATCCTTGGGTTTTATTCAACGCTGCCAAATGCTTCCTCTCCTCTAACCCACCCTTTAAGCTCTACGCTGAAAATGCATCCATGGAGTCTCTTTAAAGGAAAGTTGCAGTAACTGTGGCTCTGAAAGGACACTGCCCAGCGAGCTCCAGGGCTCCTGTGCTGGGAGATGACGAGGCTTAATTTGGGAGAATAACTCTGGCTGCAGGGCTGGCCAAAACAGTCAATTCCCACGTCCTGTACAATTCACAGAAAACCCCAAACTCATCTAGGTAGAAAGAAAACCTTGTCCAATGTGCCTGTTGGAGTGAAGCAGCAGCACCGTGGGCAGGTTCCTACACTTGCTCTCCTCACTATGGATCACAGTGCCCTACCACGAGCGGTTGGGAAAACTGCAGCGCAGGAATCAGATCAGCTCCGTCTCCCCAGATAGCAACCCCTGAAATATTGCTCTGCCTGACCAGCACAACCCTTTTACTTGCAGAATCCAGGAGGAAAAAACTCAGAAAGCCTGTAATAGGTCAGGTAAGAAAATATCCAGCCTGACAATTCAGGCTTCAGAAATTCACAGCCCCTTCAATGACTAAGTATAGCTTAAAGTAAAACTTGACATTGCTTTTAGAAGTGAAGCATTTACTCAATGGGTTCTAAATTGATATTTTTAAAATGCCAGTGCTACAAAATGGTTACATCAGTGCACATCCCATTTGGTGTATTTTTCAGACACAGATTTCTCCTGGCACTTCAGCACTTCTGTGTCATTCTCCTAAATGAGTCACGTCAGGTTGAAAGATCTTCCCTTTGGAAGCAAACCACTAGTTTGTTTCTGTGGCTGGCAACAGAGTCTCTCTTACCCACCACGACCTTGATCTGCATGTGAATTTACACATGAATTTACCTAAAATGTGTCTCGTGCAAACGCTGACAAATCTACACACACACAAACACACAAATCCACTAAAGAGCTACTACACTTTTAACCGAGCTGAAGAATAAACCCCAGAGCTCATTTCTCCTTTATTTCCCTCACAATTTGCTCCAGCACTGACCATCCCTTATCAAAAGCTTCATCTGCTCCATCTGCACATCCCCTGCAGTCCCTCCTGGACTGAGAGTCCCTGTCATGGCTCAGACAGAAGCAGCAGCTTCAGCCACACGCCGAGAATCCATCTCGGTGCAGTGACAGAGTCAGTGGTGCTGCTGGAGATGTGTGTGTGGAAAGGAGAGGAGGATTTGGGGAGATGATGGGTGTGATTGTTCTGTGTTATTGTCCCTACAATGTGCAACCCAGGGATGCTCAGTGCAGCCCGGTGTGTGAGCATCCCTCCCCTCCCTCCCTCACCTGCACCAGCCGTTTTTTTGGCTGCTGCATCTATGTGCTATTTATATGCTGGTGCATCAACTTAGGATTTACTGGGGAAAAAGCAAGCAGAGCAGGCAGGCTTCTCTCTACACGGTATTTACCCTAAAAAGGGAGGGCTTGCACCGTGTGCTCGCCAACAAATTCAAATCCCCCCTCTCGCAATTAAGCAAGTCTACTTCTCATCACAGATGTGGCCCTGGCTCCGAACACGACAAGCAAGATACTAACAAGACCTGGAGAAATCAATATCCTCATTCCCCCCCTCACACACCCTCCGAGGAACGTCCCCTTACCTCTCATTGTCCACACTCCTGAAGCCAGGTAGAATGTGTCGGAAGCTGCTGTTCCTGTCGAGCTTCGGTTGGCTCTTTGTCCTTTTGATGGAGCCTTTAAGCCGGCGGCTGAGGAACCCCTGTGGGGTGAGACAAGAAGACTAAATTACAAGGCAAAAGGCAGAAGGAGAGCGCGAGAGCCCTGGACCTGCTCCCCGGCAGCCAATTGTCCTCTCCAGCTCCCTTCATGAGCGGCCGCCGGCAGCTCCTTCTCCTCCCGCCAGCCCCGCTCCCCAGCTCCCCGCCAACAGCTGCTCCCAGGCCAGGCCGCTGCGTCGGCGCGAGACTCCCCGAAGCCTCCGTTGCCCTGGCAACCATCAGCTCACATAAAAATACTGTCTGAGAGACAAGACTAGCACGGTGCAACTCCTGACGGGAGGAGAGGCTGCGACGCGAGGCCACACCGGCCGCCACACCTCGGGGATGAGCCACCAACCGGCCACCGGGACACCGGCAACAACTTTGTTACCTGGTTGAGAACCCCCAGATCCTCAGCCATGGCTGGAAGAATTGGACTGGGGTGTTATAGACACGGCAGCTATAGGCACTGCCTCGGGAGAAGAGAGAGGCCCTTGCACTGAGGGAACTGGGGTTGTTCAGCTTGGAGAAGAGGAGGCTGAGAGGAGACCTCATTGCTCTCTGCAACTACCTCAAAGGAGGTTGTGGTGAGGCTGGTGTTGGGCTCTTCTCCCAAGTAACTAATGACAGGACAAGAGGTGATGGCCTCAAGTTGCACCAGGGGAGGTTTAGATTGGACATTAGGAAGAAGTTCTTTCCTGAGAGAGTGGTCAGGGACTGACCCAGGCTGCCCAGGGAGGTGCTGGAGTCACCATCCCTGGAGGGGTTCAACAAATGAGTAGATGTGGCACTTCAGGACATGGTCTAGGGGTCAGGGAGATGCTGGACAAAGGTTGGACTTGATGATCCTAGAGGTCTTTTCCAACCTAAATGATTCTATGCTTCTTCTCTGCTGTGCCTCCTCCCTCATGGAGCATAAGTCACGGCTCCTGGAGAGCTCCACGGCCAGCCAGCACTAAATGTTCTAATAGCAAAGCTTCTAATGTGGTATTTGCTTATTGTTAGGAGTTAATGTTCTACATAATCTGAACATTACATTTAATCTCTTGGCTAAATAAGGCAATAAAAGTATACTACTACTACTGTGGTGTCCAGCATTTACAGCACATGAGAATAGTGGGTCAAGGACTAGTTGGAGAAAGTGAAGGATTTTGAAGAGAAACCAGGATTTTAGGGTGAAGCCTAAAGAAATGTTCCTTTTACACTCCATCATATCAAAGAATTATTGACCAAGATATAAACAACTTGCCCAATCCCTGCACAACTTGAGGTTCCACACACGCTGCTTCCCTTCCACATCCCCAGGAAAGGGGGGAAGATATCCACTGGATAGCCAAGAACAGGTTTTTGACATGCATTAAAAAAGCAATGGGAGAAGAACAGGTATATCTATGGCCTGGGTACTACACCATCATCCCAGACATACCCACAGAACCCTCCTCCACTCCAGGCACGAGTTTCCACTCAACCTTAAGGAACGGATATAGGTCATGTAGCCTTCAGCAGCTCCCCTTCATAAATTAATACCCTTTATATGTCTTGCAGGAAGATAATCACAGCCTAGCCTGTATCTAGCCTGTCATTTGTTCCTGCTATTTAAACATCCCTTCCCCACCTCGGATATTCACGGGTCACATCATCTCCTGGGGCAGTCTGGGCAGCTCATGTTATGGAAGGGATTTTTCCTGTGTGTGAGTGAATCAAGAATTTGAAACATCTAGATAATAAATGTGAAACACCCTCAGCTAAGTGCCACTTTGCTCACAAACAAGGTGTGTAACGTGCATTCACGTCAACTGAATTCTCCTCCAGGAGCCATCTGCATGACTGAAATAGCATGATGCACATAACCCAGGCCATGAGGTTGTACATTGGCCCTCCTACACAAAGCCAGCACATAAGATAACAAAGGTCTTGTCAGAAGTGTTTTATCCATGAGAAATGCCTTCAGAGAATTTTTGTAGTATAGGGAAACGTGCCTCTGAAACAGCAGATTTGAAGGTTTGCGTTATCTAGAACATTGCTCAGATATTTCCCTCGGTGCTCAGACGTTAGTCAGCCCCATACTTGTGATATCAATGTGGTATCAGCCTCATGCTCATCATAACAATATGATATCAGCCCCATACTTATGATATCAACGTGGTATCAGCCTCATACTCATCATATCAGCCTCTCAAGATATCAACTCTTCATGCTCTTGTTCTTCTGGCTAGATCAGGTCACCAGTTCTCTGCTATGGAGACTGGCCAAGATTTGCTGTGAAGGAAAAGATCATAAATATGCAACTGGGCAATCACACAATATTCCCCAAATGCCACTGGTGAGCAGTTTTGGGTGAGGAGCAAGAGACTGGACTTAGCACTGCCAGCCCAGCCACAAATGTGCCATCATATCATCAAGTCACTTCTCCAAATCCAGTAATAGCTTTGAGCTCTGGACAGGGAATTGATAAGGAAAAACCCCAACTACATTCTGTGGTGAACGATCACAGCTTGCTTTCACTACCTGGCATTTCACATCTCAACAACTGTTAAGATCATTCGTGCAAGAGCTGGAAATTCAAATCTAGGGTTGCAGTGAGACTTGACTTCCCTCCTGCTCCCCGTTGTTCTCACATTTGTTGCTACCAGGATGAGCTCACACGGTGTCACTTTCAGCTTTCACTCCAGCTTCCTTGGGAGAACGAGATGTTGGAGATTTTAATGCTGACAAATGATGCTGCTGCAGCAATATTTTGCACCTCCACAGCACGTGCCAGAGATCAGAAAGCCTAATGTGTGAATTACTACCTGCTGCAATTTTAGATGGGGTAAGAAGAGAGGAGCTGGTCTCCACAAACACAAGAGAGGCAGAATCTGACCTGGGGTGTGACCATCATGCTTTCCTGCTGAGATCATAAGAACAACATCCATTTCTTCTTCATTTAGGACTTTAAACAACATTTTGCTCTGATCTCCAGACGAATGAGGCTAATCCTGCCCTATGAACATTGCCTGCTCCTCTAGCCCAGCTGCATTCCTCTGAGTTCCAGTAATTAAAGTATTGTCCTTTACATTACATGTTCTTTATGTGCATTTAAGTTTATATTGAGAGCTGTCTGGGGCAGAACTGTGTCTTCCTATGTGTGGGCAGCGTTTACCACCAGTAAAAATATCATAGAAAAGATTCAACTACCAACTTAGGAAGGTTTAATTCAGAAGTTAATAGACTGTATGAAACGGCAATAAATAGAAATCTGCAGAGCCCAAGAATCCCTTCAGAATTTGCTCCAGCAGAAAACCAGGAGATGCCACAACCTGGGGTGCTGAGGGTCCTTTCTTGAGCCTGACCTGGGCTCAGGGACCCCCTGTCCAGGGTCTGGGAGCAGTACCAGGTTCTAGCATGGCTTGTACAATATAAAGCTCTTCTACTGTGCTGCCCTGGGAGGTGTAGATGGGTTATAGTTCACCCAGAACCAGTGCAAAATTTGTCCCTGTGAGAATAACACTCCAGCTTCTTTAATAGAGATTTGTCTTTGTTTAGCCCAAATGACTTCTCAAGTTCTGCTGGAACACAATGAAGCAAAACTCAGGTATTAACCTCCTTTTGGGCAGTGGCCATAGAGTAAGTCATTAAATACCCTTTTAAACGCCAGCAGAGGTGCTAACTATATAAATTAATCCCTTGCACAGCCCTGCTTCTGAGCAAGGAGATATTTTAGGGTCACTGGAGTAGAGACAACCATTCAGCTCAGGAATATAGAGCCATGCAAACCTGCAGAGGGGGGGGGAAGATTTGCCACCCATGGAAGCCCAGAGCAGAGCATGGCACAGCTGAACTCACCAGGCAAGGAGAGACAGAGTGAGCTCTGGGTGCAGTGATTTCATTTTTCCAAGCACAGCCCTTGTGCTTGTCTTGTTTTGTTCCTGCAGTTTTGACTCTGTCATCCTCAAGTCTGGAATATAATTGCTCTAATCAGATGAACTGACTAAAATTATAATAAGACACAAAGAACTAAGGCAGGAAAAAAAACCCCAAATCCTTTTGAGGAAAGGCTTAATCACAACCAATGCTACTTAAGCTAAAATTGGATGGGTACAACTGGAAACAGGACAATTGAGGCTGCTGTGATTTGGGCTGGGTTTTTTTTTCTTACATATATGGCCAAACCCAAAATCTGATGCCATCATCTTGCTGCAGATGGAGGGAGGTGAGACTCATTTTAATTTTTCCTGCTTCTCAATTTGGCATTTCCAACTAATCTAGAACTGAAAATAATTGTATATTATGATATTTGTATATTCTAATACTTCTAAATATTTGTATATTATAATATGGTATTTGTATATTATATTTCTAAAGCATAAGGGCAAACCCATCAGAAGCACATGCCTTTGAGATGCAGGGACTGAGCACTTCTACCCTCAGCTAATGATAAAACTGGGAAGAGGAGAGAGAAAAAGGGTGCAAAGCCAAGTAGAATATTAAAAACCAGCAAAACCTTGAGCTCCTGTTCCATTAAACAAAGTAATGATGCAAATCTCCTCTCTGGAGCTGACTCCCACACCATTAATGCTCAGTTGGCAGCGAAGCCACGTGATAAAGTTGTAAAGGTAAAAAGTCAGCACCATGGAAACACAATAGACATCAAAATTTAAAAATAAGATGTCAATAAATCAAGCTGGATGCACCACGAGCAGAGTCCTGGCAGCTCCCAGGATTTTCTAAGCAGAATGAGTGAGGAAAACAAGGAGAGGGGCTGGGAAGGGTTTGAACCATGGTCTGACTGGAACACTGAGGAGTGAAGTCCTGGTTTGTGCCCTTCTCCAAGGACCACGCAGAATAAAGGCTGCACAGCCAGATGGGGTTATTTTTATAGTTCTTCCATATCTCTTTTGTTTCAGCTCAAGCAAATTCTATCCAACCATAGACAACTCAAGAGGACGTCAGAAATTTTTTCACTCTAATGAAACTGCCAGAAATAAGTTCTTGCCAAAAGTGTAAATGTGTAATGGGGTATTTCAGAGCAGGTGTCCCTTTTTTCTAGTATATCAGGGATAAAACTGGGAGAAAACCTTTTCCACCAGACCCTTCCTTATTCTGGGCTTTAGAATCTTAGTGTAATTTTTTATATTAAACTAATTCTGGAGTCAGTTTTTTTCTGCTCACGCTGCTCTTCCACAGCACATGGAAATACCCTTTTACTGAGGCTCCACTAAATGGATAATTAATATTTGTATTTGTGAACTAAGCAGAGCCTTGGCAACGCTCAGCATCCTATTACAGCTATAAATGTACTAAAAAAAAAAAGGGAGTTCACTCATTTCTACAATTCCCAGTGTTAGACTTAGCTCTCAAAATCAAATAGAAGCCTCTTTTGGGCAGCATTTGAACCTTTATTACCAGGTAAAGACACCTCAGTGCACGTCTTCACTATTTTCTTTCTAGAACATGGATGCATTAAACTACAACAAGAAGCGCACAGCCCAAAAATAAAAAACTAACAAAAAATCCAAGCCACCGAGGGTGAGTTTAGCCATCAAACGTGTCTCTTGGAAGCCCAAGAATAGAAGCAATCCACCGAGTGGTCCCCTGGCATTGACACAAGGAAGGAAGGAATTTTATGTATAGAACTGACCTTTACGGATCAAATATTTTTTTATTTGCTCAGCCTGGAGTGGCATGTGCCTGTGAGTACATATATCTTCTCAAACACTCCATATAGAATTTATTACTGTCAGCTCCTTTGGTTTGAACTTGCAAGCTCCAAGTTGTTTCCCTACCATCCAGTTCTCCTCCTGTCAGAGGTGATGAAGGGCTCTATTCTCCAGGTGACCCAACAGACACAGCCCCTGGGGAGTCCCCTCCCCAAACACTCCATCTCCAGCCTCCATAGGATCACTTTTAACCTGGGCAGGTGACAGGCAGGAGGGCGTCAGCCAGAGCATCATCTGAAGCTGAAGACACCCCAAAGCTCCAAAGGATCCTTGCCAAGTTAACCTTGACAAGTTAAACTCTTGCAAGTTTCTCAACCAACAAACCCAGCTCCTGTTGACACGACAAATCCCAGGGAAAGAGCAGAGCAGAGTAAGAGCCTGCAAAGGCTGCAGGGCACAAGAGATGTGAAAACCAAACCAGTTTATTATCTCTGGCCCTAGAAATGCACACACAGATTAACATGGATTACTTCTTCTGTTTAGAGAAGACTGAACACATGACTTGGTTCAAGTCCTTGAGTTTCTCCTTCTCAATTTTATCTCACACATCTCAGGACCCTTCCCAGCCATCCTGTGAGCCCCTAAAAAAAACATGCAGTTGAGGTGAAGTCAGAAAGTTTTAAACCTGAGCATAAGAGCAAGTAACATCCATCCATCCACCAACCACCAGCTTGCTCTGACTGGTGTTACCTTCAAACATTCTTCTGTGGAGACAAGGAAAGCCCCTCTGAGACACAAGTGTCTTGGAATTAGGATAGACCTCCAAAATAGCTGCAGAAACATTACGTGTCCACATACATGGCAACAAACCCTCAAACCCCAGCACTCCACAGGCTGTGGTCTGACGTGTGCTCTGGCATCCAGAGGCAGAGAACAAACAGAGATGCAGCACTTGAGCACACGAGAGGGGTGAGCCAGAGCCAGGCCAGGGAGCAGCCCTGGAATGTGAGAAGCAGCGTGTTGGGAAGTGCTGCTTAGCAACACTGCCCTGCCATGGCAAGGGATTCATCAAACCTGCACTGTCATGGCAAACACTCACTTCAGCCCATTTGAAAAATCAGATGAAGATGTACTGGAGTCCCCCAGGTCACCGAGGGGACAGTGTGGGGCTGTCCAGGTCATGAAAACTGGAATTACACCAAATGAGAGGTGCTGGGGGTTAACTGTGAACAGGGCAAATCTAACACAGGCAAGTAGCAGCAAATCACAGATAGAAGCAGCAGTAACTCCAACACATCTCATCCTTTTTCCACCTCTGGCCATTAAAGGATTGGAGCTTATCCTCTATTTTTGTACAGATTTTACCTATCTTGGTGACAATGTCTCAGTCACAGGGGCTTCTCCCACTGCCCTGGAGACAGAATTACAGAGAGTGGCAGCTCCTGGTGCCACAGCTCCAGGACATTTGTCCTGATATTCAGCTAAATGTTGCTTTGCAGAATTTCACTCTGTTCCTTTTCTGCTCTTTTCCACGAGGGAAAGTCTCTGGAATACTCACCCTCAGCCAGCACACACCCTTAGTCCCTGACCAAGAACTACCAAAAAAATTCAGGCAAACTGTCCTGGGATCACCAGGACACAAGCCAAGGTGTAAAGTTGAAGAAAACTTGGGAAGTTTGTCTCTACTCTCCAACTAGCACTGATGACTGGCATGTAACCCACACATGGAACAGGCAGGACACTAACAGAGACCAAATGAAGGAATGAAACTGCCAAGAAGGATCTAGAAATCACCTGCAATCCAACAGCCATTATCATTCAGGGATCACCCCATTCCCCAGTTTGGATCCTTTTGTTCTCCTATTAAAACCAAACCACACGGCTCTGGATTATCTGTTCACAGCTCTGTAATTATCATACTGTCAACATTTCATCTCCCAAGCAGACAGATAAATATTTCTTCGGAAGGCTGGAGAAGGGTAATTGAGCAATCAGGGATGAATGATGCAGAAACAGAGATACAGGTAGGATGCAAGCAACCTTGAAGAACAAAAACAGTTATTTACCCAAAGAGACGAATGACTAGAAACAAAACCTGCCTGATGAAGCCAAGCAAGGCTGCCACCTGGGAAGGACACTCAACAGGGTGAAACACTTTCTGATTTAATTGGCATAATGGAGTCAACCACCCCAGAGGACAAACTGTTCATATACAAAGACCCCCTTGGCTTTAGTGGGAACAACCCTGATAGATCAAAGCACCTCCTGGGCAGTGCCAGCTTCACAAAGGAGCACAGAAGTTTCACAGGTAGCACCTTGCAGGAGCCATCCCAGGACTCTGCTGCTCCCTGGGATGCAGGAGAAGTGACTCCGAGCTTTGTTTCTGTCTCCTTAGAGAGCTGTGCTCCAATTAGGTGCTTGAGCACCTTCAGTCCCCTAGATCAAAGCTGTCACTGCTGAGCAGAAGTCAAAACCAAGGGCTGGCAACCACCAGGGCAGGTTGTAATTGCAGCTGAGCAAAAACTCTGTCCTGACAAGCTGAGGACTAAGCAAAGTGCTCTCTGGTAGTCCCTGAAGATCCCAGCAGTGCCTGGATGAAGAAGAGGACTCACGCTGTACATGAAGGCTGCACACTAATGGAATTATGGCAGCCATCTAGAACACAAACAAAATGCATCACTTGAGCCACATTCTGGGACTTGTTACTGCAAAGAGTGAAACTGAGTAACATACAGAGACATTTCTCCAAGTGAGGTTTAAAGAAAAACTAATCCAGCCACAGTAAGGATCATTTATGGGAGCATCCCAACATCTATGGCCTCTAGGAGGGAAATATTCTTACTGTTATTTATGACAAGAGAACTGTAAGGCAGTTCATCTCAATGGCTAAACAAGCTGGTCTTATTTGGAGCTTTGGAGATGGAGTTCCACAGAGCCAGGAAGGTGAGGGGAATATCAGAAACATTTAACAACGTGCCAGGGCTTGGTAAGACCCCGTTTCTCATGCAATGCAGGGAAGCCCAGAACCCTTTTGGCACAGATGAACTGTCCCTCCTCCTCAGATCACAACCAAAATATGCTCACTCCCCCACTTGAGCCTTAGAGAGTGATTTTTTTAAATTCTTGGCTTTTTTTTCCTAAACCCTCAAAGCTCAGAAGTTTGTTATAATTTGTTTGACTGCAGGAAATTGTCTGCATGTTAAACCAAGTGGATCCTGACCCTGCAAAGGCAGCCAGGGTGGTTGTCACGTACGTTCTGTGCTCTGTTCCAGTAACTTCCAAGACTGTATTTTAATGGCTTCTTTCTGATCCAGACTCTTGTTCATGCAGTGAGACCAGGGACCTCTCTAGGCAGGAAAGCCTCACATGGGAGCCCACATGAGCTGTGCTAATACCTTGTTTGCACTCAAAAAATGCCCTTTCTGACTCGTGGTGTGTCAGATATGGCTGCAATTATTCCAGAGAGCTTCTCTCAGCTACTACAGGCCTGGCATCCCCATATTGCTGGGGGAAAACCCCCATTTCCAGCAAATCCCCAGTGCAAGACAAGGCTATAAGCAGAACAGCAGTTTCTAGACTCTTAAGAAATCCTACAATTTTCTACACGTTTTTTTTTTAAAGCACCACCCTCGCTGGATTAAGATTCATGAGAGGTCAAGTGACTTCAAACACAAACTCCCCATCCAGGAGATAGAAACTAAACTGTTACTCAACACTTTGAAAACAGATCCTACGAGTTCAGAGCCTCCAAGTGCTTCTGCTATAGCTGTGAGTATTTGACTTTCAATAAGTGCAGCAAGTTTCCCATTTACAGACTCCCACGCGCTGTACACACAGGAGATTTATTTCACAATGGAGAGCAACAGATTCCAATCAGGCAAATATTTTTGAAACCTCAGATATGGAGACAAGTGCCTCTTAGATTAAAAGGGATAATCCCCAGCTGACAGCAAATTATTCACACTCCTATAACTTTAAATTTTCACAAGACTTTCTGGAGCGCAATGATGATTTAGACGCTCGCTATCAGCTGTGAATCATTACACTCATCCTGCTTTGAAGATGGAGCTGGGATTTAACTGAAGGTAAAATAAGGAATTTATAGGTAGCAATGTATATTTGGGTGCTTGGTGATCCCATTCAGGCATGAAAAACAACCAAACACTGCAAAGATCGATCCTTTCTATCACTCAAAATTTTCATAGAAGACATCCAAGTGAAAACACTTGAAGGTTCTCAAGATTTCAAGCCTGTAGACAAGGTATTGGCATGTAATTATAGAGAGGTCCTGCTTGCTGGGAGAATTCAGGGCAAGCCATATGGCCATAGACATCCTGATCCACAGCCCTTTGGTGCTTCTGCCACAGTCTAAGAAACCCAGGAGCTTTCAAGAGCTGCACTTGGAGCTGTTACTGTGGGAGGAACCTCAGCTCCAGTGGGTCAATGACCACTGGGCTCAGTCCATTCATACCAAGTACTTAACCTGAGTAGTCAGAATAAGCTAATTTGACCTTTCATTTCAGGGAAAAAAAGGTCTATTTTCATATAAAGCAGGTTAACTTAATTCTTGTATAATATATAAATATATATATAATCCAAAATGAGAATACACCTCTTAAAAGACAGTCCACGGGACCAAGGTTAGTGTCCAAGAAGAGGAGGAATGAGGGAGCACAGGTAGAGGTGGGATAGCAGGTAGGAAATACTGTTAAAAGAGATTCTTTTGGCAGGTCACAGAGGAAAGGAGGTGGAAGGCAGAGCTTGTAAGTGATTTGCTGCACTCACTCCCCAGCAGATAAACCACAAACCAGGATCACTTCAGGAATGCTTCACTCCTGCACCAGCAGTGTAACCATCCAAACATCACCTCATCTTACAACTGGGATCAGAGCTCTCCAAGACGAGCAATAAACACCCAGGGGAGACAAGAAAACCACCTCCATAAATCTGTTTGTATTAACGATCTCATTTAAAGGCCACTTTTGCTACATGATGCAGAGTAAACTGCTCACGAGTGTGTTTTAGACGTGCTTGCCCTACTTTGATTTACAGCCCTGGAGCAGCCTGGGGATGTCGTGTTGGATCATCAGGCATCTTCCTGCCCACTGCCATCTGAAACCTTCAGAGCACAGCAAATACTGGGAGATAATCCCATTTCCCACAATATTGATGTCCAACTCCAAGTCTACACAAAGATATCACCCAAGTCACTGCACTTCCATTGACAAATCCTGTGTGCTTCTAGTAACACATTTCCTACCAAACCAGCTGCCAGGCCAATAAATTCCACAAAGCAGTTGGTGGATGATATGTTTAGAATAAAAAATTATTATTATCCTCTGAGTGGAGGGATTCATGGTGTAATTCTGCAGTAAAAGTTACTCATTCAAACATGAAACTCGTGTTTCAGGCAGATGCTCTTGGCTCCAAAGACTTTCACCACGTTGCTGAAGGTTGAATTGGAGCATTTGTATTCAGCAATAATTACAGCTGCAGTCAAACAAAAATGTTAACTTTTGTGAAGGTACAGTGAGTACCTGCTATAATTCAGATTATACGTCAGTCCTGCATTTTTCACTCTCTACCTCTCTAGACAACTTAATTTTCCAGGAATTGTAAAAATACTTCAGATGAAGCTCATTTGTCCTAACTTCACCATTTATGAAGATGAGTATTTCAGTTTGATTCATCTTCTGCTTACAGCTTTGGAAACAAAAAAAAAGGAGAAAAATTACAACAAAGGGATAAATATAACACAGATGACACAGAGATGTACACCAGCCTTGCCTTCAGGAGTTTTTCTGTCCTTCATAACACAGATCAGAATTTTTTGATTAAGCTGAGGACTGTTACAGGCAATAATCCTTAGGTGGGGTAGAAGGAATCTTTCTACTTGAAATTATATCCAAAAAAAGGGGATTTTAGGTGGGTTTATACATCTGTAAAATAGTTCCCAAAATCTGAAAGCCCCCTCCCCATTAAATAGAAACTGGAGGCCAGGAATATGCAGCTTTCCAGCTAGAGACTGGAAGGGAGGTCTCCACCTGCCTCTCTATTCAAATTAATGAAACAGATCCAAGTTTTTCCATTTCAGATGAAATCACCAATTCAATCACCAATTCAAACTGAAATCAAGACAATTCCAGACTATTCCCTGCTGCTTTTCTCCACCTTTACTCTGATTTTCCTCCTAAGCTTGTTCCTTGTGTCTGATCTTTGGGTTAAGGTGATGAAGAATGTGATGTGAGGTAGCAATCAATGGCTGAAATTGTTTCCTAGGACACTCAAATTGAAGCTTTGCCAGAATATAAACCCAAAAGAATATCCTTTAAGTATTGGAGGCAAAAATTAACTTTGTTGCTGTTTTAAGGCAGCCATTGGAAGTGGCAGATCCTATTTGGGGGGTCTTAGCAGTGATTATTTCTCGCCTGATTATTAGCAGTGGATTTACTCTCTTTAAAGCAGAATTTTGTCACCCAGCAGGAAATTCCAATTCTATCAGGCAGATTTAAGCCTCATTCATTTATTCCTTAACTGCTTTTGACTCAGTTGCTAATTACCAAGGCAAGCATCATTCTGCACATTGTCCCTCAGCCACAGCCACCTGCCCCACCACTTGTGCAACCTTCTGAGGGCCCTGGTTCTATCAGGAAACCTCCTCTGCCTCCTCATATCAGCAAAACTTGTAAGTTTTTTTTTTAAATCTAGATTTATCAGGGAGGTACAAAAAAAATCAAGTGAGGTATACAGCTGCCTTTTGGACCCTGTGCTTCTGAAAGGTGCCTGCAGTGCTCAGATGCTAATGGATGTAGGAGAATTACTTGGGCACACCAAGCTCCCATCTTGTTCATACCTCTTCCTTACCCCCTACGTGTCTCCATACACTGTCACCTCTGCTCTCAGCATGCAAGTAGTTAAGTAAATAAGATTAGTGCTGAAGCAAAACTAACCCGAGATTCCACCCACCCCTGCAACACCTGCATGAAAAATGAATGTAGGTCTGGGCTCCACCTCTCCTCACGCTCCCTGCATGCCTCAGAACTGCAGCTCCAGAGGTCACCACACAGCTCCAGAGGAAACCCTCCTGGTCATGGCATGGAGACAGAGTCACGACCCAGCCCCCAGGACTCCAGCTGCTCCCTGAACATGGGCCAAGAGAGCTCAGCATGTCCCAACCTGGGGCGGGCACTTGGGCAAACCTCCCACCAGTTGTAGAGAAGACACAGGAACCTGATCAGGCTGCCATCAGGCCAGGCTGCCCCATCATGGCCAACGGGTGGGTATGACCTCAGGAGGGAGAGGAGAGCAGGGCAGGCAGAGGCAGGTTGTGCTGATCCCTGGGAATTCTCTGCCCAACAGTGTCTGTAACTACACCAAGTGATTTAGGAAATAAAGATATGATTAGTTCTGGAGCTCATTTCCTCGGTGCTTTGAAGAATGTTGCAGGTACAATATGATCCGTGGTAATTATGGAGGAAGATAAAGACAGAAGAGCTGCTGGCAGAGAGCCAGGCCCAGGAATACCTCAGGAAAGGCACCACAGCCTGTACCATTGCTCCCAAGGTACCCTTGATGCCTGAGCCATGACTATCACTGCTCACTAGAAGAAAAACCCCCACTGTGCTTGTCCTCCCCACCATCCACTCCTTAGCAGAGCACAGAGCTGAGGGAAAGCGACAGGAGAGAGGAGAAAGGGAATCTTGTTTCCATGGTAACTAAAGTTTGGAAAAGTCTAGAGAGATCACTGTCATCTCAACACGTATGGGCATACACAGAGCAGAGCGAGGAGAACTCATTCAGCTGCAAGTACCATGAGACCATGGGCTGGGATCTGCTGCTTCAAGGAGCTGCTCTTGCTTTGGAACAACAGTGTCACCACCTGGAGAAACATTCTCACAGGAGGCAGCACCAGATTGGGATTTGGATGGGAAGAAACCTCCAAAACAACTTCCAAATGCTCTAACTCAGCAGCCCCACTCACCAGAAAGGGCCAGAAGCTCTTCTGTGACTGTTAAAGCTCCAAGTCAGGGCACAGACAAGATGTGAACAACACTGGCAAGATCCCTTCCAACTGGAGCATCTCTGGCACGTTTTCCTGTCACAGCCCTCTATGGATGAACCATCTTATCACAATGAAAGTCCAAGAAATCATGGCTTAAAATATGGCAGAGTTACAGCTATTAAAGAGAAGTCTTTAGTTTAAGTGAGAAAAAAATAGGTTTCAGAAATTAAGTTACAACTTGGGAGAAATTTATTGATAACCACTCACAGTGTTAACTGTGGCAATGACATTTCTATGAATTCCACTGCGATCAATTTAATATCTTAGTTAATAACTAGTATCCATGAGCTAAAGTAATACAAATTCCCCAGTGGAAATGGTTCAGAGATGCAAGTCCTGATTAAATGGACACTCGTGTTCTACTGGAGCTCGCTGAGAGATCCAAATAATACCTTACACTATTTGACTTGTTTTCTGAAAGCACAATATCAGTGCTATTGAATGTGGGAGAACAGAATGTGCTTATTATCCTACCTTTTATATCTGCAGCACAATTCTTTATCTGTGACCCAGAAACAAATTAAAGGGACACTGTCAAGTTGTGTATTTTAATGGTTGTCTTTTCTCTGTGCTACCAGCAATCTGAGAGGGGTTTTTTTTTCCCCCCAGTGCCTAGAGGTTTAAACAAATTAAAGCTTTTGTTTGTTTACTTTTTGCCTTTCATTCATTTCACAGGAATGAGACTCATCAGATTCCTTTGTCTCCCCACAGCCTATTAATTAGTGCAGGGTGTTTGCATTTGGACTTCCAGAGAAGGGTTTGAAATCCTACCACATTTTCTCTTGTCATAGCTGTGAGATGAGGGAGAGGTTGTCACTGCTGTTCAAAGCACCCTTTGGAAATGGACTCTAAAGAACTGATAGGAATCCAAATATATTGCTGAAAAAAACCCAGTGAGAGTTTGAGGCTGTTCATCCGCCTTTGTGGGGGGAATTGCAATAATTGCAACAGATAAAAACACAACAGGGCACCTGAGTATATATTAAATAGTGAAATCACCACAAAAAACACCCAATAAACACATTTCAGAGAGCACAGGCCAGACACCTGGACAGCTTTAAGCATTTTCACCATTTTAAATGATGCCTTGAGGTGGTTCTGTTCCCTGTTAGATGTCCAGCAGCACTACTGTGCAGTCCCAACTCTTTTATATGGATTATGAAGGATGGGGAAAGTCCCATCATCTTCCCATGCCTCAGTTTCCCCATTTATTTTAAGGCACTCTGATAAATTGCAGCCTTGAATCCACCCCGACTGGCAGAACACTTGAACTGCCTCAGATGAAAGGTGCCACAGAAGTGCCAAGTGCTATCACTGTAATTATCATTCAATATACACTGATCAAAGAATGAAATGGGAATTAGCATTTCCTATTAGCCCTACTTACAGCCTAAGTTTTAAATATTCCTCCCAGGGGCTCTCTCCATGAACACATAGAGGAGCTGTTGGTGCTGCTCACATGGCTCTGACACCACCTCCACAGGAGGGGAGGATCAGAGGGGGCTGAAGAGTCAAAACACCCTGAGAACACCCCAGGTTTCTCCCTCGAAAGCTTGTTCAGGCTTCCCAGGGAGAGCCTGGAGCTGGTTTCTCACCCTCACTCCTCCCTGTCTCCAGGCTCTTCCCCGGCACACAAGGATGGGATCTTCTCTCACAGCCCCAAGGATTTTTTGCTGTTGGTCTCCTATGGACCCCAACCAACACTTGTCTGAAAGCCAAACCCCAGAGCGGGTCCAGCTGTCCTCAGAGAAAGTGCAAAACATTTGGAACAGCTAAATTAAATCAATGGAATTTAGGCTAATTCACACCCACTGCAGAGCCAGACAAGGTGCTCCAGTGTTTGTTTTCCCCCTTCTCACCTGGGAGCTACAATATTTGACTTTATTTTCCCTGGTTCCCTGCTCATCCAGTGCCCAGGACTAACATAGGAAGGCAAAATGTGAGTTTCTGCCCTAGTCCAGTGGTGCTCGGGGCAGAGCAGTTCAATGACTCGCAGCCACCTCCCTCTTGGTGGGCCAAATAAGAGGGGGTGTGTGGATCCTCACCCTTCAGGAGCTGACCAAGCTCTACTAATTCTTCTTACACAAAGCATCTAATAGATGCTACACCACCAGGTCACCTTCCACCTCCCCTCCCTGCCACCCACCAGAGCCAGCCTTGCTGCTGCCCCAACACACCCTGGGGAACACAAGCTTTGCTCCCCAACCACCTCAGCTTGTCAGCAACCAACAGCAGGCCAGAACCCCCCTCTACTCCAGCAAAACTAACCCAGGATTACCAAGCCTTTAAAGAGAAGTGCCCTCAGTGTGTGAATCAAGCTGCTGATGAGCCCTTGTGCCTCTTCCTTGCTGTAAAACTGCCCTTTAGACAAGCTGCAGGCTCTGAAAAAAGAGACCTCCCTGCAACACATTCAGTTCAAAAAGGAATAAAAAAAAATAAAAAATCCATAGCCTGCCTTGCTGAGTCCTTTTCAGGGAGGCAGGTCGTGGCACCATGTCTTTTACCCTGTCACTCCTGTCTCCTGCTTGATGCACGTAATAAATCCACAGTGGTTTGAGCTGCAGCTCTGACAATCCTCATCTTTAACCAGCTGCCTTCCAGTTCTTTCCCAGCTGGAAACTCCAAGTTTGCTTAGAGAATTTTCAACAGATAAGCTCAGACTCAATTAAACATATTATATATACAATCAATCTCATTTTCCAAGTCCTGTGCTGGGTAGCACCAAGTATGGGTAAAGATTGCCCTTTTTTAAACAAAACCCTTTCATGCCTTAACTAGAATTTATCCTTTGTCTCAAAGTACACGTGAAAATTGAGCAAAAATACCCAGAGATTTACATTAGCAGCAGACTTAGAAGACTAAGACAGAGAGCTCTAATTTTAACAAGCAATTGGAGATTTGCCAGGCTGAGATGCTGGCAGAGGACGTAAGGGAGCCAGGCAGGGCTGACCTGGGAGCAAAGCACCGACTCCTCTCCATGACAGCATCAGGTCTGAGAAGAATCCTTAGTTCTCCTCAAACTGAAGGAGGATTTCAGAGCAGTAATTAGGAGTTGCTTACCTAGTGGTTAACACCAGGAATGGGAACTAGAAATGAAGGGATTCAGCTCAGGATGTTTCCTGGCTCTGCTGCATGATCACGTTTAAGTTAAATTTCCCTACCCCTATTTTCCCCTCTGTAAAATGAGGGTGGGAGTAACAAGCCACCTTCATGGAGAGCCTGGAAATCCCCCCACAAAGGATGTTTTAAGGGTCCAGAGTCTGGGTGCTGCTGTTGTATCTGACTAAAAAGAACCTGACAGTCAGGGTAACACTCCTAATTTCTGCAGACCAGCACCAGCGAGACTAGAAACACCTGCAAATGCCCCCTAAAACCTCATTTTTCATCAGATCCCTAAAATGCTCAGAAACCCAAAGCTCCCAAGCATGTCCTGCTCCAGCAGCAGTGCCTGAATTGACAGATCCACTCTCAGAGTAATTTACATATTTCTTGCTGCCACTACCACTGGTTATCCAAATTCAATTGCAGTTGACAGTTTAATGATAATAGCTTTCTGTTTATATATCATCGGGGATAATGTTCCTATTCTCCTGAAATTCAGTCCCCATAGAAGGGGTTCTTTAACGCATGCAGCCGCAGACCCAAATGATAGTAATTTTCCCTTCTAGTTGGAATGCTTTAGTAAACAATTACATTTCAATTAAAGATGGGGTGATCACGCCGAGGGAAGCACCACTCAGCCCTTCACATAGTACAGCATGATAAAGCCTCCAAAGCCACACTATTATAATTTACATGACTGCTTTTGGGGAAAAAAAAAAAATCAAATCAAAATGGAAAATAATGTATATTATACACAGGCAAAAACTTGGGGGAAAAAAATCCTTCGATATCTTGTCCCCAGCAGCTTGAAGTAGGATCCCATTACTGAGGATTATGTTCAATGGAGAGGAATGGTAGAAGGGTTACTCACTTTCATCTCTCCAGGAGTTTCCATTTCCTGGTATGCCAGTGGTATTTAATACTTCATTTATCAAGGATTAAAAACAGGATAGATGGAGGGATGCCATAAGAGGAGCTAATAATGTATCACTGTAAATTCAGCTGTGTACCCAACCCCAACAGGCTGGGAAACAAGCTCACGTTACGAGCAGCAGAAGAATTAAAGCCTGGAAAGATTTCATATTTCTCTGTGACTATAAATGTTTCATTATCACAGGGCCTGAGAGGCAGAGCAATGACAAATGAAGCTCAGAGGACAGCTCCTGCTCCACGACATCTCACTCCAAGTGCAGAACAATGGGTGGGAAGCAGATGATGAAGGAGCGTCGGAAGAGGAGGAGATGATCCTCATCTTCACGACTGACAATGAGCCTTGAAGAGTGTGTTTATGTCACTGCATTTGGCCTCTGAAGCTGCTCTGAGGATTGATTCCCCTCCAATCCAACTGACACAACTGGACAGCCTGGTTGGGTGCTCAGAGCTGCAGCGTGGTTGGGTTTTGGTGGAGGTTTTTGTAGCCAGTGTGGCTTCAAGCAGCAGCAGCAGCACAGGAGTGTTTGCTGAGGTGCTGGAAAGCAAATCATTGATACCAGAATTGAGGATTAAAGGTCTGGGGAGAAGAAAACCCTAAACTCTACCTAGCATGTTGGGGGAAGAGCACACACAGAGATTTGCTCAGACACAGCTCTGTAAAAAAGGGAGAGATGTTTTCAAACCATTTAAAAATATTCAGAATACACAAGTTATATTAACTCCCTCTATTTGGCAGGAGGCTCCTTGCACAGAGAGCCAGACTGACAGCAAGAGATCATTCTGCTTTCTTCATCCAATCGCTTAGTCCAACTTTGGCAGGAGTTTTTTTGGCAACTTGGACTTTGCTTGGCCTGGGCTGTCAGAGATTTAGATAAATCAGGCTCTAACAAAAGCAGTCAATAGATGGCAGCACTCTAATGAGATGGGAGACAAGTCACCACCGAGCAAACCTCAGCAATCCCACCCTTGCTCATGATTCCCCTGCAAGATGGGCAGAGCAAGAGGGTTTCATTAGTGCCCAGCAGAGTTTCTCATCTTCTGGTTCCTGTGTTTGATAAAACACAAACACAAATTTCAGGGTTAACCCATCTCACACCTCAGGCTGTTTGGATTCAATGCAGAGAGGGTAAATGCTTCTCTGCATTCTCCTGAAAGGTAAATGTCAGCCAGTGCAAGGTTTCAGTCATCTCCCCTTGGAGAAGAGTCCAGCACTTGCCCTTGGTCACATTGGTGTCTCCAGCTCTTGAGCTGCTGCCAATTACCCATCCTCAGTGGAGACAGCTCCAGGTCACTACCTAAGCAGGCAACATTCTAACTGACATCTCATGTTAAGTCAAGCCTTGTGTCTTTTTCTATCCTTAGATATTCACTTTGCCCAAAGCACTTCTTAATTAGGTCTTTCCATTCAAGAGGCAGAATCATGACAAATAGGAAGGGCTCCAACAAGACCACTTAACTCTTAAGATGTCTTAAAATGTGTGTGAAGACAGCCAGGCTCTTCCATGAGTGCATCAGATATAATAAATTCATTAGGACCAGAATTTCCCTGCTTCTATTTAAGTTTTATACTGACATGCACCAAATCTCCTGTTCCTAGGCACTGATGGAGCAGTCAGAAGAGTTTCTTCTAGTCCACACAAAGCCCAGGATAGCTGGAGATGGAAAACCAGGAAGGTATTTCACAATCACACTAAAAACTGAAATCCAACCTTGGTGCTCAAAGCAGGTTCAGAACAAGGGACCTCAGTGAGCTGTCACTCAGAGACATGAATTCATCAGACTGCCTCCGATCACACAAAGCTCTGACAGCACCCAAGCTAAGTGAGGTGGGTTTACATGGCCAGGAATCGTTTTACAACATGAGGTAACTAGGACTTGGCAGGATTTTTTTAATGTTTAAGAAGCTCTGTTAAAAATTTCTTTCTTCAAGAAGAAGAACCTCAAAGTTGTCTCTAACTTCAGCTAGTTCACACATTAGACATAGAATTCTCCAGACAATTGTTTGCCAAAGCTGCTAAAGAACCACGATGCCCAATTAACTGTGGCTTGCCTGGCAAACTCCCCTCTGGGAAGGCAGCACTTCCACCCTAGTTTGCTTTAGTTTGCAAGTCAAAGAAAGCACCTGGGAGTGCAACACTGTCCAAAGAGCTGAGTCCAGTGGCTCCTGAGCTTCCTAGTCCCTTGGAGACTCACCAGCAGAAGGATGGAGATGTCAGGGCAGAACAATCAGCTGTAAAATATGAAAAGCTTCCACCATCCAACCCTACAGCAGAAGGCTCCAAAGGAATAATCCCATTACCACTAAACTAAAGCACTAATTACTATTCCCAGTGGCTGGAGTGGACTGCCTGCTAATGTTCCTCTGGTTAATGAGGGAAGGTGAGGGAGAATATATTTCTTAAGTCAGACATCTGCTGAAATGTGGGAAGCCATAAAAACTGTCCGTAATGAAGCCATCCATATTAATGGCAATAACATTCAGAGGGCTGAGCAGGAGCAGAAATGAGATGAGAGTGGATGGTAGCTCTGAGAAGATAAATGCTGTGTATTATCCATGTGATCACTTATTTAATCCATGCTGAATAACAGAGCCAAGGAACCACAGAGATGTGTTTCACTAACAAGAGCCAACCTGCTTCAAGACAGAAATAACTTCTCTACAAACACAAAGCAGGATATATGCCATTAGAAAAGGTAAAAACCAGCATTTTATTTTCACTGACTAGAAGATTAAAAAAAAAAATCCTCCGTTTTGCAAAGAATCCACATTTTCCCCATCATTCTTTGCTTTCAGCAACAAGTAGCAAGCACTTTGTTTAAGGTTCAAAGACACTCATTTACTGGGATTCTGATAAATGAAAGGCACAAAGCCCGAGCATGTCTGCTCAGCTGGCTTTACTGCAGGCGTTTGCCATGCTCCCAGTTTTAGGGCATTTCTAACTGATAATCAATTCAGACAGAGGTTCTATTGCTGGTGGAACGAGGGGGTCAGAGGAAAAAAAATTCGTTTCCCTCCTGGCATTGAAAGAAGCTGCACCTTGTGGGGCAGAAAGGTGAGACCACAGGAGGATCAGAACAGAGGATGGCTCTGCTGGGCTTTGACCTCGTAGAGCAGGGAGCTCTCAGGGGAATAACTTCCAACAACACCAGAAAACCAAACGTGCCCTACAGCAAATGCTTAAAGACACCTTGTGCTCCATTGTTTTTCTGCCTCATTCTCTTTGGAATTTGCCACGTACTGTACGTGCTCCTTCAACACAACTCATCTGCCATCCACCCAGTTGGCATCACCTCTTCCCATTTCACTTGGCACATAAGACAGTACAAACCCCACTCTCATATATTCAGCGTGTGGCTACAGAATCCAGCTCCACAGAGAAGGTTGTACAGTCACACTTGGAATTTATAGAGCTCAAATGAACTCCCTGGACAAACTGCTATTCATGAGTCATCCCCAGTGTAAATGCTCTCAGGTGAACTGGGTGTGCTCAGCTTTTTTTAGATTGCACCATTGTCTTGGCTTTGAAATTCTGGTTCTACCTACCCGGGTTTGCAGTGAAGTAGCTGAACCTGTAGAGTAGGTGTGGCCTGCAGAGAAATCCTGTAAACATATCGAGCAAAGCAGCTCCAGGCCCATTTTTACCTTCTCTGAATAAAAATACCTGTGTGCAAACTTAATATCCACCTAGAACAGATATTTTCCTCCTGCAAGGATAACCTGCTGCCTGCCCTGGCTATCGCTCCCACCAGGTACATCCATCTCCAGCTCTCTCTACTGTATGCTTGTACTTATTCTTTTAAAACCTGTAAATACATTTCTCTCTTACTATTACTGAAGGTTGCCCTAAATGTTACCCAAAAGACCTTCACTGATTACAAAGCCCCAGCCTCCCAAAGCTCTAGTGCATTAACTACAGATGTGTCCAGGATGATGATATATTAGGAAAAAACCCCACCAGGTACTCTCTGCTGCATCTTTATTGCCCACTTTCAAACCAGTATTTATTTTAATCCCACCACTGTGCTGCTATTTGTCACCTGAGTGTACTCCTAAATTAGATAATCACTTGGATTTGATATTATTCCTTAGATAACACAACCCTTGTGGTAAGAACGACTGTGATCCTCTCTAGGAGTCTAACATCCTGCAGATGCTGGATAGAGAGATGACTCCTATCAGTCAGGGATAAATCCCACCTTGCACATTCTAACTAAAGAAGAAACAAAGACTTTTAACTCTCCTCAAAGCTGCTCTCCAAGGCGTGACAGGACCTGTCTTCTACAACCCAAACATCTGATCTTGTAGGGAGAGGGGAGTCCTGTGGATAGACTCATTACACTTCCTCACACTGCACTGTTGGCAACTGCTCCATCATCTGCAGCATCACAGATAGACCCCCCCATGGGTCACCACCAGCTCTGGCTTCTTTGGGTCTTCAGCTCCTTCTCCAGGGAGCAACAAGACTCTGTTTGATTTTGGCACCGCTTTTATGTTAGTGGTGCTGCTCTGTTCCACTCCAAATCACTTCCCATCCTTTACTTGCTGCCATCACAACAAAACAGTGATTTTAGCAGAGTATCTCAAAGCAGGAGGATTGAGGAAATGGAGAAGAGTGAATGGCTCCTCTAGGCTCCAGCTGGGAGAAGGTGCCAGGCTGGGGGGAATCAGCAGCTTGGCAGGTTTCCTGTTGGCTAATGACAGGTTCTTCTACAGATGTTCTCTCTGGAGGACTATCAGGATGTTCTGTACAGCTGCAGATCAGTGAATACATCTATGAATATTCTGCACTGCCCCAGCATTCACAAAGGAAACCTCACCAGGACAGTGAGACAACTTACCCACCCCTACTCCAGACTCATCATCAAATCCTGGGGCTTTACCAAGGTTCTGGTTGCTCACAGTATCTAACACCACCACATGTACTCAGAAACAAGTGATCAGGTGGTTTCACACACACCACCTCTGCTCTAGGATGAGCAAGCTCCTCTCCCACCTGGCAGAACCCCATGATAACCAGTAAGCCAGCAGGAGAAGCAGTGAGGAGGAGGAGGAGGAGGAGGACACTCACGGTGACGCGGAAGGGCGTGGTGGCCGCGGGCTCCATGGTGGGGTTCTTCTCGGGGCCCCCGCTGGGCATGCTGCGCCTCTGCCCGCACCGCTCCGGGGGGGACTCTGCCCGGGGGACACAAAACAAGGGACAGTTACAAACATAAGCACAGGAACCATCCAGGAACAGCAGCAGGCCATGCAAAATGGGGCTTCTGCCCTTGGGATGCTCTTGCAAAGGGCCAACAACCACCCCAATGTATCTGTGCTCGTTCCCCCGGCCACCCAGAACAACGTTCCATCACTTCCACCTTCAACAATTAGCATTTTTTATACATATATTTATATTTTTAAGCTTCAGATAACACCTGGTGGGTTGGCATTATCATTCTTTCCAGCCTGCAGATGGATAAACAGAAAATATATTGAGCCAAGTGAGAATCACATGCAAAGTACAGATCTGTGCACTTGTGGACTTGATACTCCAAAGGGAATCTGCTAATGGGGTTAGAGGCACAGGATGCTTAAGTTCCCTCTCTAATCCCTCTAGAAATTTGCTTTGCTACTAGGAAAAAAAATTATTAAATGCTGCATTTGCAATAGTATAAACTGTGGATAGGAAATGAGCATAAAAATAAATTTAAAAACGGAGCTGAAACAAACATTGGGTAACTCCTTCTAATACACACAATTTCAGAGGCAAGAGGCATGCCACAGAATATTACATCATTGCTGGGATTCCTGGGTAGGAAGGAGAGGTAGCCTGGAGAAGAATACCTGCTGCAAAAGGAAATTAGGTGGTAGACTTTGCTAGAGGGAGGCTCCCACAAATTACTGTGCAAAGAAATCTAACGATGGAACAACCTATACTTCAGAACGTCTCAGACAATGAAGTTCTCGTAACTTAGAGGTGGTTTGTTTGCCAATTCTCAGCCTCTACAGTCTGCAATTTGCTGCCATCAGGTCCTGGAGAGAAGGGATGTGCCCTTAGCAAGGCTCTCCCCTTGCCTGGGATCTGTAGGAAACAGCCACACCTGCACTTCCACTCCACCACTCCGGAGATGCAGCTTAAACTACTCCAGAAGGACAGACTGGGAGATCCCACCCATGGACTGGGTGAAGTGCCTGGTCTGCAACTTCTTCCCACCCACAACTCCTCACCAGCAGCCACATCACCTGTGTGAGAGCCAGACAACCAAAAATCAGCCAGTTCATCGTTTTCACAACTTCCAGACAAGCCTTCTAATGTCTTGGCCACTTTGTAGGGTGCTGCACCTTGCATCTCAAGGAGGTAATCAAGCCCTTTGGTGTCATCTCCTTTCATATCAAGGCTCCCACCCCATTCCTTTGAACAGTGACCTCTTATTTTTGGACTGTCATAAAGAAACTACTTGTTTACAGCATTTTGACAGTAAGTTCAAGGTGACAGGACAACTGAAGAAGCTGCTTTGCATTTCCTTAATGACCAGAAAGAAATTTCTCATTTATACACATGGCTGGAAAACAGGAACGATGGGATTGTGTGAAAAGCAGCTGCCAGAAAGGCCCTTCCCAGGGGGCTGAGCTCCCAGCCCAACTCACAGCACTCGCTGTCCACAGAGGTTGGTCCAGAGAGGTTGTTCTGCTTCATCAGACCAAAGTTCACAATTGCCTCACTGTCTGTAACGTGTCCATCTGCTTCCTCTTCCAACCACCCAGGGCAGAGCCCTCCAGAGGAAGGCAGAGCTTGGAACCACCCAGGGCTGATTAACATCTGAACTCACAACCTGTGCTCTTAAATTCTCACTTCATCACTAAAATATACCCAAAGCAGAGCCAGCAAACACACCAGGCTGACCCCGAGCAAAATACAGAGATGTGTTAGCCCCTAAAGCTTCCTATTATTCTTAAGCTTAAGGTTCATAAAGTGTTTGGAGTCAAATCTCCATTTTAGCTTCGTTTAAGCACTGTGGGTATCACTGGAGAGGGGAGGCTCTGCTGGAGAGACATTACAGAACTCTTTATAAGCAACCAGAAATAACCAGAAGGAGGGTTGGGTGTGGGTGTCTGGGGGGAGCTGTTTGTTTTA
This sequence comes from Brachypteracias leptosomus, assembly GCA_013401335.1. Taxonomy (NCBI): domain Eukaryota; kingdom Metazoa; phylum Chordata; class Aves; order Coraciiformes; family Brachypteraciidae; genus Brachypteracias; species Brachypteracias leptosomus. The sequence goes on along the minus strand of VYZX01005032.1, from coordinate 280,108 downwards.
AAGGGAAGTAAAAATAGCTTGCAGGTAAATTAGTAACTCCTAACGACCAGAAATGTGCAGCAGACCAGGGAACAGCAGGAACACGGAAGGGTTGGAACTGCCCCATTTAACTTCTCCAGGGTTGGAGGAAAAGTCCCAGCCTGGGTTTCTCTGCCCAGAGACCAGCACTGGTGATGTCTGTGATAAGCCCATGGAAACGCAGCAGCAGCCACCATGGAAAAGGTCGCTCTGAGGCAATAATAAAACCTCTCCCTGTAGCCACTAGAGGCTGAAAAAGAAATGTCTTCATTTCCAGAAGATATTTAGGTTAGCCACTGGAAAAAGTCTCCTCTTGACACGCACAGTTATACATTGGAATTGATGGTGCAGAGAGATAAATGCATGTTCAAACCCATCTCACCCCGTTCTTGGCAGAGCTCTCCCTGGCAGGAGAGGTTCAGGTGCAACGAGTTCCCTTCCCTCCCCTCTCCTGGGGCAGCTGGATGCCCTGAAATCCCTCCCAGCCTCATTTTCTGAGATTTCTGACAAATGTGCCCACTTGTGCATAAGACAAGGAAGCTCTGAGAGATCAGATCCAGTACCTGACTTCAGCCTTTTCTTCACAAGCTCCGACACATTTTCCTCCCCTCCTGAGCTCACAGACTCTGGCAGTTCTGTCACACCTCCCAAAAGCAGAGCCCAGTGTCCTACCCTGACCTTCTGTACAGGCTCACAGCGACCCTTGGACATTTTAATGCTTTTCATCAGATCCACAATTGATAAAAACCTTGCAAATCCCCTGGAAACACTGCAAGGTTTCATTAGTGAGTGTCTGCCATCCATTCTGTATCCCAAGATAAAGGATTCCAGAACGAGGAGCAGAATTACTGCAGGCAGCTAACCACAGAATGACATTTCCAGCAGCACTCAGCATTATCTGATAACACCCTCACTAGACAGTGAATTTCTCTGTTAGCTTAATACTATCCCTCAGCTCATCGAAATTCCAGGATTATACCTTCATTTGTCCATTTATTTGCTCTACATCAGATTTGATCTGAGGACTTAAGACACACAGTATCTCAGGACACTATTTGCTCTCCCAAAGTCCTCAACTTGTTATGAACTTAAAACCCCCAAATCTTTCTTTTATGACACAGAGGCCTGAAAATCACTGGAGCAACAGTCTACTAAAGGAGGATTTTAGTGCAGGCACACTGGATCTGAAACCAGATTCCTTGGCTGTAGTGGGGAGAGCCACGTTACCCAGCAGCAGAGATGTCAGGGTGCACAGGTGGGTGCCCACAGAAAGGGATGGTTGAATGATTCTCCACCAGCCCACAGTGCAACACCCAAATAAAGGATGGGATATGTACAGACGGGCAATTAGGAGTTGTCTAATCACTGTTGGCCAGCTGAATCAGACAGGTCCACCCAAGGATATTACCCGGCCCTTTAGCAGCTCTTAAAAATCCCAGAGTTGGCCTGGAAAAGATTCCTAAGTCAGTCTGAGGAGGACCACGGTGATTCTGATGGAAATTCCTTGTCTGATTTTCTCCTCATTGTTGGTGGCATTTTCCCTGTACTTTTCTAAGCCTGCCCAATGATATCCAGGCACTTCTCACACTGTTTTCTTTCACTTGTGGAGCTGTGCTCCTGGGAGCCCTCCCAGTTCTTCTCCATGAGCATCTCCCACCTCTCTCCATAATCTCTGCACAGACTGGGGCTGGGCTGGAGCTCACACAGCCATGGAAGCAAGAAGAAAACCAAAAGTGCTTCCTGCTTCCCCAAATATTTACAGACAGCTGCAATGTTTTGGGGTTTCCCCAGCGCAGGATAAAATCTTCAAAGAGAAACTTCCTTGAAACTACCAGACCCCCGAAGCCTCTCCCAGGTTCTCTCATTGCTGGGTCCAAAATGCTCCTTGGTGTGTATTACACTGGGATTTTTTTTTTAAGCTGCCAGGGTTGAAAGTATCCCACTGAGTTCAGTGCCAAGAGGACACAGAGCACTGTAAACACTGCACGTCAATGTAGGACTCAGGGCTCATGGACATTTCTGAAATTATTTCTGTACAGTAATAAACACATTTGGTTTGTTAATTCAAAGTAATTGTGTTGACAGAGTAATTAATCCTCTCTACACCCTTCCATGCCTGTTCTCCACGCTGTGGAACATTTCCAGAGCAGCTCAGCAGCCCCCCCCCCAGCTTCCAGGACCTCCTGACCCCCCAAGCTCGTGTTTAACCCACTCAACATCACTGCCAACTTTGCTGCAACTCCTCAGGAGCTGCTACAGAGCAGGTCATGACACGTATCAAACACAAACAAACATTGCTACTGTTTACTTTTCACTCAGATGATGTTTCTCCATTTGCATTACCTGCTCTTGTGAATCACAGCTAGTCCAAGAGATCATCAGGATTAGGCTCTCATTAGTGGGAACGCAACACATTAACTCCTCCTGTCTGTTCATCTCTCTTCACGCTCTCTCCCTCTCCTCTCAAACACAATTCCAGGGATCAGCCAGAGCAAGAGGCACCATGAACAGCAGCAAAGGAATAACCAACAAGCAGGAGCTTCCCAGCCAGTTGATTTCCTGCTAGGACACTGTTCCAGCTCCAGCCAAGAAAGGGAGGGACAAGAATGATCCTCACAAGGCAGCAAGGAGAAGAGTCTCCCTCAACTCACCAGAAGGAAGCCGTGCCCGTCAGCAGCACACAGGCCATGGCACTCGGGACCAGCCAGCAGCAAGAGGAGAAGGAGAGATGATGACTTCATCAGAGGCAGCAAGAGAGAGAAGTATGACTGGAATGCCAGGGAGACACGGCGGGAGGCCAGGTCCCTGCTCCCCACCGGCTGACGGGCTCCAAGGAGACCGTAGAGGACACCAAAACTTCACCAGATCATCCGGGTGCAGGGAAGGAAACAGAGCTCAGCAGAACTGGTGGAAAGGATCCTGCCAGCAGCCCTCGGAGAGGTCAGGCTGGCTCCAGCCTTGGCCAACGCTGGGCCAATGGAGGCGTGCTCCTCCCTGGCCTCTTTAGTGCCTGACATCTCCAGGGTGCCCCGGAGAGCTCGCCAGGGTGGAGTTTCTGTGAAACCAGAGGGAACAGGAATTACCGGTCTCCTGCTCCTACAATTACACTTTGTGAATTAATTTTATTGCTTAATGAATTTAGGTGTTATTCCTCTAATTTCTGCATTATCTACTAGCTCCTCACGACAAACCCAGCAGAGGGGAGGAGGCGGCGCAGAGGGACTGAGGTTGTTTATTTAACATGGCTCAGGGTAGCATTTATGAATTAAAACAGTCCCTGAAGAGCAGATATTTGTAGTGTCTGTGTGGTTCCAAATACTCAAGAGAGGCTGCAGAAAAATCTACATTTCAGACAGCTTCAGGTGGCCACATGAGTGCAGGAGGAAAGAGGAATCCTTAGTCTTTAACCTGAATCCAAAGAGGTATTTAGAAGCCTTTTGTTAGAATAGTGGCACTTTTTAAAAGTGGAGTATTACCCCAGGTACAGACAACAACAGAAAACAATAAATACTGAGTTGAGCCAACTCTTCCCTTCACAAGGCAGGAATAACAGTGGATGGGAAGCAGAGATCAAAGCTGTGTGATTTTCAGTGGCCAGAGGTCAGTTAAGAACCACTGCCAGGTTAGGGATGCTCATCCTGCTCCCATCAGCTGGACTAGAAATACGGCCACGAGGCCACTTTGGTTGTTCAATTACCTGGAGGAACTATTTATTGGGCCATATCACCCATGGCCTGCTCATCCCACAGTGAATTCCAGCCAATCCCTCACAGCAAGATTCTAACCATTACGCCGCACAAAATTAATTAAAAGCCAAACCTTTATTGGGCAATAAAATTGACTTTTAAATAAAAACGGCCGTGAAGCAAAAGCTTAGGGCAGGTAATGCTGCCCTCTGAAGAATCAGGCTCCTCTACAAGCAGAGCTAATGAACACTCGAGTGGGTGTTCTCCAGGCTAATGAGCATCTGCGTCACCACCACTTTCTGTGCTAGGATAAAGTTATTTCTGCTTGCATCTCAGCATCTCCAGCTTAAATACACTTGTGCAGAGCCACCCCCCGGGCTGCACCCACACCTCGCCTGCATCCCAAGCACTGATTTACTCCCCCCTCGTTTAATGCTCCAAGCAGAAATAGTTCCCCATTTCCTCATGCCCTCGCTACCTCCTCAGACAATTCAGGGTTCTGCTTACAGAGTTGTAAAATCAATCCTCACTTATCTAACCATTTACATACAAAACCAAGAATTGAATCGATCTCGTTACTTGCCTTTTGTGCTGCACTGGCACCAAACATCTAGAATTGAACAATTAGAGGCTGGTTGGATGCCTACAGCGACCACCCCAAGCAGATCCAGCTTCTTACCCTTACCTTTCTTTCCCTCACTCATGACTTAAGTGTTAAAAACCCCACTATATTCAGCTTTAGAGGGGAAATACCATCTCTGACTCAACCCTGTCCCTGCCTGAGAGCAGAGAAAGGCACCTGCAGCACCACTCAGAGCTGCACAATCCTCTGCAGCTACAGGGAGGGTGGCTGGAAAGACCACACTGTTCCCCACCAGCTAAATTACGACCATCTTCTCTCAAAGCAGGACCAAGATCTTCAGCAGAAGAGCTTTTGCTTTGTTAAATGATGATTTGAAGCGACCCTGGCCTCTGCCACATCATCCCTGGGCCAGGCTCCCAGGTCCTGTACTGGGGAGTATTTAATATTCCTCATGCTGCTCCTGAGCAGGTGCTGTTAATGGCTCTTGAAGCTGGCACTGAGAAGAGCTGTGCTGTTTTCCTGGGTACTTGGTGTGTATCTACTCCTCTCTTTTCTCCCGTATTATCCAGTAAGAACTCTTCCCCAGCAGTGTGCCAAGGGGATGCATTTCCCAAGCAGAAAAGGGACTTGCTGCCCTTTCCTCCTGGCTCTCTGTGGCCTTTGGCTGCCCAGCGTTGCAGCCTCTTCCCTCCTGGAGAGCTCAGCCAGGTCTTCCAGCCTCCAGAGCTGTTTCTATCCCCCCCAGCAGTGGGGCACAGGGACACTGCTCTGCTCCAGCACAAATCCAGCTGCCTCACTAGAGGGAGCTGAAGCCCCTTCCCTGGCCAAGCCAACCCCCAGCAGTGGCCAGCAAGAGGACAGAGGAGATCTGCTGCCTGGGAGAACCTGCTCCTGCCATGGGCAGCAGCAGGAGGGATTTCTCCCTGGAGATGCTGTTCAGCATCACTGGAAGTTAAGAGGACTTTCCACATGCTCCTCCAGACCTTGGGCTGCTCTGGAGTCCATCCCTGCCCAGCCAACACCTCTCCTTGGGCCAGCTCACGTCCCCACGGGCTCTCTCCACACCCACCTTCACCCTTAGCTCAGTGACAGCCATCTGCCTAGATTCTGCCCTTGATGGATTCTTTACCTGAGCAGACAGATCAGACATTTGCCAAGGAAAAATATACTCCCAGAAGGCAAAAATGAAAGAAGAAAACAGCACAAATAGGAAAGGAAAGCTCAGGTAATTCTCAACATGAGGATGCTGAAAATACACATTAACTTCTCTGTATCTCAACACTGAAGAACCAGATCCATGGCCAAAAGACAGAGATAGCTGCAGGTCTCCAGCCCTGGTGCCAGGGAAGGACTCTAAGGCATGCAGAAAATTAAATCTCTAAAAACACATAGCAAATCATGCTGATGGAGCAGCCTTTATTAAAAACTCCATTTTCCTGTCTGGTATTTCTTAATTAGTTATGTATATATGTACTGGGTATTTTTATTCTTTATTTATCTGTCTCCAAAATAAAATATGTATGATATTTATCTTTCCTTGGGATGTCTAGAGAACAAGCTCCTCTTTTGCTAACGGCCCATCACTTTACTCCAGGGTGAAAAAAGCAAAATCAAGCACAGACTTAAAAAATACATCAGAAAAAGCTGCAATTCTAGCCTGGCTGGGGACCAGATCGTGGAGGCTGCAAATACCCTGGTTAAATTGAAAGGATGATAAAGCAGAGCAGAACTTCAGCCTCCTCCTAGGTGATGATAAAGACAAGCAACACGGAGTCTGGAGAACAAGTCAATGCTGGGGAGATTTAAATTAGGTTCATCCATCACGTTTAACATTCCTGCAAAGATTCCCCCCCCCTGTTCCCAGGCTGCTTCCTCCCAGCTCTTCATCAGCATGGCTGCCACCCAGAGACAACCCAAGGCTCAGGAGGAACTTCTACACTCTCCATAATCTCTATCCCTGTGGACATGCCACCTAGACCTCTAGAGGTCCCTTCCAGCCTGGAACATCCTATGATTCTACACGCACCACCCAGGCAGGGCAGGACAATACAACCCTCCTCTTCTTGAGGGTGCCCAGTGGGCTGAAGCACCAGCAGTGGCCCCTGCAGATCGTTGGCCCAACACAAGTGGCAACCAGGACATGGTGGTGGAGGACACAGACACCCACCAGATGGTCTGGCATAACCTCTGGCCAACCTCACAGGATCCCTGCAGCAGAATGGCCGGAGAATGAATGTCCCTTCTGCAGCTAAGGGATTTCAGAAGAGGTCCTGCCAGGTCTCCCCTTCCATCATCACTCCCAAGACTGCAAATGGCAGTTGGAGAGCTCCCAAGAACTGATGGATTTGCAGCACTCTGGCCTTCTTGGCTCCCAATTTCAGTGGGAACTAAGAAGTGTGGAGGCACATAGAGCCCCGGTAGTGACCACAGTGAGCCAGAGGAGAGATGTCCAGCTCAAGGCCATGGGTTTATCTCCTGTCAATGAGGTTTATTCATGGGTAAGGTGGTTTATGTTTGGTTTGAGGCTTTAGGAGCTGATCTAGATGAAGCACACACAGGTTCATGACAGCTTGCTTTGTGTGGGGAGCAGCAGCACAGAACAAATGAAGACTCTGCACAGTTTAATCCCTGGGCCATTTCTCCCGTGGTGTGTGGTGGCTGCTGGAACAGGTCTGGACTGGCAACATGCAAATTAAATAAATAAATACTTCATTTCTAAGCATGATTCATCAGAGGTTTCATCTTCTCCAGCAAAGAAACAGATGTTCTATTGATGACACTTCATTAGAGAGATAAATGGGGTCACATCCATATCTCTATTCACATCCATCTGCCTAATAGACCCAACATGAAGATTTGAAATTCACACAGTACATGCAGCTCTTACATCAGCCTGCAAGAGTCTTAATGCTCAGAGCCAATTAATCCATCTCAGATTGCCTCAATATTGAAAGAACCTGAATATCATTCAAAACAGCAGAAGGTTGGGATTTAACACTGGTTATTTAGGATAGTTTCACTGGAAACACTTAAAGAAGAATTCTGGGGTTTAACTAACTGGATAGCAGCAATTTTTGGTAGCTACTGGACAAAATAGTGTTTCTCCTGGTGAAGCACCTCAAAGACAGCACAGAAAAGCAGCTGAGAGAGGAAAGTCTGAAAACACTGCTCTACCTCCAGTCACAGCCACCAAGGGTCAGGGTTAGGGATAGCTGAGTAATTATCTTCTGGTTTTCCAAATATTTATCCAGACCAAGAACAAGCCTCTACTCTAGGAGAGAAACTCTACAAGTTTTTCTACTCTAGGAACAAGTTTCCTTCCTTTGAATACGCATTAGATAGAAGATAATGCTGGTAAAGACTGTCACCTTCTCTGCCAGCCTGAGTTTTTTAAAAGGTGAGTGTGTACACACGTGTTCTGTGTGTGGACATGGGCTGTACACACACAAACATGTACGTTGGGATACAGCACATCTACACCACCAGCAGCCCCCCTGTGTGCCCCATACCCACAATACTGCTGGCAATGACTCCTCTCAGTGCTACTTATACTCACACATCTTTCCTCCAGCTATTCAGACTCCTCTAAGCAATTGTTTTACGTTCCACAACCCCTAACTGTGGAATGTAAATCCTCATTTATTGTGACTGATGCTTCTATTTCCCTCAGAGGTGGGTGGGTATTTCTGCTTCTCTTCTCCATGCTCTGAGCACACACCTGCAGGTGTCAGCTTCACCTGCTCACTCTTCCCTTTGCCAGCAAACGTTGCCAGGGCCAGGAAAAGATAGGGAAGAAAACATTAATAAGCAGCCATATTTTCTTCTTTCATATAAATGAAAGAAGATGAAATAAAGTCCCCTGCAGAGGGACAAGCAGAAACCACCACTCAAACTCCTGGATTCCTTTATACAGCCAACCTCCAGCAGCTGTGTGAGCTCTGTGATTGTGCTGCCAATGCTTTTTGAAGGGATATCCACTATTTAGCCATGAATAAAAGTCTGCAGTGAATTATGAAGGGATCTAGCAGGGCTGTACTCACTTGTACGTTTCCCACCCTGTCTCAGAAGTGGGAGGATGTTCTTACCTACACTCACACCTGCACTTTCCATTCCAAACACCACATATGGGATGTCTGATCCTGTATCAAATCTAGTCCAAGGAGCACCAGGGTGGCTGTTGAGGAACACTGCAGAACAATTCAGCACATGTTGTAACTTCATTCCATCAAGGGGAGGTTAATGCACTACACCCCAACTCACAGACATTTTATCTTGGTGTTCACCTAAAATTCAGCCAGTCCTAGGAGTAAAGTGATGTAGATGTAACCCCAAGTGTTCTCCCTTTAAACACAGCAGCCAGATCAAAATGTGTTCCCATCTAAGGGGATAATGGTAATAACTGTTAACCTTTGACTGCTAAAAATGTAAAGGGAAAATATCTTTCAGTTAAAAGTTGCTCGTTTGGTTACCATGGACACTGCTTAATCATGAGGGATGACTATTACTTGTTCCTATAGTAACCAAGAAGCTTAAGAAGCATCCTGTAATTTAACTCCAGATGCCAAATTTTACTACAGTCCACCCATTACCACATTTAGATACTTCAGAACAAGCCCAGGCTTGATCTCTGACTCCACAAGAAATTCAGTGATGCAGAAGTGCCGTAAGAAATCAAACGTAAGCACATAATGTACAAAAGAAACCTGCACTTCAACTAAATTGGTTTCTTCAAAAAGAAACATTAAGTGCCCAGCATCTGAGGATTCCTTTTCTGAGTGTAGATGTTAATGAAGCAAAACTTGGGCCGTCCTCTAGCTTGCCAACGTCTCTCAGAGTCTCAACTGCAGGGCATGTTTTCCCCCCAGAGTGAATGCTTCAGTGCTCAACTTCAAATGAACTCCTGCAGTAGTGCTGAGGAGCCAGGATTCATAAATGCACCTCTGAGAGCACATCAGGGCTCCCAGCCTGGCTCTCAACAAGCACAAACAATCTGCAAGCTACAAGCAATGGGCAGGACAAACTTTCCAGATCCAGGCAACCGGTGTGTTCTCTACACAGCTCTTCAGAGTATTGCTGCTTATTAGAAATAAAGCCTAACCCTTGTCTGGAGTTATTCATCTACCTTCAGCACCACCAAGATATTTTAGTCCGAAGCTTTGTCTCCTGTAGCTCTGGGGAGCTGAGGCTTCCAGAAATTACCTGTGGCTGCCACGGTTTCTTGACCCTCACCAGCTCTATAAGGGGGAGGAATTCACAGTTTTCCAAACACCATCAATTTTTACGTGCAGTGATTTCCAAAGGGGCCTGAGGAAACTCAGTTTAAAAGCCTGCCCCTAAGGCTGCATAAAACAGTGTTATGAGTAAGGGAGTTGTGGGGTTTGTGTACCCTCTCCAATGCTCACATACACAAAGACACCATCTAAATGGAAAAGATTCTCTGCAGTGTTTAAAAGGGAAGCAAAAAACTACCTGCAGCTAATGTCTGAGGTAAAACCCAGCAAAACTGATAATGCCCAAACATGGGAAGTGCCCCAGCTCCTTCCCATCTATTGAGAGCAAAGTAAATGACAGGATTAGAGAGTGCCTTCAGTGCAATAACTTAAGGGATTAGTGGCACACTAGAACACCTTCAAGGGAAATATAGGTTTAAAAGCCTTAAAAGGCAGCTCTGTGTCTAAATTGTTTGGACTGCCCCAGCTGTAAGGAGACAAACTTGCTCTAATACAGAAGAGATCATGAAAACTCTGCTGAAACCCCCCTAAGCATGTGCTTGGAAGTAATTCTGGTTTGGACTCAGACCAGGGTTTTTAACCTCTTCCTCATTTATTACCTATGGCTCTGAGATAAAAACTCACTCTGCATTACTTGGGAGCAACTCTGCTACTTTGTTCCTTTCAGAGCAATCAGCCCCTCTTCACAACACTGGTAGGGGAAAGTGAGGTTACTACAGAAGGAAAGGGCTTAAAATAGAGATAAGACAAGGAAAAATAGACAACAGCCAGGCCTCAAGTTGCCTGGAAGTTGCTGCTACAATTTCCAGACTTCTGTCCCAGCACTAAACGAGCTGTTCCTCAGGTAGTGATTCCCAGAGCAACTCTTCATCACTCAGCAATTCCAACAACTTTATCAAGACCATGGCTATATTTAGTTACCTCTTAAAGACACAGCTGCTTGGACCGTGGCATGTTTAGGTATGAGACTATGGTTGAGATTATGGAGAAGTAATATGAGAGTCAAAAGTCTTGAGTTCTTCCTGCCTGGGGGCAAAAGGCAAGACTCCGAGAGGAGCACAGAGCTCCTGGAGCTTGTCTGTCACTGACCTTCTGTGGGATTCCCTGCAAGGTATCACTGGACACTTCACTGGTGAAATAAGAATGGAGCTACCTAAAGCTCCTTTCACATTTATGAAGCATTTACAGTTTTATAAGAGTACTAAAATAATAAAATAACCATTCCAAGGCAGTGTTTTGGTTATACACAAAGGCATTTACTGGTTTGGGCAGTGCCACAACCACCACAATGGACACATAGCCCACACTAATGGTATCAGCACACAGACCCCTCTCCAGTCACCCAATCTCACCACAATTCTGGGTTCTTTAGCCAAACCTGCTTCTTTTCCTGTTACCTGCCTTGCACAGCTCCCTGGCCCTGCTCAGGGACATGGAACCAAGGGGGCTGTGTTGTCCTGCACAAGCCCCCCCACATCCCAACTCCCTCCCTCCATTCTCCCACCTTTCTTTGCCTTTCATGTCTCACTATCAAAGCTCCACATCCAGCAAGTCTTAAATCTCCTCCCCTGCAACGTTCCCCTTAACATCTGACAGAGATGCCAACGCAGGAGAATCAAAGGAGGAAAACACAAAGCTCTCAAACCTGCAGGATATTGTCATCAAGAGGACGGGTGACAAGTAAATAAACAAGTCAAGAATTCCTCCATCCTCCAAGTTATTAAATTTAGTATGATTTTTACTAGACAATTAAGCACTGAATAAATATGGCAAAGTCTCAGCTGGAGCCCAAGGGCTAAAAATAGCCTGGCTGTGAATATTTCTTACAAACAGTACAGCTTAAAACCCCTCTGCCTCTCTGTTCTACAGGCATCTGTCAGCCACACTGTTCATTTCAAAGAAAAACTGCAAGAGTCCAGCAGTGAAATAGAAAATGGCACAAAAGAGACGTGAAAAACAAAGCCATGGTCATTAAAAACTGTGAAGCAGGAAGGTCTCCTCTTCCTGGCATTTCAAAAGACACCACCCTTGGAAAAAAAACCTCAACATTGCTAATGTTTATTACTGGGCTCTTCACACGCCTGCTCCCAGCCCTTCAATAAAAACAATTGTTCAGGCAGTATTTTTTAGAGAAATTACAGGTGTTCTAAGGCACATGGTTTGAATCCTTTAAGAAATCTCACATACAGGAGACAGGTGAAATGTACACACATATTCCTTTAGCTACCCACAAGACAATATAATATAATATAATACAAGACTATAATTAATATAATAGTATTGTATTATTGATACTAAAGTGAGTAACTTCAACTCAAGTAAAACAGTCTTGAAAATTGCCCCAGCACGTAACAGAAAGACAGCACAATAAAGGAGGGGTTATTCCATTTAAAGCCAGGCTTAATTCAAAGAAAAGTTAATTGCAGGTCATGAAAAGAACAAAAGTATTGTTTAAATATTTCATGTGAGTTATTCACCTACAGGACTCTGAATCTTAGTTAACAATATAGTGGGAATATAGTAGTCCTGCAGAGGTGGGAAGGGAGAAGTTCCATGTGATGCTCCTTGCTGAACATCACTTTAATAACAGGCTGATAGTTAAATTTTCAGCAAGGAAAGATCAGAAAAGTGTGTGAAATTTCAGTTAGCTTTAAATACAATGAATCCCCCCTTGGTACGCCATCCTGTTACACACTGGGGTGGTTTTCAAGGCTCTGCTTCCCTTGTCCCAAGCAAGTGCCTTCACCTCTTGGCCATTTGGGTCTCTCATCACTTCAAAGGTTTGGATTTCATCAAACAGAGATAGAAAGAGTAAATTCCAGCTGTTTGCAAGAAATGTGGATCTGAATAGCCTGTGCTGAGAAAAAACCAGCCTGACCTTCGCCTCCAGGCTCTCAGTGTTTGGTGCACTAAAATATTGGGCTTTGCTCAAGATCAGTCAGTTTTCTCTTCACAGCAGCCATCAAAGGAAGAGAAGCAGAAATCCTGTTTAATAAAAACCCTTTTTGTAGAACACCTTGAAAAGCATTTGTGATAAACAGAACTCAGAGCAAGACATTCATGTCCGAGGGGCTGACAAAGGCAAAAGTATCAGGAACACGAAACCTTCAAGATCAGGAACTCAAAATGTTCTCAAATTCTTAAAGCTTTGATGCCAACCAATTGCCTGCAGAGTTGTACAGAAGAAAGACCTGAAGCCAAAGCTGCGTTTGGCTCAGATATGAGACTGTGAATGGAGCACCTGGGAGTAGTTTATGAGCAAACTGGATTTTCAGCACACTTGCCACTGACCCCCGTTCCTTCATTATATCCGTAATTAAGTAGAAGTGGAGATAGCAGGAAGAAAGCCACAGACCCAAGTACTGCACAGGCAGAAGCAGCTGTTGCTTTCATGGATAATATTCCTTCTCCCCTCTCTGCCTCCCAAGTACCTTCCACTACATTAGCTGGATTGCCTGGTAGTAATCATGATTACTGCCATGATTCCTCATCTCGTTCCACATCTCTGAGCCCAACAGATGGTCCAAGGCAGAGTTGGGGCTGCTGCTATTAGTTTAACTAACTAATGTGTACCTGCAGCGTGCCCCAAATCTCTGTGGGAAGCAGAGCCAGGAGATTTCAGACATCATCATCCTTCCAACAAAGATTAACAGCGAGGTGGAACCTGTCTGGTTTATCCACCAGCAAACAGCAATACTTCAAACAGGCTGGAGGTAGGATCACACCATGCTCTGGTTTGAGCTGCACCCCCCAGCAGTTTTACTGGTCTTCAACTATTGTAGCCCCAGAACTCTCCAAGGGAGAGGCTGGCAAATATACTTGGAAATGTGATGGATGTGTCAAAAGCACCAGGGCTAACCAGAGAACTCCAGAACAGGGGTTACCACCCTACAGCCCACCAGACAAGCTGCCTGTCAGCACAGCTCCAAAGCCTAGACATTTCTCTGCACACTACACCAGGCTGTCTATCTGCAGTCCCACCAGAAGGCAATCCCTGACTTCCCTTAGATACTTGCACAAAAATAGGTGAACTCTGTTCACTTTGCTTGTCTAAAACATACTACAGCAGAGCTTCCCTGAGGGAGCTGCTCTCTTCCCTTGTACCTCAGGAAGCAAGACCAGCTCCCAAATGAGCTCTCAGCTCAACAGCCACCACCTCTGACCATGACCCAGCTGCCCAAGCTGTAACCCCAGCCTGGATCTTGCAGGTTCATGCAGCAATGCCCATCAGAAGGGCCTGCATGGAGAGGTGGCATTGTCCCCTCTGTGGGCAGTGGTAGCATATACATACAGGATTTTAAACACAACCTCTTTATTCAAAGAGACCGACTGATACAGAATCATAGAATGGTTTGGGTTGGAAGGGACCTTTAAAGCTCTTCTAGTCCCTGCAGGGAGCAGAGACATCTCCAGCTACAGCAGGTTGCTCAGAGCCTCATCCAACCTCACCTGCAATGGTTCCAGGGATGGGGCAGTGACCACCTCTGTGGGCAACCTGGGCCAGGCTCTCACCACCCTCATTATAAACAATCTCTTCCTTCTATCTAGTCTGAATCTGCCCTCGATAGACCAGAGTGGGCTGGAAGAGGTTCTTTGACTCGAAGCAGAGGCAAGTTGGAGCTCTTGGAACAGAAGCTGTGCTGGCAGCAGATGGCAGCACCTGCATCTCCTGGGTGCTCCAGCATCAGGGATTTATCATCCAGGACTGCTGCAGCACAAACACTGAGTGACTCCAGCTGGGGAGGGGAGGTTGTGTGCCAGAGAGATCTCCTCCTCCCTGGTAAACGTGTAACTGCCTGATCCCCAGCAAGCTCCCTGCCCCAAAGCATGCTGATAACCTGCTGAGTGACACACCTTGGAAAAACTCAACCTCCAGGTACTGCTGCTCCTCCAGCAATGGCCACAGCCTCACCCGGGCTCTGGGGGGACCTTGGCAAAGGACCTGAGACCGGAGAGAGCAAAGAGCTGCCAAGAGGATGTCCGGGAAACACGCATGTGGCAAACCAGAGCAGTGCCAATTCCTGTGTGATAACACCACGAGTCATGAATTTATGGTAATCTCCCACTGAGGACATCTCTGACTGGCTTGGAGACAGCAAACTGCCCTGCAGATCAGCATCTGGGATCAGCTCTTCCCTCCATCCAGACCTGCAGGCTTTGGAAATCAACATTGCATCAAACCCCTGAAGCCTAGAAGCTCATTCTGATCCCTGCACTCTCCACAGCTCCCACACCCCTGCAGTCTCCTCTTCATTAACCTTCCAGTGGAACCAGAACTGTCAAGAAGTATTTTTTTTGCTGTATTACAGCATTCCCTGCACCCTACCCAGACTGGCAGCCCAGGTGCTGAAGCAGCAGAAGACCTCCTGGGCTCTGGACCAAGGCTCACTGCCTGCCCACCACATGCCCTTGCTTATCACCCCACCCCTGCCCAACCTGCCTCCTGCACCTCTTGCAAAAACACGGTGAAAATAAAGAGAAAATTCTTATCCAGATCTGCAGATCCCTCTAAGGTCTACAGGTAAGAGCTCAGCTAGTGCAGAGTGTGATGATCCTCTCACCAAGAAGGAATCCTGGAGACACAGTGTGACAGGACACTCAGGGAGAGATCAACAGCAAGAAGATTTCAGTTGGTTCAAATCCTATTTCTTGCCAACATCAGGGTGGATTCCCCTTCCCATCAAACCTGCCTGAATATCCCTGGGGTTCGGGACAGATCCCACCACTGAGTTCACTCTGGGTTACCTGAATGAAACTCACACTTTTCCTTTGACAGGGAACTGGAACAGCAGCAAAATATTTGGGGTTTGAACAGTACATAAATAAAGGGAGGAAGGAGAACTTGTTACATGCCTCTGAGTTTACAAACATTCCTCCCTGACAGGCAAAACAAACCCGGAAAGCAAAGCCCTGTCTGCTTAAAGGAAAAGCTGCAGCTTGGGGACTGATTTAGTTCCCTATTGTTTTCTCAGACATGATTCAAAATCCTGACAAAACCCCGCAATGCCAGGAAAGGAAGAAAGGGGACGTTGCACTAAACTCAGTCTTGTAGTGCTGGAGTTTACTTCACAATCTGCTTCATAAATCAGGATCAAGTCCAAGCCTGGGTCTGCACAAACACCTGATGCAGGGCTGCAGTCGTGCTGTTCATTATAGCTCCTTATTCACACAGTAACAATAATAAAAAAAAAAGACTTAATGGCTTTGATTAAGCTCAAGACATTATGAATACAACTGGATTGTCAGAGGCCAAACACAACCCTCTCCCCTCCTGTCCGAAAAGATAGTTCAGCAGCAAAACGACTCCAAGACTCTTCTCTGGCTGCTCTAACAACAGGCGTAAGCGTCAATAAACATTTATTTCACACTAGAAGGGAAAGGCAGAATAGCTCGTTTTAAAAATGCAACTGGGTCAGTAGCTGCCTCAAGTAGAATAAATGGGCTGCATGAATGAGTCTGCCCTAAAGAACCATTACTCTGTGGACCTAACTCCTGCTGATGAGGACAAATAGGCTCTTTTAGAGCAGGAGTTTTAAAAGCACAAAGTGATTTGGGATTACAAGTCCCAGAGGTTTCCACGATGCTCCCAGAGCACAATCTTTAGGCTCTCTGGAAAAATCCTACCCCTAAACTGTACTCAGCTTTGGAATTTCCAAACCCCTGGTGACACCCGGCTCATAAAGACGTCCCAGCACTATCTCTGTATACAGATATCATCTCTTAATCAAGGGCTTTCAAATCTCCACCATCATCAATTAGGCCTCTGAGCAGCTCAGTTAGCTAAGACAGGAGCTGCTTTAATTACACAGAGAAAGCTGAACCAAGGCTAACTGCAAAGCCGGGGTTAGTCACAGAAGGTGTTAAAGCCACTCTGAGGAACATCACCAAGCTTGACTCCCCCAGCTCAGCTCAACACCCGCCATCCTCCCATCCCACTCCCTGCAGACCTTCTGTAGAGCTCAGAACCACCTCGCAGGGAGCAGGTACACTCACCACAGCCCCCACCACTGCTCAGCCTCACCTACAGCCCCCCACCACTGCTCAGCCTCACCTACAGCCACCTGTGAGCAACAGCACGATGCCAATCAAAGAGAACTGTGGTTCAATTACCCCTACTGAGCGGCCTGTTGCGGCTCCGGGAGCGGCTTCGCTGTCGCTGAAGTCGTGACCTCCGGAGCAGTCGGTAGTAGTAGGACGGTCTCCCAGCACTTTTCCTGCTGTTCATGGACATTTTTGGTGCTATTTTACACACACACACACATGCAGGCACAGGGTCGCTCTCCCCTCTGGCACAGTGTTTCATTCACTGCAGAGGTTGCTCCTTTGGAGTGGAGAGAGGGGAGGGGGGGAAGAGGAACTCTTCACTTGACACATTTAAAAAGAAAAACAAGAAGAAAACATAAAGGGAGAGAGAGGAAAAAAAAGGACGCGGCACCAGAGTGCATGTCTCAGCTGAGGGAGGACTTGCAGCCAGCCAGATAAACTGTACTAACAATTCCTGCCCCAAAAAAGATAAGGCTGCTGGAGCTGGAAGAGGAAGCCAGCGTTGGCCTGGGCTCTTGAAACGTGAAGAATAGGCTGGAAGAAATCCTGGACTGGATCCTCTCTGCTGGACAGCAACATCTGATCAATCTGTACTAGGAAAAAAAGCAAAAACCAAGAGCTTGCTGCATAAGGGCCAGGCAGCCTCAGGGAGCCAGGCAGCTCCTACCTGCCCCGGCCACCAGATCATGGGCGAGATGAAGTTGCAGGCAGCCTGGTCTGCAGCAGGAGGTATCTACCAGAGCCTGGGCTGGGGAAGGGTATAATGAGTTCCTGGCCATGGGACACATGTTAATAATCATCATGGAGCAAAAGCCCCGGAAAATAAAGTGAAACTTGAGAGGGGAAAACTTTAATTAGAAGTTGAATGAACAGAGCTCCAGACTCCCCTGGAGGCCCATTTCCTTTCAACATTCAAACTGAGTTATGGCACATCCCACAAATTAGAGAAAGAGCCTATTTACCATTGGGGTTCTGATGGCAGCAAAGATTCCGCCTCCGGCTCAGATTGCTCAATAAAATTACTTTTCAATGGGCAGAATTAAACACTTTAAGACACGGAGGAAAAGAAGGGGAAAAAAAAAAAAAATCAGAAAAAAAATTTCATTTCACATTTAGTTTTAAAAGCTGAGAATGGTCCAGAATCCTCCATCTAAGCTCCTTCTCTTGCTAGGAAGAGTGACAGACACCACCTCAGAAACCAGAACGGTGGCCAAGGACTTCCCAGGCTGCTGCTTCTCACGGAGTGGGATGAGCTGCAAAGTGACATTTGCACAACACCTCTCTGCATTGTGTCCTAGTTTTGTAATTTTTCCCCAGACTTTGGTGCAAATTTATCTTTGTGGTGTCTGGTGGAGCTGCAGGACTTGGCTGGGGATGAGCAATGTTCCTCTTTAGGAGATTCTTCTGAAGCATGAAAGCTCCCCCAGACTGTGCTGGGTTGTACCTTCAATAACAAGGCAGAAACTCTCAGGCTTCATCATAACAGGAATCCCTTCCCTACCTCCAACCATCTACCTTGATTTTAGGATTTCATACACATCCACGGTCACAGAAAGCATCAGAATGGTACAAACCCTATTTACACACTGAGTAATAAACCCATGATGTTTATCAGCTGAGAAAGGCTCTTCGAGGAGGCAAACCCAGTGCAGTCCATGCCTGGTTTTGAGGCCACACGTAAGGAATTCAGCAGTGCAGGAATGAGCCAATCGAGAGGGCAAAGACAAGTTCAGGTCAGGGAGGCAGATCCCAGCTGGACAGCAGAGGCTCCTGCTGCCTGGGGATGGGGGGGGGCTCTGGGACATTCCACCCCTGCACCCTCAGCCACCAAACCCACATCAGACCCCCACTAAAAGGAAAAGGCTTCAGCCCCTACACATCACTCACTCCACATCTGCCCTCCTCTTGTTAACCACAATAACTTTTATTTTCCATATTTGGGTAGACTGAAAAAAAAAAACAAAACAAAAAGCACAGGAAGAACTATAACTAATTTTCCAGATGACCAGAGACTCGTCCTGTGCAATTGATTCAATTCACAAACAGAGCTGGGAATAGCCAGAAACACAGCGACAGGAAAGGCTGGAAATACTGAGGTTCAGTTAAAGATTTCACAGAATCATCAGGGAATGGCTTAGGGTGGAAGGAACCTGGAGATCATCTAGTCCAACCTCCCTGCCATGGGCAGAGATGCCTCTCAACTGGATTTGCTAGAGACAAGCAGCCAAATATTCAGGTGTATCTCTATTTTGTGTCATAACTGAGCTGGCAGCTCTTAAGAGAATCTTTTTATGATCATGCTGTTACAGATGTCTTTAAAACAGCCTATCTGATTTATTTCTCCTCTTCTCATTCCCAAAAGCAAAAAAAAGGCACTGAGGGAAATGAAAATTTAAAAGCTCCCCCAAATTGAGACAATCTGAAAGGGGAAGGTCCGTGGGGGTTGGTTGAAGTGGAGCCAGGTGACTCCTCCTCAAACCACCTGAGATGGGGCAAGCCCCAGGTGCTGCTGGTCTCCAAACCTCTGGGGGCAGGTGGGGATGGTCAGGAGATAGGGGACAGGGACCTGCAGCCACTGCATCTCCACCCACGGGGCCTTAAGCATCTGTTCCACATATAGGCATTTTTATTTTTAATCAACCCAGTACCTTCTGAAACACCCATACAGGTGACCATAAACCAGGAGTAGTTCCTGAGGGACTCTGAACTCTCATGACAAGAGAGAGCAGCCTCACTGTAAAAGCCTAAAGGACCAGGAGTTCTGTCCAAGTTTCTCCAGCCTGTCTCTGTCTGTCTCACTTCAACGTTTTTGAAAGCTTTAAGTTCAGATGCTCCAGAGCAGCAGGCAGCAAAATGAATGACCCATCTGGGAGGGCATGTGACTGGGCTGGACCTTTCCAATTTATCCTGCACTGCTCTTTTTTTACCCTCCTCCTCTGGTTTTTTTTTTCTCCTCTCCTTTTTGAAAGCCACATCCTGATACAAACGCTCTTTTGTGTGCAGCAGAATCTATCCCTTGCAAATGTTGGATAGATGGAGTGCTCTGGAGGGGAGCTGACAGCAGGAAAATCTCTATCTCTAAAATAACACATCAGCCTGGCTGCTCCCCCAAAAAGCAGGAGGATGATTTCAGTCACGGGTTCGCCTCAATCTCTCAGGGAGAGAAGCAAATGGAGCCAGAGAGAGGATTTTGGGGGTGTTAAGGACTCCTCCCCACCCCTGAATACAAACCTGACCCATTAAATTAAATACCAAACTAACATCCCAGTAAGACATCCAGTTTGATACCCTGATGAGCTTTAGAGGGGAATTAGAGCCCCCCCACACTGACCTGGCATCCCCCATTATCCACTCCAGTTATCCTGCCATCAAGCCTTCTCGAAACCACATTTATTCCACCTCTTTACCAACACTCACAGCACCTGAGCACATTTTAAATTGCACCAAACTAAGTTCTGGGATAAAGAGCTCCCAAAACCTTGGCTGCTCTGCTCTGCCACCAAAGGGAGCAGGCTCTGCCCAGCTCCAGGGGTGCTGCACGGGCTGGGGGGGGCAATGGGAGCCTAATAAACAAATATCATTTGTTTATTGCTTTGTGCTGGGAAAATAATGACTGTGGTTCAGCATGCACGTTCCCAAGGCAGCCCCTACTGTTAAACCTCCTGCTTTCCCAAAGGGCTTCAGAGGGAAACAATCATTCCTTTTAACTCCCTGGTTTTATGGCAAGGAACTTGAATTCCTTCTTCTGCAAGTGGAAGTTTCTGGGCTCCACCAGCAGAGCCCAGCCCAGCCCCAGCAGCTCTGTTTGTACAGGTATGAGGAAACACTGATTAGTCCACACATGGCCTCTGAATTTAGATTTCTTTCTGGATTACAGCAGCTCGAGTGATTTCATTTCAGTTCCCCATATTTTTTTGCAAAAGCCTGAGCTGAGGCTTTCAAGAGTTAAACCAAACCAGCCAGAAGAGGTTCTGCCTTGGCCTCCAATCCTCTCAACTGGCCATCAGCTTAATTTCTACCTGTCAATGAACTGCAGACACATCAGCGGGAAGTTGGAAAGAAAATAAATCAGATTTCAACCCATATTTCCCCATCACACGTAACCACACCACCTCTGAAGAATGATTACAGCCCTTTCACAATCGGAGGCAAGAAGGGAATAACAGCTACAAAATACCTGTCTTTTAAAAAATAAGGTGAATATCACCCTGTTCCTGTCAGTGATCCCAGACACCCTCCCGACGTGCCTGTTTGCATTTGCTCACGAGTCCATCGCAGCCTTAGCTCAGCCTCCAACTCTGCAGCTGGAAGGTTTCCAGGCTTGTTGCCTCCAGGCTACCAGGGCTACATAAGCTCCTCTGCAGGGCCAGAGGAAGGTAATTTCCTTTCCGTAAGGATAACTTCACTTTTTCAGCTGTGCTCACACCAAAATCTGCAGTGACACGTTCGTTTGAAGACCTAAAAAGGGGAGTTTCATACACACAATTCCAAGTAAACTACTTTTAAACACTGTTTTCCATTAAAATATTAAGACTATGCACAGGCAAATTAATTTCCTTACTGCCTGCAGTGGGATGTAGCAGCTTTTTGATAGCCTTGCAACAAAGCAGTGCACAGACTGGGGATCAACGTGAGAAATTAACATTTACATTACATTTGAGCATAGAATTGGTTGGTACCATTCTGTACATGGAGAACAAGACACTATGGGATGCTCTTGCTGTCTGTATGGTGATGAAATCCTAATGTAAAGTAGTCGTTCCACATAATATAGGTAATGATATTAATGAGTAGAAGCAGCAGTGCCATATAAAAAAGGCAAGAGGAAGAACATACGTCTGAATAATTTAATATTAAACAAGGGTTCAGGAGGTTCTACAGAAGTTAAATGAGGACACGAATTCTCTCAGCATTAGTGCTCCCTACATACAGACTATTACTATTGTTGATTGTCATTATGTTTATTAAATATTTATTATGGCAGTGCCCAGAGATGTGAAAAAAAAGAGCAGAGTCACATTGGTTTGGGATCTCCATATTCCACCAATTGAGAGGATTCCTTGTCCACAGTACTTGTGATTTAACTAAACCCACACACCACAAGCAAAATAATCACCATGATCACTCCACAAATGGAGAAGTGAAGCCCTGAGGGGTTTACACAGGGCAGGTGGGAGGCTGGGGCAGAGCTCAGCTCACACCCCACATCCCTTAGTCCTTGCCCAGAGAATTAATGGAGTTCCCTCCCTCTCTCAAGACAATCCCCTCATGATGAACAAGTATTAAGCATAATATCTTTTTTCCCTATGTTATCTTTCACCTGATGCTTTTGCATCAGCTTTTTGATGCACTTAAAACATGAAATTCCTCTTTTTCACTCAGGTAAAAAGAGAAATCAAAGCAGTTTGCTCAGTGTTAAGCAGGAAAGTCACTTATTGGCTTCTAGTAATGCCTTGATTTTAAGAACTAGTCACAATAGATTTTAACAATGTGAATAAAAGTTTGTCAAATATCACACACAGAGAGAAGGAAGCAAGAGGAAAAACCAGCCTAGAAATTTTACCTCTAATTCCCAACAAGTCTATCAGTGCTGGGCCGTATTTGATGTGTGCACACATGAGGCAGCTTCTCGACAGTGGGAACTCCCTCTGCCCAACCAGCCCCAAACCCACGTGGAACAGGCAAACAGGAGGTGACAAAGATGTTGACTGTGCTGGAAGGACGTGTGGGGCTTGTGGCAACCACCCAAAGTGATTCCCAGCAGAAGGGACCCCGGGCAGGTCCCAGCCAGGCTGAGAGCCCCAGGGGGACGTTTCCCGTGCCATGCAAGGAGCTGGGAGCTGCAGGACCCACCAGCCTGACCTCAGAGCATGTTTCCTGACTTCCCAGTACAACAATGGAGCTGAAGAACAAGCTCTTCCAAATCAGCTTTCAACCAGCTGGGGGAGGCCCAAGTGAAGTCTGTTAATTTACTCTAAATCTCCTGACGTGTATTCCTACCATGAAGGCCACTCATAACTTGGTTTATTGGTAATGATGCTAAGAAAAGTGAGTCAAAATCCATCTTAAGATTTGTGCCATGATTTCCATTGACCTAACAAAGTGATTTCCATTGACCCAATGAAGTAATTAAGTACATGGAGTCCACCACAAATTAAAGAAGAAACTTTTCCCAGAATCAAACAGCCTGTGCCTCAAAACAACCCCTTGTTTTAAACAACCCAGGAGAAAAAACACAACAAAACAAAACCACGAGTGTAAAGTCTCCATTGTACAGCAAAAATTCCCATACCAGAAAGAAAGATGTTGTGCAAAACCCCCCCCATCAAGCAAAGCTCCTCAGACACACATGGGAACCACACAACACTTCCCAGCATCATGTGAGTAGCTGCTGGGAGGAAATATTTGTTTAAGCCCAGTTATTCTTTACAAAAAGCCTTATTACTAAAAATAATCACTCAATGGATCATTGTTAACCACGGAGTAACTTCAGCTCTGGGCTTCCAAAGATCTCCAAGACAAAATCGAAGCCGTTCTCTGCTGTGACCCCTCTGAGCTGACCCATGGGGCTGGGAACTCAACTTGGATGTATTCACTGGAAAGTTTTTCTTCCTCCTTGGTGTACAGTTGAGCTAACACTGCTCTTCACAGGGGTCACCCAGCCAGGCTAAACCAAACATGGTCCTTCAGCACAAGGAGCCAGCCACAGAGAATCCCCTTGGACAGAGGACACCAACTCCGAGCTCTGCAGAGGACACCAAATGCTCCAGGTGACACCAGTGCAAGAGACTCAGGATTCTGAGAATGAAGAAAGTTGTGGATTGCTCAGAGCTGACTCACTTCAGTCCCGTCATACAACTGTTTGGAAACTCTTATTGACAATAATTCCCATTGCTGTGTAGTGTTTCCCAGACTTGTGCTAATATTAACCATGACACCGACCTCACCGCAGTGTAACTTTACTCCTTGAGCTTTTTTTTTTTTGGCTACTATGATTATTTTTAAAACAGCCTTTTGGTTCAAATGAAACACTCAGAAGAAAATTAGGTTGTCAACATTTTTTTGGAGGTTGGAAGGGTTTTCCCAGGTTGGAAGGGACCTCGAAGGATCATCTGATCCCACCTTTGAGCCTAAATTTGATGAACTTCTATGATCAAAGAAGCCTTAAACATTGCAATAGGTGATGCAGAAGACAAGCCACCACAGTGAGCTCTTGCAGAAGGTGGGAGCTAGCAGGCTACTGGGTGCCACTGAGGAAGAATGAACTGAATTTTAGAATTTCAGAAAAAGTCTAATGACCAGCTTGTGTGGAACTCTGGTATCTCTTGTTATTACTAGTTATCAACGTTGACACAAATAAGACATCCACCTGCTGCTCCCTACCCATGCAGGCATGAATTCGATGCTCATCTTTACTTCTATCTGCCAGTTTGAATTAAAAAAAAAAAAAATTACCTTTAGGTTAGGAATCTCATTATTAGAGGTCATAATAAATTACTGTAATAGACTGCATATCCTGCATTAACCTTGATCAAAACAGTCGTACAACAAAAGAAATTAACTCCTGAAGATAATTTTACTTTGTATTTCAGTCGTAAACTCGCTGCTGTGTTGCTGCAGGGAACAAGCTGGTAACAGTTTGGCATCACTGGCTTCCTATGCTGAATTTATGAGTTACCAGAAGTCTCAGCTATTTATTGTGTGATCTGATGGACTGGCTCTCCAGTGTGGTGTGCTGAAAGGTCAGGAGAAAAGGGTCAGCCCTTCTGAAGTTGCTGCAGGGCATCACTCCCCTTGCTCTCCCAGCACTCTGCTCTGTCTGAGCTCCAGGTGGGGAGAAGAAAAAGGGTTTTCAGGCTGTAGAGGAGCCTCATAACTCACTTTGTGCACAAACAAGAGTTCCTGAACCTGAGGAATCCCCCGTGCTCAAGGGGAGCAGCCACTTCTGTGCTCCCCCCCCCACTGCAGAGCTGGATCCAAGTGCAAGCTGAGGACACCAGAGATCTCATGGCAGCATGAATCAACACTTGGGGTGTTTCATCTCCTGGTGAAATCGCTCTGAAAGCAGCATCTCTGCTGACAAGTGCACTGAAAGATGAACTCGATTACACGTGCTATGTAAAACTTGCTTCCTGATTAATTAATAGATCAGACACTTCCAAGTCATGTTTAAATGCCTGATAATGATCTCATGCACATACAACAAATCACTGATTTATACACATGGAACCTAAACTGCATTTTTCATATGACAGATTATTTTTTCTTCCTTGCCTCGCCACATCATTTGCAAACTACACCACAAATCTAGTTGCTTGTTTTACTTGCTTTTTGGCATCTGATTACCCTTCCAAGGAATAGTTTGGCAAGTATGTTCTTCAGCCACCTCTCTTACCAGGCTTAAGGACAGAGTATCACAGAAAACACCACTCATTTTGAAAGAATACCCTGTGAAGTTAAAAAATGAAACCGTACCTATTGTTTTTAAAGACCCACTTACAAAACCAACTGGAAATCCTGCAATCAAGTTTGAAATACCATTGTGAGGGTGGTTTATTATAATTCACATTCTCCCTCCTGGCACAACAACACAGTGCTGGGCTGAGAGAGGTTATTGGCCAAGTTGAGCTGATTGCAAAATGTGAAGACCTTCCTTAAAATAACAGAAATATGAAGAGTATGAATCAAAGAGCAAGACCAAGAACAGGATGTTTTTAAGTGTGGAACAGCAGTGAAAACAACAAACATCTCCAGGCCCCAAGCTCTGCCAAATCACCAACCAGCCCTACAAATATCCCCCCCTAGGGCTTTACCTCAGTCACCTCAAGCCCAGGGAGCTGGCTGATAATCTGATCAATGACACTGAATGATAATGCTAAAAAACAGCTAGCAACACACACAGGTACTGCTGCCAAGTGGTGACACAATCCTCTTCTATTGCAGTATCAGTTCAAATGACATTTCTTCTGCTTGTCTTCCTAGTTATTCACACAGATCTTCCACTCACAAGAATAACTATCTAATTATATAAACCTATTCTGCCAGTCCACCCATTAGATCATTAGAGGGAAAAAGCTACAGCAAAACCTCTTCCTACTGAATTCACAGCCTTTATTCTTCTAAAATACTCTCTTTTACTGAGTTAACAAATCTCTTTCCTTTGAGCACCTGCAAAGGGCTTCTCTTCATGGTCCTAGTACCCCCATGTGGCAGCAGCCCTGGATGAGCTGGCTTGCAGGGTTTGTACAATTCCTTAGTCTAAATTATACAGTAATGCAAAGAAGGCAAAGTTCTCTTATGTCTCTTTGGTGTTTTCTTTAGAATAGCTGAGTGGTCTCAGCACACTCTTCCTAGGAGCCTCAAATAATAGCTCCTACTTGACAGAGCACACGCTTGCTCATGAGCGGCAACACAGGAATTGTCATTTCCTTGTTCTCCACCCTAAAAAAGACATTTGTTCTCGACCTCTGTGCTCAACCTCACAACAGGTACTTCCAAAGTAAACACAAAGCCCTTTAAAAAGAGATCCAGCACCCAAACAGAGCAAAGGGCTGATCCAGGCTTGTGACTGTTCAGTAGAAGCACTCTACAGACATTCGTTAGATTTTCATTGCAGAGGAGAAGACACAAACACCTGCTACAACTCACAATGCAAGATTTCAAGCCATATATAAAGAATGAGAAGTTCAATGTGACTGATAAAAATCACAACTTCAACAATGCCCAGAGATTTCTCTCTACCCCTCACTGGTGCAGCCTCCCACCCAGCCCCTGCTGCTTCACAGCCCAAACCACGTAGTCAGTCTTTGCTAATCCC
Source organism: Brachypteracias leptosomus (assembly GCA_013401335.1). Taxonomy (NCBI): domain Eukaryota; kingdom Metazoa; phylum Chordata; class Aves; order Coraciiformes; family Brachypteraciidae; genus Brachypteracias; species Brachypteracias leptosomus. The sequence continues at coordinate 253,729 of VYZX01005032.1, read as the reverse complement.
AGCCTAACTCAAAACTCTACTCATCTTTTTCTTTCTAACCCATCCCCAGGACAAGCCTAGGATCTCTTTTGAAATGTAAAGGCTCCATAATAAAACTCAGAAACAACATATGGTACAAATATCAAGCGTGAACATCTCTCCCCATCTTGTACGTTTCAAAGACTGTGCAAGCAGCACTTTTCCCTCGGTTTGATCCTGCAGCCAAAATGAGTCATCTGTGAACAATTATGGCTCTGGCAGGGGCCTGCCTGGTTGAGAATGAAAGGAAACACTTTATTATTGAAATGAACAGTATGCCAAGCCAAGAGGAGACTGCGGAGAAATGTTAAGAGCCCTTTGTCCTCCTCCAGGCAGCAAATCGAAAGCAGTGGATGCAGCACTCTCCTCCTGGTGCCTGGCAACGCCACATCTCGGCCCAGGCAAGGCAGAGGTGTAAGGAGGGTGAGCTGCAGAGCTGAGTATGTACATGGCAGGAGAAGAAACACTGAGTGCCTTAAAGCAGGAGGCCTGGCTTGAGAAGTGGTGGTTATTCCGGGCTCCGTGCTCCCAGAGGAGCTGTGAACGTATTAAAGGAACTTGCAGTCAGAGGCTGTTGGGCTGAAATCTGAGACTATTAAAGGACATTTGGTACTGGCTGAGTTTAACAGGCTTTCCTGAGAAGGGTTGAAGGGAATTCCCCTTGATGAGAAGAAAATAGTAGGGACACAGGCCTTCCTATGTGCAGCCCAGCTCCAGCATCCATTCCACTGTATCTGGTTTTGATGCCTACTGTGAAGAGGAAAAAGTTAAGATCCCTCTGAAATTGTAGGGGCAACTCTGGAGAGCTCACCAGGACAGGGCAGGTAACTGGGTAGGTTCTTGGTTTGATGGACTTGGCAAATGAAACAGAAGATTATTAAAAAATTGGGCTATGAATTGTGTGAGCAAGTAATTTTCAATACATTCTTGTATTCCTGCTTGCACAGGGAGGAGGAGCAATATGGTAATCGTCACCCAGAGCCTATAGAATGTTAATGTTGATAGGATGACAAGGCACAGCAATGTACACACAACTGCTAATGGAAGGTGAAGGGCAGGAGATGAGGGGAGAATCTGGGAAGAGCACATTTTGCATTCTGAAATTCAGTTCCAACCTCCAATAAAAGCGATGTTTGAGGAAGATCTTGACATGAGTATTTGGAGAGCAGGACCTCTCAAGTCAGGACATTAGCTGAAAAATGATCCCTTACTATTTCTGAAACAGAGCTTTGAAAAACTTCTGGAACAGATTATACACCAACTGCCACAGGGTGGGCAACACAGAGCCCCAAACCCAAGCAGTTCAGCAGCACCCTGGTGCTTCATAGCATGGTGAGCAAGCTGTTGAGCATGAAGCCTCACCAGTATGAAGGGATTCTTGCTGGCCAAGGCTAAAATGCAACCCCTCCATGATCCAGAGCTGGGCAGAGAATATTTACAGACATTGCATTTGTCTTGAGAGTTGAGGGACAGCAGTCAGCCTTGGGAAAAAAAGATTCTCCTTTCTTCAGTGTTGTGTAGATCACTCCACACTTTATTAGGCTAAAAGCAACAGACTCCAGAACTCCTTGCTCCTTGAATTGAAGGGATTTGAGGGTCCTGTTTAGCTCATTATACCAAAGTAGTTTTGCTCCTAAGAGAACTCACAAGGGTCAGAGGCACAGATTTCCTCCAGCCCTCCACCTAAACAAGGCAGTCTGGCAACCACCGGCAAAGCCGCAGTGGTAAAACACTCAGCAGCAATGCTGGAAACAGACACTGGGAAGAGGAATTTCCCCAAATGCTCATTCTCTGCAATTCCATGAAGCAGCCCGTGGTTACCTTTGCACACTATGTGGTAATGCTGCACGGAAGGCACCTCCTTACAGTCACAGGCATCTGGAGCCTACTCCTGGCAGCAACTGGAGTGCTCTTTTGTTTAGGTCACTCAAGCTTCATACCACAACACACAAAACTATGGATAAATCAACATAACACAGGCTATTGTGAAGCTTTTGCCAGCAGTGTCTGTGCTTTAGTTCATATATATCAAGTGCAGACCTCCATCCAATTCATCTCAACTGTTCTGAGCATTAACAAATAATCACTCAGAGCCCGTCAATACTTTGTTTACTCCAAAATAAATGAGATTGGTTTATATGGCTTAATTTGAAACTAAGATTACTTCAGCTGTCCCAGCCTGTGCTGAGCACGGGAAAAACATGATATATACACCAAGCATAGGAAGACATGGGAGAAGGAAACCTTTCAGCTGAGAATATCAGCACTTGTGTCTAAGGGAATATTCTGTTCTCAGCAGACCTGCCTTCAGATACACCTTAGAGGGACCCTTCTATCCCACCAGATTCCTTCCTAACAAGACAGCACCCCTGAGCAATGCAATCTGTGATCAGAGCTGTCCTGCCAGGTGAATCCCCTGACATGCCTCTACCCCTGCAAGTGAACACTCATGTTAAGCTCTCCATGGCCATCGGAAGCCCCCCTGGTGCTGGCAAAGGGGGGCAGCGGCCGGGCTGCAGCAGGGACCGGGCTGGGCGACGAGTCGGGGCAGGGTCGGGAGTCTGGCAGGGGCCAAGGTGGGGTCTGGAAGGGCCGGGGTCAAGGGGAGGACCAAGGCAGAGCTGGGCTGGAGCAGGAGCCGGGGCCAAGGGGCCGGGGCCGTGTCCGCTCCGCAGGCTCTGCTGCCCCCCGCAGGCAGGAGGGCTCCGGCTGCTCCCGACCGCGGCCGCTTCTCCTGCTCCGGGACACGCCAAAAAACCCACCTTCACCACCAAAATCAGTCCCCAGAACCCACTTTAACCAGATCCACATGCGGTTGGGTTTCCTCCCACGATTTTTTTTTTTTTTTTAATCCTTTTTGCAGAGGTTACGGAACTTTTCTCCTCCCCCCTCAAAACCAGGGACTGAAACACCATGACCAGGCCTCTCATACTTGTTATTTTAGCTGAATAAACTTTGCCTTTGGCATTAAAAATAGACTAGGAAAATAAACACGAGGTCATACTCTGCAGTTGCTGTCTGCAGTCATTCTCATGCACAGATGCTAAAGAACATTAAAAAAAAATTACATGCGTTTTACTTGGTTGGAAACCCCAGTGAAGCATCCAAGGGACTTACTCAAAGCTTCAAACTTAAAAAAAAAAAAGGAAATCAAACCCTTCTGGTTTGGAATAACATTTAAATGAGACCTATGCAAGGTGAAGGAACAGCCCAAGTGAGGCCATTACAGTTCAGCAGTAAAGTTGGTGGCAAAACAGATTTACCTATGCACAGACATGGTGATTGTGGTTAAAAATAAACTCAGGCAGGTTCAGAACTCCTGGGGCTGTATCTGAGCTAAGATTGTCCAGGTAAAGCTTTTTTTTTTAATGTCTTGCACTGCATTTTCTATTCTGTTGATGAAAAAGGAGTTAATTATACAAGATGCTGAGCAGTCTGAGGTCAAATTAGCCAAGCTTACAAGCATGCCTCATTTCAAGACTATGACTAACTGCAATCTAAATACCAGAGGTTTCATTACTTCCATCTGTACCAGCACAGTCTGAGGTATGCTCAAGATCTTCCATCCAAGTGAGTTCTGGCTGTCACAAAGGTCTCACAGCCCTGCCTGGGAGCTTCCCAGCTCTCCCAACCTGCTCTTCCCATGGCACACCACAAGGCATGTGTGGACTTAGCTGCTAATCCAATGACTACATCACATACAACTGATTTAAGCATGCCAGCAACAAGCCCAGAGTCCCAGACAGAGCTGAATGTCTGCAGTACACCTCTGCTTTCAGAAATACATCAGCGCAGCTACTAACCCAGTGTGACACATGCTGTGCCCAGGGTAGACCTTGGATGGGGGGTGGCTGAGGTGAGAGCAGAGGAGCAGAACTCAAGTTGTGGTGCCCCAGCCCTGTCTGAGCCACAGCAGCACCTGGAGCAGGCTTTTTCCTGACTAAAAAGGGAAAGAGAAGTGTTCCTGCTCACCCAGAGTTAGGCAGCTTCTTGCTGCAGTGCACTCACAGCCTTGGTTTGAACCAAGGACTCCTCACTCAGTGTTTGGTGACCACCAGGTGAAGCAGCTTCCACTCACGTCCTCTCCCAAACCCTCTGTGACCTTATGCCCATTCCCAATTTTTCCCCCTCTTCAGTGGCACCCATGTGGATCACACAGTGGCTTCTACAGACCCTGCCAGCTCTCACCCCCCTTGGTCACGCTGACCCAGCCCAGCTGCTCTGAACACACCAGCGCCTCCACACTGCCAGGGATGACTAAGAACATCTCCCCGAGCTGGAGGAGCAGAGGAGGTGGGGGAAGCTCCTGGCTATCTGCCAAGGCTCCCTACTCTGCTTTTTCATTTTTAGTTTCTGCTCTTTGCTGGAAAGTTTCTACTTATGCTCTGGTTCCCATGGCAACTGCATTTCTTGCCTTTCTTCTCTAGCATTAAATTTTTTATTTGATTTCCCTTCTTCCCAAGACATGACTTTCTTTTCCTTTTGGAAAGAAAAAAAAAAGAATTAAGTGTTGTCTTTTTGCTTGGCAATATTTTTAAAGGAGGTGAGAGACTTTCCTCTCAGTCTGATGGAGAACCAGAATTAAGGGGTGTCCTTTTGCTTGGCAGTATTTTTAAAGGAAGTGAGAGACTTTCCTCTCACTCTGATGGAGGACCTGCACATAATAGCAGCACAGAGGTAATGTTCCAAGGAAGGCTGTCAGGGGATTCCCTTGCAGAAAACCCATTTGCTGTAACTATCTCACACATAACAAGGTTATGACATGTAAGAGTTCCAGCTATGGTGGAACCCAGCTTTTTTTATTATTATTATTTGGCTGGTTGTTTTTACGAGACCAGACCTGGCCATTTTCTCTACAACTAAACATTTTTTTTTTTTTTACCAAAGCATTGCTTGTGATTCCTGAGCAGTCTCAGGACAATAAATAAGTTTAATAATTGTAACTGCACTAGGAATGTGGTTTTCAGTTCCAAACTATAAAAGCATTCAAATATTTTCAGTGACAATCTTCTCACTTGGGTGGGAGTGAGAAGCAAAGGGGACCCTTCCCCTGCAGGCAGGGCCCTCATATCCTCACACAAAGTAGAGACAAAACCCTCAGAACTCATGGAGCTTAAGCTAATTAATTTGTCTTGCCCTTGCCATGTTGGGACTGAACTAATCTGACAACCTGAATTAATTTGAGAATGAAAAAACATTCATCAGAATGGCAAATCTGGATTAGATAGAGTCATTGGGTTTTCCAACATTGAGGTTCATCACGAAGAGCAAGAGTTTCCATGTTGCAAAGCACTAAAATAATAGAGGGTTTCATCCCATTTCACTCTGAAATATTCCCCCCACATCTCAATTCAGCACATTCAGGCCATCAAGTGACCCTCCTGTGCAGTTGTAGATTACAAGGTTTTCAGCCTTATCTCCGCCTGGTGGGATTTCACAGCAAATTCTTTCAGGACTGAATAATCAAAAGCAGCAAACCCATAGCATTTGGCTCACATGGCAACACAAACAAATCTGGCCATGGGTGCTATCTTGTTTGCAGCACATGTGCACAGATTTACATGTAGGATTGAGGCTTAGTGCTCTGTTTGTTTAGATTTTTCATTATTCGCTCCCCCAAGCATAAGGTAAATTATATAAAGACTGAAATTGGAACAACTTGAAGAGTAAGCTGACCTTATGATCATACTAAACCAGTGTATTAACTCCAGTTTTCATGGCTTAGATTCTTAATGCTCAGAAGAAATAAAGGAGATGGAGAAGTGAGGAGTCCAGCCTTCCACACTTGGTTCATGCTTCCCTCCTCTTCTTGAACTCCCTCTTCCAATGAGTATCTAGGTCAGGAATTCACAGGATCTTATAAAAATCTGGCAGTGCTCCGTGCGTTTGGCAGCCAAGCTCTTTTAATTGTCAGATATTAAATATATCTGCCAAGATCCATGTTGTAAAACCCCATTACAACACACACTGTGCACAAACTCCAATGGGGGGAGTTCAAGTAAAAGTCAGGAGAGAAGTTCTACGTGGCTAAGGACGGACTCGCCCTTTGCTTTCCTTTGAGCTGGCAGGATTAGGCATTCAAAGACCTGCTTTTGGTGTAGCCCCCTAAATTGCAGCCTTAATGTGTCTTTTATGCAGCTACAGACAGGCTTCGTGTCTGTGCCCTTTGAATTCCCAGCCCAGGGATTGATTCAGACAGACAGCAGCTTACTCAGCTGCGGCGCTGAGGCGAGAACATCCAGGCAGCCCCTTGCTCCTCTTTGCCTGATTTAATGATTTGCTGGCCAGACTACAGAGAGCAGCTCAGTAATTCATACACCAGCGTGGCATGATTTGTTGGTTGCTGTTCCTCATCTGTAATTGCTGTGAGGAATGCTCAATCAATCATCCCAGCTTTCCAATACAATGTTTGGGGATACAGCAACCGAGAGGCTTCAACCTGGCCCAGCTTCCTGAAAACAATCTGATCTTGCAGATAAAGATCTGAAAGCTCTGCAGGTGACAAGCCACGGGGAGAGAGAACCACACACTGCACACACTCTGACCCTAGCAGAAATAACCTCAAAAGTACAAGTTTTCCTCCACTTAGTGGAAGAAGAGGCTACAAAGAAAGTTTACTGATCTCCATTGCTGTAGCCACCAACACCAAACTCTCAAGTCACAAGATCAAAATATTTTTGTTGATGTTGCTGGTCTGGTTAATTTGTTGGTATCCAAGGATGCTCCATCCATCCTACTCCACTTCCCAGTTAAACACCATCTTTCTCCTTTATTACTTTTCTTACTATATTAAAGTGAAGAGCTATTATTATTCTATGATTCTATGAAGAAGTTCTTGCCCAGGAGGGTGGGGAGACACTGGCCCAGGTTGCCCAGAGAGGTGCTGGAAGCCCCATCCCTGGACATTTGGAAGGCCAGGCTGGCTGGGGCTGTGAGCAACTGCTCTAGTGGGAGGGGTCCCTGCCCATGGCAGGGGGGGGGGAACTGGGTGGTCTTTAAGGTCCCTTCCTAACCCTGATAATTCTGTGATTCTACACCATACCCAGCAAAAAGCTCTCAGGATGGAAGTGCTGACTTCAGTGCCTCTAATCCCTGTTTTCATCCTAAATCCGGATTTTATCCAGAACTACAGTTTGACAAGAAAACATCCTCTGCACAATCTCTGTATCTGAGCTATTTGATCATTACAAATGTTCCCTCACCTCTGTGAAGCACAACCTGAAAATCGTCATGAGTTAGTCCCCAGCAGGGCAGCAGCATCCCTGTGGGTAAGGAGCAGGACTGAACGGGGACCCCTGGGTAGCTGCACTCTATCTCCTCAATCCTTATCACCCTCATTATTGCCTCAGACAAATTTGAAAACTTTTTTTTTCCCTAACTGTACTATTAGCATCACACCTTCCCAATAATGCCCAGAACTGAATCGCTATCATTAATTTCCTGGAGTCTAATAGAACATAATCTCACCACAATTTATGGAGACGATTAAAATTCAGCAAACAAGCTTCTCTGCGCTCCATAAAGCACAGCAAATTTATTTGCTGCAGTCAGTAAAACTCTGCTGCCTAAAGCTGTGCACTAACTCAGTGGAGCCTGAGCAGTAACTGCAGGACTCTCCAAGCTGCACATTCCAGATAATCAATTAGAGCAGTGTTGGCCCCCTTGGGGGCCAGCTGCACACACACCACAGGTTCAAGTGGCTCCTACACCTGTTGAAGCAGAAAAAATATTCAGCACATAAAAGCCAAGCAGTAGTTTGGAGAGTTTATGGTTAGTCTGTTGTGCTCAGCTGGTAGATGCCACCTTGATCTACTCAGGACTTGTTACCAGGAGTGGCTTGTTGAAGTCACCCTTGTAGCCTCAATGTTCTTGTAGGGAAATCAAGGAAAAACTGGAGCTCAAGGTTCAGCAGGGAGCAGGGCACTGATATTTAACAACACACCATAGAGAAGCTTTGGGTTTTCAACAGGCTGAAGTGACAGGAGCACTATCCTGCCCTCCCAGGGCTCTGCTACAGGGTGAAAATGATGGATAGTCCCATGAGAGCTCCTGGGAAGCAGCACAGGCAAGCTCAGCATAGCCTGAGACTCATTCCACCTGGAATTCTGTGTTCCTGGGATGCCAAGGTGGAAAATACAAAAACAGTGCATGCTAGAAAACGTTCCTGTCTGAGCAACGACCCATCAGCATCTTGTGCTCCAGCTTCTTGGATGCAACTCCAGGAAGGTACATTAAGCAGCAAGCAGGTTAGAGCTGCCATTTCTACCAATTCCACCAATAATCATGACCAGTTTTAAAGCTGTACATGGATATAATCTGCTATCTGAAGTTTCCTTAACCAAAGACAAAATAGAATGTGTTTTTCATCCACTAAATAAAAAGCAACAGCTGGAATCATTAGAAATCTGTGGAAAAGCTGCAAGCATTTGGGTTCCCCACATTCAAGCACTAATGCATGTATTTATTCAATAAAAATCACTTTATTCAAAACAGATCGCCAAAAAGAATCTCGGAGCTTGCACTTAGTCTGCCTCAAAGAAGAGATGTCACACCAGAGATTCTGCCAGTTACTTAGAAAACCAGTTTTTGGAAGTTATCTTTGAGAGGTAATTAAGTGAATTTAGACTATAATTGGTCTGAATACAAATAAACTTGTGTTCTACACTGAATAAGCACCACAGGCAGGTGATAAATTGCAAAATTAATGCTCCACCGGTTTAACTTTCTACCGAGTCACCCTTTGCTGCTCCAGCTTAGTACAAGATACCCCCTGCTTTCAATACTAATAAAACACAGAATTAATTACTCACAAGTAAAAGAGTGCCAGTGCACACACTGCCTTTGGGCTTTTTTTCCCCCACCTATAAGGGAACCTCAAACCCATTGGCAGTGATTTCTTTAGTCAGCTGCACTACAGGTTTGTCCAGGTCTCTTCCCTTCCACAGTGGCTGTTGATGACCTGCAGACCACAGCAAACACTCCACTCCTACCAAAATACCCGACCTGATGGCCAACAGCATTATAGATTTCATTTCTGACTGGATTATGGAGAAAAAAAATGAGTTTTGGAGGTTGTCAGGCAATAGAAGTATTTCAGACCGGGGTCCAAGTCTCTCCAATGGATAATGCTGGACTGGAATGCTCCAGGGACCTCCAGGCAGTTCTGCTCCAGCTCCAACAAGAATCCCAGGCTTGTTATTATGAACAGCTGGAAATCTTTATTTCCCTACTCTGCAGTAAGAGGGATTCCAGCTTCTCCCTGAATCTCATCTTGGTAGAACAGGCAGGTTTCTGCACAGAGCATAGCTGTGCATGTTCTCACCTGGCAGCTCTCCAGGAGTTTGCTTCAAGAAAAAGAACTCACACCAAGTTTCTAGGAAATATTAGCTCATGTCCCACTTGTTACTCCCCCGCCGAGCCCAGGCAGGGCTCTGACAGTGGCTGCATCCTCCTCCTCCTCTCAAAATAACCTTGTCACGAGCAGGACTAGGAACAAGCCACAGAACTCCTTTAGAGAGGCAAACACAACTGACAAGGTTTCCACCAATTCATGACCAGAGCATTTAAAAGCTCCTGGGCAACCATCCCAGCCCTTCATGTGGAAGGAAAACATGGGAGAAAGAGGCAAATCCAACAAGCACAAGCCCCACTCAGCAGCCAAAGAGCTGCACGCCAAGCCCAGGACTCTCTCAGCAGGATGGATTTTCCAGCCTGGCCACTGGCAGCACCAGCCTGGGCTTCATGACAGGCCTGGGAGCCTCAAGACCTCCCCCATGCCTTTGACAAACAAGCTCTAAGGCCACGGGCAACTCCATCAATCTTGCTGACCTTTAGTTACTGCTTTGTCTGCTGAGAGAATAACTCGTTTCACTCCGGAGCTCCTTGCCAGCCACGGATGGAAACAATTATGCAAAGAGGAGGGTTTGGATGGGTTTTCTAATTGTCAGACAGTCTGAGAGGTGCTTTATCTACCTACCAGCACTTTCCTGCAATACCTCACTAGGTAAGAGCATATTTGGTCTGCTGAGCTACTGCAGAGTCAGTATCTGAGGCAAAGTGACAGGTGATGAAGGGAGGGATTCGGAGCGTGGGTTGAACAGTCTCATGTGAGAAGATTCTAATTGCAGAGGTAAAGTATTAACTCCACAATTATAAAATCTAGCTCATGTTTTAGCTAAGGAAAGCAGAGCCAAGCTGAGGATTGGCTCCAAGGATTACACAGTGTGTGGTCTCCACATTGAGAGCTCTGCGTAGCGCTCACATGACAAATCACTTGAAGTTGGGTTCAGAATAATATTTATAAAGCTAAGACTGGCAGCCCTTTTTCAGTCACCTGGGTGCCATCACCTCATTCACAAGAACCAGCTATAAATTATGTTAATCAGTGGCACATTCAGAAGATGAAGAGGGGTTTATTGTGCAAGTTCAAAGAGATTCCCTATGAAGAAAAAATTGGGGAGATAAAATTGCAAGAGTTTCCGTGAGCACTCTGTTGAAAGTCTTACTCGTCTGTTGCTGCATGTCAGTAATAAAGGTTAAAGCTCTACAATCAGGAGATTTAAAACACATCATTGCTGTAGTGGGACCTCTTCCACCTCTCCATACTGATTAAATACAATGCTGGAAGGCTTCCCTCTACGGATGCCATCTTAAGCACCAACCCTGACCACTCAAATGAAGCAATTATTTTGCTCTCCAGATGACAACCCCATCTCAGCATCAGTCCCTCTGCCTAGTACATTTTCCCCATGACTCTATCTTCAAAATAAACCTTGGGGTTTAGTTTTTTTTAAATAAAAAGTGACACACAATGAGATGCAGGTTTCACTGTGTCCTTTGGGGGGGTCATTTGAAAAAAATAAATAGGCTTTAGCCCACCTCTAATGCATATTTCAATCAGTAGGAAACTCCTGAGCATTACTGATGTCAGACAGCACCTGCTGAGCACGGGGGGCTCCTGGGAAGGAATTCTAAAATATCATTTAAAGTTCGTGGATCTTGCTGTAATATCTGGTAAACAAAAGCAAGACTCACGAGGGAAGATCTTGCACACCAGGTACACTGCCCTGTTCCATGGAGAGCTCACAGATGTTTAACTCCAGAAGCTCTATGTCCACCTGCCCAACACACAGGACCTCCTCTGACCACTGCCTGCACTACCCAGGGCACTCCTGAGTAGCCAAGAGAAGCCAGGAGAGCACAGCAAGGGAGGAGATCTCCCATATTTCAAGTCAGGTTCTCCACCAAAGCACCAGAAAGGTGACACTCCATATTTCTAAACAACTCACAGGATCTGAAAGTGAAGCACAGGAAATCCTGTATTAGGTGCAACATCTGGCAACTTTTATTTACGGGTGGATGAGGAGTAGGGTGGAGTCAATGACTTCTCTAGAGCCACAGGACAAAGCACTGTGTGGAGAGGATTAGGCTGCAGGACACAGGCTGCCCTCTTAGCTGGGCAGTTGCTTGGCTCCAGCTGGCTTTGAGTCTAGAGAAGGCAGGACTAAGCATCACAGGCTCATCCAAACACTGATCCACTATTGCACACCTTAGTGCTTCTCCCCCCTTCTTGCCCAGGTTTCTCCAACCAGGTAAGATTCAGTCACCCCTCCCTGCAGGTCAGAGGGTCTTTACTGCTCCCAGCACTTCACCAGGTGCATAACCAAAAACCACTTAAAGCTCTTCACTTGACTTCTTTGTTCAGGTGATGTCAAGTTCAGACCCCATGAAATGAAAATCTTCCAGTCAGAGGTTATAACACCAAGTGTCCAGATTTCTGTATGATTCTGACAGTTCCCAGCCCACCCCTGGTACTTGTAGCACAGCCCTGAGGGCTTGAAACCATTAAGGAATCTACTCGTGTGTCAATTCTTCCTGGTTGCCATGAGATTATTTGCACAGACATTAGAGAGTGATGATACTTGGCACACAAAACTCCATTACCAGGAGTGATGTGCTGTCTAAAATTAACTATGTATTTGTTTTCTCTTCAGTTTCTATAGAACATGAGGAGAGATGCAGATGGTTGACAGCAGTGAGATTATAGTGATAGCTGTAAAATTTGATGGCTGTTATCAAAAGCATCATATGGCTTATGATAGCAAGTAGCAATTAAAAGAAAAAAGATTTCCAGGCTTCCCCTGGACAGGACAGTTTGCAAAGCAATTTTGTCATCACTTCACAGATTACCATTAGCAAAAGAAAATCAAGTTTGGCTTGAAACTTGAACATGAAGCACTGAGGCTCATTTACTATAAGAAATAAATATCTTAAAGGAATATATCTTAGGGCACTGCCTGGGCACCAGGGAGGAGTAATAGCAAGGGGGCTTCAAGCCAGTTTCATACTACAGGATTTATTAAAATTCGATCACTACTTCAAGCCTTAACAGATACTGGTTATCTTATTACAGGAATAAATCTGTGAATGAATTACACGTGCTGTGAATCAATGACAAAGGGAGACTGAAGTCTGGAATTTCACTGCTCAGGGAAGCAAGGCTCTGAGCAGCTGCATTTACCAGAGACAAAATGCTCCAGAACTTGCTCCAGATCTCTGGAGTAACTTACTCCAGGTAAAGCAGGTTCTCCATGGTTATAAAAGTGACAAAATAAGCTGGACCCACTAACCTTCTACCACTGCCAGCCACAGTAAGACTCTGTTCCACCTCCACAGATGAAATATTAATCTGAGCCATAAGGGAACAATATCCACAACCTTCTATCACAGACCTCCCTGTTCAAACTCATCTCTTCTGAGAATTCCCTTTGCTCTTCTCCAAACTGGAAAAAGTCTCATATTCCTCTTTCCCCCTCCCTCTCCTGAGCTGCCATGCCTGGAACTCCAGACTTTCCAAAGCTGCCATGATTTATTGAAAGCAGCTCCCCTTAGTAAGAGCTCTGGCAAGCAGGAGCTGCACTAAATGCACCAAGAAATTCACAGAACAAGATAAAATCTCCCCAGAAAATGTTCAAGCAGTAAAAGAAGAAACAACTAGTGAAGGGTTGACAGTTCTCAGTGCTCCCTGAAACATGGGAAGATCAGAAACAGAAAAATTAGGATCTTTTATCTTAAGGTCCACATCTACCCTTCCATTAGCTGAAAACTGGGGATTGAGTCATTAGAAATCAGGGCAGATGAAAGTTCTGTTCCTTGGCTGGGTCTCCAGAGAACAGAACCAAAGCATCTGTAAGAGATGGACACTTAACCCCTAAACGTTATAGAATTTTCAGAATATCCATATGTTACATCTACTGGGATACAAGGTTTTTTTCTACAGTCAGAGGAAGTTAATTATAGTCCAGTGGGGAATATGTTTGTGTTGGGTTTTGATTTATATTTAATCTCTATCCCACACCAAAATACGTACATGTATAATTAGCTTAAAATATTTAAGAACACTTCTTGATGTGGGATCCCTTTGCAAGGAACATGATAGTGAGCACCAAAACTGATTTACTGACACAACATCAACGTGTTCAAAACCATGAGCATGGAATTTGATCATTTACAAATTTCTCTACCACTGGCAAGTTTACAACACGAGAGGTCTTCACCCTGAAGGGTGTCAAGTAAAATTATGTGCTGTAGTTCCTCAAACATGACCAGGCTTCCCCTTTGAAGAGACCAGAGCACATTCCCAGATCATTTCTTGATTTAGTTTGATGCAATGTAAAGGAGAGCAGAGAACATGCCAGCTCACCAAGGAGCTCAGCTCCTGGGAATGTGCTTCAGAAGGTGGAACCATTCTGCTTCCCCTTGTTAACGACCCCTCTTCATCATCCTGACTAAGGACCTATCTGGACTGGTGACTCTTTACAAAGGGAGGAAAACCCAGGAGACTTCAGCAGGTGTTAGACATTACCTCAAGGAACCTGCTCTCAAAGTGTCTGGCCTTGCACTTGAGAACCTCAAGGGATTTGCTTCTGCCACTGCAGGAGACCTCCCCTGGTTAGCCTGGCTGCTCACCTGCTCTTTCATCTGCAATCTTTTCATCCCACCCAGTAAAACTCTTTTTCACTCCCCTGAAAATCTGGCTCTTAGAACATATCTCTTATTCCATATTTTCCACAATGTTGTTCAGCACTCTTGGGAGTAAACTTTGTGTCATCTTCTGGTACCAGCAGCTCTTTGTCTGAGGAGCAGGGGTAGGGGAATTGCTTTTAAAGATAAAGCCATGAGGGTAAAATTACAAGAAGACTGAGGAAACCTTGTGTACTAAGATATGAATCTTTCTGTAATAAGACTTATTTAAGACTAGACTTGTTCTCTCTTACTCCTCCCCAAATTCACCCACACAAACTGTACTGAAAGCACAAGCTTGGATGTATTATGACTATTCTCCACTTCTTTTTCACCCTATTAATTATTATCACCATTTCTCCAATTAATACCATTGTTCTGGGAAAACCCACAAGCTCCAGCCATGCCCAGCAGCCATTTCATACCCTGCAGCTTGAAAAACACCCTCCTCAGCTAAGCCACATCCCCTCCTTCCAGTGAAAGGTATTACACACATTTCAAATATTATTCTCTTCAAACACTTCACTTCTCAAGACACCTATTTTCAATCCTTGACTTTATTCCAGTGGCCACATTTAGCCTGTACCCAGGGCTAAACTACAGCCCTTGCTCTAGCACCCAGCGACCCCTCCCCAGCTGAGAAGAGGGATTGAGGGAGGAGAAGAGACCCCTGGGTTGAAATGAAAACAGATTTCATGAAACAGCCAAACATCAAGATGAAATAAATAAAGTTCTACTCAGCCCAGGACACGTACGGTGGCCACAAGCAGCAGGAATACATCTCCAAGAGCAGGGAGAGGAGCAGGAGAAGTCCAGACAAGAGCAGGAGTCCAAGTAGAAAAACCCCCTCCCGTTAAACTTCCCCCTTTTATACTGAGCAGGATGATTATGGGATGGGATCCACCTGGTGCCAATTCAGCTCAGCTGCCTCCAATCTGCTAACGACCTGCAGACCATGGCTGGGCCAGGGCTGGCCCCCAGACAAACCAGCACACCCAGAGCTTCAGTTCTTCCTCGTTGTCCATAAACCATTTAATCTCAGTTCTGTTAGACAGAATGAAGCCCCAGACTCATCTCAACTGACAAGATTCTTTGCCTTCGATTCTGTGCTGCTTAATTAAAAAGTACAATCCCAAAACATGGGAGGTTCCTGTCCTGCTGAGGTCAGGATCAGAAGCTAAGGGCACTATATCAGCAAGAAAGGCTGGAAATACACATTTTGGAATATCATGGCAGATTTCCTTCTTATTTGGTACTGTCACGGATGAATATGTGTATGCATATTACAAATATTTCATGCATTTGCTTTTATGAGTGTGGGCATCTGCATATTTCAGTGGCCAAGCAGTTCTGTGCTTTGTGTTTATGCACACACACGTTAGTGTCTTGGGGAAAGAATCCAGATCTGATTTTGACCATTCAAAGGCCCCTCACATCATTTCCATACAGCTCTGGCTATGATTTTTCAAGACTAAATTCCAAAGCCTGAGGGATATTGAAGCTGCTCATTCCCAGCCACTCCATATTGCTCCCAGCAGCAGAGGTCGGGGATGCTGAGCTGGGGGAACCTGAGACAATCCAGCCCAGAAGAGGGTGGTCAGCAGAGCCTCCTGTGAGAGGAGAGCAGATGTGGGCTTAAATACCTTGAGATGAAGAAGGACCTTTCAAAATTTCCATGAGGAAATTCAAAACCAAACCTACTTCTGCTGGTTTTCACTCCCACAGCTGCTCTGCAAATGGTTTCACATCATCTGAAACCAGGAATTCTCTGGCCCTGCCACCAGACTGCCCCAGTTTCTCTGAAGCCCTTCTCTCCATGGATGCTTCCCTTCGGTTTAAAACCCTGGCTTCTGTGCTTCATCTGACCTACTTGGAGGCAAGATAGCCAGTTTTTATCTGGATTTTGTTGTCTTATCTGGATTTTATCTTGATTTCTCAACTCCTGCTAGTCTACTGGCAAGCACCAGGAGCGATGACATCATAGCAGGAGGTGGCATCTATTCAGGGGAGCTCAGAGCAAGCAAAAATACTCCCAGGAACAAAAATAGTCCCTATTACATGTTACTCCTTGGCAAAGGAATATTAGATTATATAAAAGGCAACAGAAATAGCTAGCACAGATCCATGCAAAGTGCTTCAATGTTAATGGTAGCGCCTCAGCACCCTGGCTCTTGTCTGCAAACTGGGAGCCTACATTCTAGGTAGGTCAGGCTTGTCTTAAGCTGAGGTTCACTAAAAATGTCCTGATTGAGACTCCAGGCACCACGTATGGCAGAGGGAGCCACGTTCCTTCTGAACTGACACTCAACTGCCAGAGAAAGTCTGGCAGCTAAGGCAGGGAAGGGAGTTGTGGTGGAGGAGAAGGGAAGAGAAATCTGTGTGGAGCCCTGAAATCGAGCTGGAAATGCCCACCAGTGCTGCTGCACTCCCAGAGCTGCCACTTCAGCAAGAAACTGCTCTTTCCTAGAGCAAAAAGGACAGTTCTTCATCTTCAGGGGAACAAACACCCTGAAAAAACCCAGCACTGAGGTTTCCCAACTTCATGTAGATGTGTCAGGTGGACGATGCTCTGCACAGCAAAATGCCAAATGTCCTCCAGCAATTTATTATATTTGTTTTGAGGGGGCAGAGAGGGAAGAAGAGGAGAGTGGAGAAAGGGAAATGGGCAAGGAGGAAGAGTGTGGAGAAGGGGAATGGCTGAAGAGCCACCTGGGAGCACAGAAGATGCAGTGTAACTGCAATACAATGGTAAAAGCTTCCTGTGTGTGCCCCTGGGGAACCACTTTTAATTCAGCTCCCCTTGCTGAGAACAGGGTAACAGCAGCACATTGGAGCTGCCATGAAGGTACCTGCATTGGAGAGTGGAAACCACTGGGGCTCTGCAGTGCTGCTGGGCACCCACCAGGCAGGCAAATCAAAAGTGCTTTGCAGCTACACAGGATCCCATTGAAAGGAAATATTGACCAGTGCTAGGCTGTGGAGAGCTTTGTGATGGCTCCAGCAGTGGGAAGTCCCTGAATAATAAAATCTACCCATGTAAAAGCATATTCCCAGTTAGCCCAGTGAACCAGGCAGCTGCTGGGCTTGAGGAAGGGGGAGGATTAAAAGCTTGTCCACTCTGAGCAGAAAATAAACACAGTTCTGAGATCAGCTGGGGTTGGACTGGAGTGTGCTTAGGTACATACCACTGAGTTAGGAAGCTCTGGTTTCACTGCCCCATGGACCACTGGGTATTGCTGGGAGTTCTGCTGCCAATGGCTAAACCCCTCGTGCTATGGCTGGAGTGGCAGAGATCTTCACCTCTGGAGTCTGAAGGTCAGGATTTTATTCCTCATGCTACTTAATTATAATCGTGATCTCTGGCCTAGTGACAGATTAAAAAAGGGCACCTGGGAAATCTCTGACTGACAATCTAATTCCAGCAAAAAAAGACCTAAGTGAGCAATTATTATTATTATTATTATCAGCAGCAATGAATGAGAAATAGCTTTTCTAGCCCCAGAAATGTGATGACTACTGGAAAAAGTCCATTTTCACTGGTCCATGCACAACCTTTCAAGGTTTTTTTAACATAGATAAAATGAGGGGCACACACTTGGCTTGCACCAAGGTGAGACCTTAATCCATATATTATCCTGTGTTCCAAGCAGCACAGTGACCTCCAGGCACTGGGCTGGGGTTGCTCCTGGGTGTGATGCAGCCATTCCTCCTTTGCCTTGCCTCGATTTTCCTCATTCAGGCTCCAGCAGAGTAACTTTTTTCCTCATTAAAATAGTGGCTTTTGATGATCTGGCATTTTGGCACCAAAATGACCAAGCGAAAAAATATCTAATTGTAAATATATATATATTTTAGGGAAACTGCAGATAGCAACAGCTATTTTCTGTATCACGAGAACATCAGCTCAAAGGGCCCGGGTGTAAGAGAGCTTGAATGTAAGATGTAAGATCTCTGTTTAGTTAAAATTGAATCAGTAGCAAAAGTTTAGGTTAGCTCAAGTACCAGTTATATAAATTCCTTATTTACAGGTACTAAACGTTTCTCTCAGAATACATGTAAGTACAAGCAACTGACACATTTACTCTACAGTTACAATTAACATACCAACACAACAGAGCAAGCTAAACAACAGGTAATTGTCAAAACTCAATGACAGTGAAGCCTTCAGCAAACAAAGCCCTAACTATATGTTTTGCAGGTTTCTCCTTGGAACAGCCAACAGCAAATTGAATAATCTGGAAGGAAGGTTAAGATTTGGTAAAACATCAATATTTCATGTCCTCCCTTAGCTCATTTTGTCTCTGAGGTAGAAGAGGCTGATTGAAATGTAACCTTCAGAAAAAAAATATAACTACGTTTTAAAACTAACATCCAAAAGTTGAGCATGTGCTGAGAGGGGTGGGAGAGGGGTGCCCATCAATCCTCCTGGTGTCAGGCCCGTTGGGGGCTGAGGGAACGGCCACAGTTTTCTCTAGTGGCTGAGCCTGCACCAGCAGGTCGTTAGTGAGCAGGGTTTAATGGGCTCCCAAACTACATCTTGTCTTCTGGAAGAGGAATGCACCATCTGACTGCAAACCCAGGCTGCTGAGAAATAGCTGTGTTCTGTCTGAGATAACAGTCTGAAAAAGGGATTCCATCCCCAGGAAACAAGAGTTGGGAGAGTTCACTTCATAAAGATGCAAACCGAGAAGTACACGCTGTCTGGAATGACAATTACACCCGGGCTGCACAAAGTTTGGATTAAGACCCTTTGTAAAACAATTTCTGTACAAAAGAGCAAAAGACAATCATTGTTCCAACTCTGCTCATTTCTTCAGGCTCATTAAAGAAATTCTGAGACAAAACACGGGCTTTGATCTCGGGCATTGCTACAAGGCAACTGCACATTTCCAATGAGACACGTTCATTCCTAAGGAAACAATCTATGCAAGGAAAAAGTCAGTCCCTGAAACCCATAAGTCCTTAACCACTTACTTACCTTTGTGTGAGCAGGTCAAATTTTTGGAAGTAGTTTCTCAAAGCAACTCAGACACTCCATGGTAACTGTTGTGCTGCAACAAACAGCTGCAAAACTTGCTGATTTATTCCCCTGGGTGGTGTGCATGCTGAACCCCTGCAGAAATCCCATGCAGGAAAAAAAAACCCAAGGAAAAACAACCCCAAAACCCACAGGAGAAGCACCTCAGCCCTGGAGCAAAGCCCCCAAAAAAAGTTTAGCTGAGAAACAGAGAGGAAATCCAGCGAGCACTAAAAGTTTGGATGAGGAGCAGGAGCAGCAGCCTCGCTCCCCTTGCCCGGTCCTGGCTAAAGGTGCCTCTCCAAGCAAAATTCGCCGCGACTCGCAGCTCCTCGGAGCAGATGGTGTTCACACATTATTCCCCAACAGCAGCATTCCCCAGCCCAATCAGGAGGCAGCACTCAAAAGCCAAGCGCTTCCCAGACTCGGTTACAGTTTTCAATAGCTATAGCACAAGATGAATGACTCAGAAAATGAATAAGCAGGGAAAATAAAACCCGCCTCCCTCCCCGGCAGCGGCACAGGCGGGCGGTTCAGCCAGCCCGAGGGTGCTGAGCGCTGCTCGAGTTGAGTGCACCTGCTTTTCCTCCCCTAAATCTTCAGTGCTGATTAAATTATGTGTCTTGGGTTAGAAGTCGCAGCAAGAATGAAATCTTGGCCTTTTTTTCCTTCAGCCTTAAAACCAACAAACATTTGTAAGAGTCAAGCGGCGGATGAAGTGTGTGTGCGCTCGGTGGAGCCCCTCGTGCCATCTCTTGCTGAATAAATACATAAATATTGCTAAGATTAAGGCCTAACTTTGCAGGTCCTGTTGCAAATGGTATGAAAAGAAGAAAGCTTCATTTCAAACCTGTCTTTCCTAAGCAGATTCACGTGTCCTCGGGTTTTGTCTAAAGTTTCATGGCAAACTTTAAATGACAAGAAAACAAATACAACTAAGAAGCACAGGAATTAAGAGCTACCAACTTTCTGAAGCACAAACAGAGCCACTAAACTACTTCCAAGTGCTTTCTGTAGCTCACAGACCACAGAGAGCACTTTTCAAGCAGCCCCTCACTCCAAGCCTGCCTTTTTCTGACAGCTGCAGCTGAGCAGTGAGGGAGGATCTGGTGAACAAAGCAGGTCACTCATGGCCAGAGCTGCACAGCACCAGCAGGTTTCTCCCCAAATACATCCAAACCAGACTGAAATTCTCTTTAGTTCTGGAACAGAAGAGGCTGAGAGGAGGGGACACTGCTGAACGCTCCCATACCAGCTCTCACTGCACTCTACATACCATGTTTTTATTGCTGCCACTCACAAGTTAACTCCTGGTTAGCTGGAAACACGCTGCAATCAGCTAAATCAGTAGAAGTATTTGGGGTGAGAACCATTCTCCCAGGTCCCCCTGGACATTTTCAGATCTTTGTCTGTGGCTGTAAATTGATCCTTTGCATTCCTGTCTGACACATGAACTGTGAAAAACTCTTCAGGGATATTCTCTCTGCCATGAGTAATGCTCTAATAGCAGGGCTGCAAAATAGAAGACCAGTTGCAGAGGTAATAAAATACCATGAACTCTGCTCTAACTTTTACTATTATTACTCTAAGTCATTTTTTTTTTTCTTCATTCTGGAACAAATAAGAGAATTCTATGAGCATCTTATTTTCCTGCTTTCAAAACACCAAGCACCAGAGTTCCTCCAGCTTGGATTAACAGCAGGACCCACATGCAGCATGGATCTGCTCGTGAGCCATCCCTGCCCACCCCGTGGCTAAGCAAACAAACCCCACATACAGCTCCAGGACAAAGAACAATGCCCTGGCTTGTGACATCTGCCACAGCTGCCAACCAGCCTCCCAACTGCAGCCAGAGGAGTATTGAAAGGTGTCAAACCAAACCAGGAGCGTGTCTAGATCCAGTAAGAAAACAAAACTTCATTTTGGCTGACATTTTCTGATCACTGCATTAAGCTCTAGAGCAGCCAAAATCATTGCCTACTGACTCACTCCGCGAGGCATCTGTAGCCTCCCAGCCCCTACCAGCAGCAGCAAAGCTTTGCAATTAAATCTTTGGCATCCTTGGAGATGCTCAGAGAGAAAGAGCATCTCAATGTAAACATTATTGCTATAACTGACATGATAACCACATACACGCACTGAGAAGCCTCCTGGGCAAATCTCCTGATCAGACGTAATAAAGAATATGAGAGTGAAGTGGCTAAAGGTAAGCAGCTATTTATTCTTTATATCCCTCGTGTGCAGTATATTGGGTAGATGCAGATGTAAAGCAGCAGTGGGTGTCAGTCTTTCTGGGCATCACCAGAAGAGGAGGCTGCTGTCCAACATCTCTGGAGTTACATGTGCACGATCACAGTAACCCTGGATCAAAGGTCTCAGAAAAACTCACTTAGAAGCACAGAATCATTTAGGTTGGAACAGACCTCTAGGATCATCAAGTCCAACCTTCATCACAGCATCTCCCTGACCCCTAGACCATGTCCCGAAGCGCCACATCTGCCAGACTGACCCTTTGTTAAAATGTGGGTCTCAGCTCTCAATGAGTTCAATTTCTTCTGTGGCTTCTCCAGTTTCTGTTATCTACTGCCAGAACCTTATGAATTTTAAAGCTTCTGACCCATAAATACCTCAACACATCAGATGTATGCATTTAATTCCTCAACATCTCAACTCCCATGAAATCTCTTGACCTCTATTTTCCAAATCAGACACCTGAATAAAGCATTAAAACACTCTTGTCTTCACTCTCCCTGCAACACCACTCTGAGGCATTTCCCTCCATAGCAGCAGATACACCTCACTGACATTAACAACTTGTAGACACCAGGGCTTGGCTGGGCACATCTCAGGAATCACAGAAGCCAGACTAACAGACTGCACACTTCATTCCATGTAATTTCTGCTGAGTTCACCTCTCCTGCTGCAGACAGTTCTGACAGACTCGCAGTAGTGTTGTCTTTGAGATAGAACTGGGAGTTTCCCCACAATGCTGTGCTTTGAAGTTACTCTCTTTTAGAAGCAAAATAAAAGAGGCCTTGAACGTGCTTGACTATGAAAGGAGCCTTTGCTTTATTACCAAAGAATGAAGACACTACTCTGAGTGTTTCCAGCACCTCCAGGTAGGGATGGTTACGTTCTATTCATCTCATGTTCCTTCACTATTTCAGGTAGATGGTTCTCCCTTATTGGGTGCTCATAATCTGGGGGGTGCTTGTCTATTGATTGGCTCTGCCCTCTCCTACACATTTCAGGAGGGAGGGAAAGGAGGAGACTGCATGAAGCTGCTGTTCATAACCCAGTTACAAACTGGGAAATTTGGACTGCGTTCTGCAAGTCATTATATAGTCATCTCCTTAGTCCTGTTCTCCAGCTCCAGCTTTCAGCCTGTTGGACACTTTATTAAAGCTATATTGGATCTGTCTGTTTCACCACTTAGTGTAAATGGTAATGAAGTTACCAGGTAGTGCTTGTGTCTATTTTTAAACCTTTCTCTTTATTGCCAAAAAGTTGTGGTGACAGTGGAGAAACCCAATCGCACCTGCCCACCTACCTGGAACTCTCTGGTGTTTGCTCTGCTTGCCACGTGGTCACTGGCAGTTCAGGCAGATTATTTATCGTCCTTTTGGAACAATGATCATTACACATACCTGGATAATTTCTTTGGAATAGGTCCAATAGTGATCAAAGAACTATTAGGAACCCCAGAAAATCACGTGGAGCAGCAGCCTGATGTCACATGGTGAATCTGTCACTATTTCAGACGTTTGCCAATAAATAACACCCTCAGGGAGGGGATTTGGTTTGATTTTTGCCACCAGTATTTCTCATGTGCAGATCTCCCACTTTGGTTTTGTCCACTAAGGTTTAGAACATTTTTCCTGGAAAAATTTATGAGCTACTTCAGAGTTACCTTCCAGTCCAACACATCTTCCCTGTGAATTACAGTCAGTACCTGAATGCACTGTGGGTAAAATGAACAAAACTACAGCAAAACATAAAGCCAAGGGTTGCCACCCAACTTTCCTGCACAATTCATCAGGATTCCATCTGCATTTATCCTCTCCAGTTATTACACTGCCAGTTGTCTTTTTCTTTTTGATTTTTCCTATCATCAGGCACGTCTTTCTTTACCTCTCTTTTGTGAGAAGCTCTAAGAGAGACACGGAACTTTAATGAGGCAAAGAATGCAGTGTAAGTGCCTCACACCCTCTATCCTCTGCAAGCCCAGCCTCAAAAACTGAGATTGATTTTTAAATGATTGTTAAAAACTCCTCTAAAAAGAGACCTCGCTTTCCTTATGAACACAACTGGTTAAATAATCTGGTTACTCACAGATGTCTGGCATAAATATTTCTAGTAATAACAGATATTTGGGGGTTTTAAGGTATTTAACCCAAAGAGTCATTTGCAAACAATATCAATGCTGGCTGGGGTGAGCAGAGAAAGAAGAAATAGTTTTTTAAGGATCTGTGCCCCAGGCCACAGTAGAGCACTATTTAACCACCTAATGAGAGGTTAATATGGTTAATTGCCAGCCTACTTGTTACCTTTTTCCTGGAGACAATAATGGGAAATTCACTTTTAAAAACTACTACCTCATTATTTTCCAACATTCACTCTGGATAGAAACCAAGTTCTCAGAGTTAGCAGGGCAGGAGAGAGCCACGGATGAGAAACACCAAAGCTCACCCGTGGTTTTGGGGCAGTTTTTGACAAAACTCCCCTTTTCTCTCCCAGAAGGGGAAGGCTCCGAGCTCTGCCTCCCAAAGACCCCAGCAAGTTGTTTGCAATTTGTACAAGCCTAAAAAAAAAAGCCAATATACATGGCACATGCCATTAGAGAGACGGCAAAAAGGAGCTGATTTTAATGTTGCCCAAAAATATTTAGTGTGCCATATTAAAATTGTATTATAATTATTTCCTACTGGTTCTCTGCATTACTCCATAACTTCTCCAGACCTCGTGTTTTCCCTACTATTAATACATTTATGGCTGACAACTGTATCAACCTAATTTCACTATTTAAAAAATAATAAAGACTAAAAAAAATTAGAATTCACTATGAATTTATTCTGTATAAACTCCAGGCCACTCTTTTCTTCTATGCTCTCCTCTTTCTGTGCCTCATCTAATTTTTCAGTGCACCACATGTAAATGAAACCTTGCTCACCAGTCTAATCACACAGCATCTCTATTTTCTCTCTTTACTTTCCCAGGTAGAAATGTTCAGCCATAATTACCTTTGTGTCCTCAGACAGCACAGCAGAATGGCAACACCTGGGAGAAATACTTAACATTTCATTGCCAGGCAATGGATAATATTAAACCACAGAACGTGCTGCTGTTAAAATAGATTCCTGACCAAATTTCCACACACTTGGGGAATTCGTATCAGGGGAAGATTCATTCCAGAACAAGTTAACTTAATTAAAAGGGTGAAATGTAAGTAACTTACTCCTGTAAATACCCAGGTTTTGGTAGATGAGGGGGAGGTTAATTTTCAACACATAACTGCTGGCACCTTCTGTACTATTCCTATTTAGAAGGCAGAGGCTGCAGAGCACTGCACTGAAAATTAGTGTTTTCATCCTATTTTCCTTCTTTTCCTCATCACGAGATGCCTAAAATGCAGCTCTGAAGAAGTGCCAAATCAGCTCCCCCATTATCTGCCTCTGTTCAGCAACAGAATTTCTCTGGTGTGGGGAATTCCTGGTTCTCAGCCTTTGCTGGGGAGCTTCCTAAAGACGCTTCAAAAGATTTTGCTGTTTTTCATCTTATTTTTAGTCTAATCCTTGTCCTCTCTGAGATCATCGTATTAGCTTTAAAAGAGGACAATACAAGGTTAAGAATGCATCTGTATTGAAAGCAAATGTCAAGTGCAGGGAACTGAGCCTGGAGGGGTGATGAAGGAGATTCTGGATGAGGTGCCCCAAACAAACATCATCTGCCAAACCCAGCTCTGTGCAATGCTCGTGGCCTCCTCCTGTTCTTCTGCCCCATCTCTCTGAATAAAGCCCCTTGGTTTTCACCTGCAGCAGCCAGAATTTGTTACTCTTGGGTTCCTGCATGACTCTGCTAACAAACTTCCTATCCAATACACAAAAAATTCTGTTTTCCCAGCCCTTTTTTGGTTATCCTCCCTACCGAGTGTGATTTTTAATGCTGGCCTCAGGTGTCCCTGAGGATAGAATTTCAGTAGAGCCCTGGAACGCTGCTTGAAGAACCCAAATTACCAACAGCAGACAAAGTTCAAGCCTGGCTGGCATCCATGTAATTCACCTGGCTGAGTGTGTATGGCAGAGGCTGGAAAAAATGATCATGTTATTTAAACACAGCGGTTTAATTTCACTCCTTTGTGGTACAAAATCTCCATTTGTGATGCACAAGTGTTGTGTAGGGAACATGATTCCACTAAAACCAGTAGTTGGGACTATGGTCCTCAAGGTTGTTCCACTAAAAATACTCTGCCCTTAAAAGATGAGCAACAACTTCACCAAGAAATATTGCCAGGACACCCAAAAGAATCACCTCAGAGGTGGTACCAGCGTTCACTGGAGCTATAAAAGCTCTGATCTAAGCAATTAGAAGGCATGATGAATGCATAATTCATAGATATTTTGTACTCAAGAGTTTGTATACAAATACAACATCTTATAAATCTTCCCCAGCTTGCAAAAAGCTGCTGAGTTGTCGTTTCTTCTTGTAGCTGCAAGTGGCTCTGGTACAAAAGAGAAATCTGTAGCTCTGAGATGTCATCGCTCTGAAATGGGTAATTTAGGGTTATGGTTTCAGAATCAGCACATTCTTCAGCACTTTGCTTCCAAGAATATTTTTTGTGTGTGTGTGCAAAGAATCAAGTCAAACCATGTTCAAAAGAACACACCAGGAAGGCAGGACTGTGAGCCACCATAAAACGACAAGAACCTTTCCTTAGATTCCTGCATTTCAGGGAAGGGATGAAGAATATCAGGGGGCAGCAAGGGGGTGCTGTAATGATTTTAAAAATCTTTACAGGAACCAGTAGCTTTATGTGAGCCTTTATTCCTAGGCACACATGGAGGAAAGTTAGAAAACTTCTGTCTCCTTTCCCAAATGTCACAACGGATGGCAAAGTATCAAGCTGCTGTTCAAAGCAGTGCAAGGGCAACAGCTCCGTGGAGAATCAGAGAGAAAAATCCAATAACCACCCCCAGGTTATGCTTTTATCCCGGGGTCTCTTAAGGCAAGGTGACTAACCCAGCTTAAAGCTCATTTCAGGCCCCCAAATAAATGAGTGGTCCTTCTCTGTTCCAGTTACAAGCAATAAGAAATCTCTGGGGTTATCTCCATGAGAAGCAGGAAACCTCATTTGGTTAGGAAACAAACTGTGCTGAGAAATGAGGCACCCAGCTTCTTAATCCTGAATTTCCCTCTAATGTCCTTCTAGCTGATTTCATACGTCTCTGTAAGCAAAGGAAAGGGCTGCCAGAGGCAAAAGCAGCAGCTCTCAAGTATATTATTGCCACATATTCTTCAGAACAGCTTTTACTCTCATTAATGATCTATTGATTGGGCTGGCAATAAGCAACAAAGCGACACTCAATTTTAAGGCAGCTGGTTCACCAACAGGGACTATCAGGTGGATCAAAAATGAAATAACAGTTTGCATTCTGCCAGCAGAAAAAGGAATTTGATTTGACATTCCTGAAGGTAAAAAGGCACTTCTCCAGCAAGCACAGAAGTCTCAAGGTCTAGTCACTTCCCAAGGCATTAATATTTGTCACATGAGCAATGCAGCAAGATAAACTCAAGAGTTGTCAGTGTGTTCGTGGCTGTTCACTTGCTGTTAGGTAATAAAAGGGACAAAGGGGCTGCTTCAGGAGTGACAGCTACAAGGAAATATTCTCCAAGGGGAAAATCTTTCATAAAAGCTCTTCTGCTGGCAGGGTTTTGAGAACTCACTCCTGAATTCATGCAAAGAGATGCCTGGTGCATCAGCAGCAGAGATTCACCCCTCTGTCCTGCAGGCTGCTCCTGCAGCAGGACACTGAACCAACTGACCTTCTGGGGTTCAATTTTACAACAGGATCATTCAAATCCAAGTAATTAAAAAGAAGATGGGGATTTCCATAGTTAGGAAGAGGAGCCACTGAAGGTTCTAGGATGCTTGGTACAGCGAGTCCCTACTTCTCTCCCATCTCCCAGTTTATGAGCGTTGCCAGTGTCTGCCAACTTCTTCAAGTGTTTTGTAGGAAAACAAGTTTCTACACAATGTGACAGAATATACTTTACATATCTGTAAGGAGGAGAATGAGAAACCTGGGTAGCTTAAAACATGCTTTCTAAATCTAGTGAGGCATTTTAATGTATCTGAGAAACCGAAGTTAAACTTGTATTTCCCACAGAAATGAGACACTCTGTGACTTCTAAGGTCCAGACTCTAATGTTGGGACAGGCAAGAACACATGTTTGTTACCATCAGCCCAAACTATGCATGCATTTCTCTGATAATCCTAAAACTTCCTGCTGCAAAGAAGAAAATCAGATTTAATTCTATGTCCTAGTGGTCTAAGAGGAGGTATAAGATGTGAGAGGTAGATGCTGTTCTCCTAGAGAGAAATTAATATAACTACATAGGCAAGAGAAGAGAAGAATGAACTAAAAAGCTTTGACTTTTCATGTAGATATTCCCATTTGACACGACACTGCAATCTGTCCCTGATTATTTCATCCCGTTCAGTTCAGCGTGGCACAGAGCCCACAGCAAAGCAGCGCTGCCCACTTAGAGCTGCCCAGTCAACTGCTCACATAGTTTACATGTTACTTCATCCCCTTACCCACATTCCTTCCATGCAGTTTTAGGTTTACTGGGATATTAAGGCTGCAGTTAGGTCGTACTTGGAGCTCTAGGTTATCAGCAGAGAATATGCTGTGGAAATGCATAACCAGTTCTTGAGCAAGGTAGGAAGTGGAAATTCAAACGGTGTCCAGAATAGTGCCCAGCACAGATTAGAGAGCTGAGAACCAATTCATTCCAAACATCAGCATCTTCAGTTGTTTTCATCATTGTAAACAATTTGTTGTCCCCACTGCAGCCAATTTACTAACAGGGAAATAAGACTGGCAATTGCAAACAACTTTTTCCCCCAATTTATGCTTTTTTGTTATGCCTTCCAAGAGGCTAGATACCAGAACAGCAGCATGTGGAATGCTGTAAATCCAGGGAATAGCTGCAGTTTTAACCATGGACTTTAATTCCAGGGTGAATTTATGTGGTCCTTAGCTAAATATATCCTTCTAAGTAAATTACTCATGCAACTGCCTGTAGGAAAGCTTTCTGCAGATAAAGAAACTGCTCCCAAATGCTCCGTTTGACAGCACATACGGCACAAAGTTACATTCCTTTCTCCCTGCATAAAAAGCCCCCCAAAGTGGCTAATGTAGAATGCACAGGTTCCTCTTCCCCCTGCAAAGACTCTCCAGGAGATAGGTTAATGCTGCTTGATGCCTGCTCCTTGCAGTATGTACCAGTCTCGGATCTGTTATCTCCCAACCCTGTAAACAGGGTGATTTCTAAGATAATGTGAAGCACATTACCACATCCATTCCTACTTATCCATGCAGAAGACAGGAAAAACACACCCCTAACCCTGCACCTTCAGCAGGACGTGGAACTCACACACTCTGTCACAATCCCTTTTTTTTTTTTTCCCTCTCTTTTCTATGTTTTCTACTTCTTACCATTGGAGTTGTCCTGGTCCAAAGGATTATCTGGTTCCATTACTTCAAATAAAAGCATCCAACATGCAGTTCTCCATGCAGCAGAGGCATAAAAACACAGCAGTTGCCTAAGCTGATTCACCTGATTTATGAATTAGTGCTGCATCCATAAGAGGCTGTGTTTCTTCTTTTGTATTACATCTGGCTCCTTTTCCAACTAGATGGCTGGGTATTACAGCATGCAGGCCTTTTTCCAGCATCCTCTTAATGCATTATATTTAAAGTAGCAGCAACCTTTTTCCTCCCATCCCCCAGACTAAGTTACAGCAGTAACTAGGCTGAGCTGGCAGCGAGCGGAGCTCATTCAGAACAGGACCTGCGAGCGTTCTCCGATCCGTGGTGCTGCATAAAGAGAATGATTGATACAATAAAAAGTAAGTGGGCTTTGACACGGCACGGTTGGCACTGCAGAAAATCACACCAAAAACCAGCAAAGGTCCTGAGGGTTTGGGGAATGCCTGGGCGAAGCCACCAGTGTGCACCCCCTCGCACACAAACACAAATTATGTCCTGTTCCCTCCTCCTCCTCCTCCTCCTCCTTCCCCACCCGCTACAATTTTTTATAACGCTGGATCTCCTCCAGCAATAGTCTGTTCCTTTACTCAGTTTATAATAAACTCTGCCATTCCCTGTGTCCCCAGGGCTGTCTTGGAAAGGAAAGAGGCTGTTTGCAGAATGAATAGAGCAGCCGGTGCCTAAGAGGGAGGCAACTCAGTGACTCGGCACTGGGCAGCGGTGACTCGCTGCAGCACCAGCCTTCTGCTGGAGACCTTGTCCTACATTTACCTCCTCTGCCAAGCCAGGAGCTGCTGCTAAGCTGGCATTTTTAAAAAGCCTGCTGCAAATGAGCTGGAGGAGCAAGCACCAGCTTTGCTAGGCTCCTACGGTGAATTATTAGCCTTTCTCAACAGAGACAGTATTAGCTGACAGTTGGATCATGGTGTAGAAGTCAGGTCACCTTCATTCTGCTGCTGGGGCTGCCACTAACTCCCCGAGACCTCACATAATTCATAACTCTTCCTTGTGCCTCAATTTTCTGTGATATTGACATTGAAGTATGGCTTATCTCACAGGAATACAGCCGGAACTTCCCAGCTTTCCATGCTCTGAACTCCCTGGATGAATGATGTGGCACAAGGACTGGGAAGAAGACCTTGTCACCCAGCTGAGGAATCAAAATTCGATTTTCCCTGAAGACACGTCCACAGAATAACAGAAAAAGATACCAATGTGCAACTATAAACCAAGATGTATCTCTGACAAGTCAATTCATATTGCTGTGACAACAACCCCAAAACAATTCTCTGAATCTAGACTTTCAGGATCAATTTTACTCTGAGCCTACGACTCAAACTCTCCCCTTAATACTCCAGCTAAGGCACTGAACCATGTCCTGTTTAAGAAGAACATTTTAAGGCTAGGATCACTGTAAACATCACTGTAAACATGTACAACAGATTTAGTGCATTCTGGGTTTGTCATGGCTGATGACACAGGATCCTGAGGCAGGCAGGGGTTTCTATTTTGGTGCTCCTGGTAATGGTTCTGCTTTACAAGTTCCCTCTTTGCAGAGCCATGTAACTAGTGCTGTGGAGCTGCCTATTCACGCCTGGTGCTCCAAGCTGGGGGCGGGCAAATGAATGGCTGGCTGAAGGCAGAAAAACAGCCAGTTCTGCATGGGGAAATTAACCTGGCAGGTTGGGATGACTCTGCTGTAATTGTACCTTGCAAACCCGCTCTAGTGCCGCTCAGGAGGATTATGCCTTATTAGCAGAAGAGAAACTCATTCCCATCTATTTGTTTTAAGCATCACACAGTATATAGCCTCGATTAAATAATGTTCTGAGATCTGTGCCTTGGTCTAAATTACAGTGCTGCAAACCCTACATTCTCTCCCCTCGCACCCTACACTCCCTATGTTCTTTACAACTTCGCTGCTTCTCCCACTCACTGACAAAACAAAAACCCTCCCTCTTTCCACCTTCCCCACAAAACCACCTACTCTGGGACTGCAGGAACATGGCACTCTGCCTGCTAACAGCCCTCCACCTGGTTGGGTCATGGATCCAGTCTAGGAGTTAGTGTGTTCTAGAAAAAAGTGTGTTAACTCTTGACTGGCACATCTCCCATCCCTCCAGAGTTAACAGAAGCTGACGGTGATGGGAATAGAAAGGATTTAGAGAAGTTTTGGGGGCGTCTGAGCAGATACCAGCTGTGTCCTGGGATGTGGAGATGCACAAACATTCCCACACAGCCTCATTACCAGCCCAGCTCCAGCACAGAGGACTAGAAACGCCTGGAGAATCCTGACTGTGGCTGTCAGGGAAGGCAGAGCTCTGTAACACACATCTGAATCAAGACAAATTAGAGAAAGAGAAACAATTTGTAATCCTCCACGAAACAGATGCTGCATATACATAAGATACTCTCCACAGACAACTCAGTGCCAGGAAAGAATAAACACCTATGAAATCCTTCCTTGTGGAGTGTCAGGAATAACCCAGGAATGCTCCAGGAAAGCTGAGGTGAAGAAATCAAGACCGGAAAGTGGAAAAGTTATTTAGCCCTCAATGACTTTAAATGACAAGTGATTGGATTTTAATGTCATCCAAATGATCTGCTCAACTGTAGTTACAGCCCTAGCAAAACTCAGCCCGTAATGTGCAAGTCAGAATGATGTCAATATTTTGGCTAAGAGAGTATTCACTATTTCTAACAACTGAGCAATTGTCATATGGTCTTTGTTGGAGCCCAGCTCAGGCAGTCAGGAAAAGCAGCTCATGCAAAGAGTTTGAAAAGAAAGGGACAGTTGGAAGAGCAGGGCTTTGATCACCAGGGATTTTAATTGCTCAGGCACTGAATGGAAAATTGCAGAAGTGAAGAGGGAACTGGTTTGCAGAGAAATGGCCTGAATGGTCAGAGGCTCAGCCAGAGCGACCCCTCGGAAACGAGCCAAGCACTGAACTAATGAGTGTGGAAAGACAAGGCTGGCTGGTGTGTTCTCTGCAGCACCTATGAGGCTGAGCAGAACACAAAATCCAGAGTTTTGGAAAGATGGCTCTTCAAGGAAGGGATTTTGAAATGGCTGGAAGTGGAAGTTAAATGTACTCTGGTTCTGCCTAATCAGAGCATCTCCACAGTCCCCTGGGTGGCGAGTTTTGAGACAAAAAAGGAAGTTATATCTAACTGCCTAAAGTCTGCACGATGTTCATTTCAACATCTTCTATAGGCCAGAGTCCAGTTGTAAGGCTTGACTTTGGAGGAACTGGTAGCTACTACTTCTTAACTCCTATTTCTTTCATACAGGATGGGAATCACAGTTCACATGGGTCTTTATTTCACTGTGATGTGGGGCTGTAAACAAGAGAGATGACTCTTACGTTTAGTTTGCTGTAAAACTGTGGACAAATCACCTCATCTCTTTTATCAGCTCCACAGATCTGTGCTGAGCCTCTTTATTATTCTGTATCATAAAGTCATGTAATATTTCCAAATTAAGCAATATAGTCTAAGTTTGAAGTAGTATAAATGTAGCAATATAACTGGTCTGGAATTTATTTACAGTGAAGGGATTTGCTTCATAGGTCTTTCTGAACCAGATTTTGCTACTCTCTGTGTAGTGACAATGGATGATGGTCAGCAGAGAGGATGAAAAGTCTATTTTCTTTTCTACCAGGTGTTTTAAGGATCTATAGGAAAATTTAATGAGAAATACTTACATGTATAAACAAGCACAGTCAAAAAACATTTTGAAAACAATATTCCATTTGTGCAGAAAAAAATGGTGGTATAATTTTTCATGTTGTTCCTGGTAATGCCTCAGTTTTTTACCATAAGTCCTATCTCTAACAGCCTACGAATGACACCAGAGTACATGACAAACACTACTCAGGCCTTGCTCACACCAAGCAAACCTCAGCACTGCCATGTTGTAACACAAGACACAGCAGCTCAGAGCTGCAGGACACCTCCTTTACCATCACCAATGTGTCTGCAATGGAAAGGTACAAAAATTTGAAGAGTTTTAACTATTTAAAGTTCTAATTGCCCTAAAATGAGTCTTTGCCAGTATAAGCAGGTAAACAAAAACCAGCAATTACATTTTAGTTGCTAATATCTTGGCAAAAACGATTCCTTGGGATCCATTCTCAGTCGTGTCACGCCACGTGAGGAGACCAAGTTGGGGATGGGAAGATCTGCATTATTTAAAGCAAGGAGGGAATCTTTGAGGCTGCCTATGAGCAGAAAGGAGTGAGAAGTTGAGTTGCTTTTCCCCCTGAGAAACAGCAGAGTGGCACATTATTCTGCCTGCTGCTGGATGTAAAAGAGCAGCGTGGTGCCCCAGCTGCCCACCACCACCCAGCCCTCCTGTCAACCACAAAGTCATGTGTGGGAGGCAGCAGTGAATGCCTGCGAGTTGAAAAGCCAGCAGAGCACAGACCTGCTTAACAAAACAGTTTGCCAAGGTTACTGGGGGTGTTGTCAAAGCCTCCTCTTTTGTGAGGGCTGAATAACAATTCACACCAAGTAACCAGCTTCCAGTTCCTTTGGCTTTACCTGGCAAGGTTTCAAAGTCACTGCTCAGGGCTGGGGCTGCTCCCATTGAGATGCAGCTTATCTTGCCCTGGGCAGCCAGCACAGGGATCATCCTGCTCCACAAGTTCATGCCAAAGCCCTATTGTGCTGGTTCCCTGCTTGAGCTGAGCTACGTCTATCAGAAATGGGCTTCAACATGACACAAGCTCAAACTGGGGGATGACGCATCCTTGGCTACTTCATATTGGATGGAAGAATCCCCCGGGCTCAGCAGAAACTGATGGCCAATGAACCATTTAATTTAATAAATGCAAATATAACTGGGACTGTCAGGAAGCCCCAGTTGCAGAGCAGCCCCAGTTACTAAGATTCTATCCGTGCAAAATCCTGCTAGCAAGCACAAGGCTGCTAAGAGAAGGCTCCAACCTATTTTAAGCTTATTTCTCAAGAACTTTGAGAAAGGTGATCTGTCTGCTGAGCTGTCCAGTGCCAGATGGAACTCTCTATTCTCAGCTCCTTTCAGAATATGCATCATCTCACCAGCAGCAGCAGGACAGAATCCTCCAAGGATCCTTTGTTTGGGGGGATGGACATTTATGCTATTAAATCAGCACACTTTTATTTTAATTTTCTGAGGAAGGTGATGCTCTAATCACACGTCTGAGGGGGCAGCTTTTCATCCAGAACTCAGCAAAGCTCCACCATAGGGAAAATGTATATATATATAAAAAAAAAAGGTGTAACAATGAAATGGAGTGTGAAAAGCTGGAAGACCAGAGCTGGAGAAGGAGTGCAAGAATTGGCATCTGTCACATCTTTCCCTTCAGTGCTCTCTGGGTTTGGGAACCATTAGGAGGTCTGGCTTGGAAGAATGTTCTCTGGTGTAAGAACAGATACGTGGCCAAAACATGCAGCTCATTGAACCACCTTTGACTTCAGACACTTTAAAATAGACCAAAAAAGACTGAGCCTTCTATGTCCATTCAGATCCCTGCCAATGAACCACTAAATCTTGTGATCATTAATGAACAAAATTCTAAAGAGTAAACCAAGCAAAATGCTTCAGGTTCTACAGTAATCATGATTAGAAAATACGACTATGACTGTGAAAGTAAATATTCTACCCTGAAAAATGCCCACGATCAATTTAATGCAGTCAATATTTTCAAGATCCAAAGAATTAATGCTACTTTCAAGACATTCTTTCAGGATTGCCAGGATATAACTTTACCTCTTGCTACTCCACACGTCAACTGAGCAAAGTGTCTTTGAACTTCTTGAGGAAGATCCTACTGGCAGTTTAATGGAGGAAGAGAAAACTAAACTGACTCCTGGGCAACACTAACAAGAGGTCTGCACCACGCCGAGGGCTGTGCACAATTTACTGAGCTGTCTGTTGAGATCCCCCCCGAGCTGACTGTACAGATTCCTGACTCTGCTCCTGCAGTTGTCTCCTAGAAACAGGAACAAGGAGCGTTTGCTCTCTCCTCAGCTCCTTTGAAAAACTCTGCAGCAGCTTTCCTGACAGTCAGGATGCCCGAGGAATCAATGTACCTTCCCTTAATCAATAGAAGGCCTTAAAGAATGGCTTGTTCTTTGATACTGTGTTATGTCAATTTAATACAACTGCAACGGGTGTAATTAATAAAAACTTGGGCCAAAAGCACCGATGGAAAGTGCAACTCAGAGAAATACTCACACAAACGTTTGGATGCTCAACCAGAATCCTGAGGGTATTCAAACACTGCATTAATAATCCTAAAAGAGTAGAAGAGATGTTGAAAAGATACACACACTTCCTTCTGGCATCAAGCTAAAGTCATAGTGAAAGCAGCTTCTGAGGGGTATCTGACTGAACAGAAAAATGGGGAAAATTAAGTACAGGCTCTTGAAACATGGACAGAAGTTCCATCTGATGGTTCTGTGGAGATTCAAGCTAAAATAATGTACTAGCCAAATAAATTAGTATTTCCTTAACAGCATCTCGTGGGGAAAACAGCCCTGATGGAGCATTTCTAAATCTCTTTTTGTGTATTGAAAATCATCTTTTCTTCCCTCTTCCAGCTATGGGCTGTTCTGCTGCTATTTCTGCTGATTGGACATGCTGGGACCATGACTGATGGTTATTTGTTTCTCCAGCCTGGGTCAGGGCATCCAGGGCTTTTAGTAAATTCTTCTACATCTGGAAAATCCTACAAAAATAAGTTACAGAAAGCAAATACAAGGTTCGGATGTATCTGAGATGATTTAATTTGTGTGATTCCAAACCAGATGGAAATAAGGTAAGTGACATGAGTAGGGCCTTGTACTTTGTATGGAAATGGAACTGTCTGGATTAAAGCCAGTGTCACACTCAGGATAAAGGGGAGAGAAGACTGACATCCCTCCCTCTGGCTTCCACAAATCAGTAGCTTATTCCTACCCATCCACAGTTACAGCACAGAAATACCAGATCAAAATATGTCTGTCTTTCCATTTGCAAGTTCTTTACAGCAATCCACACAACCTAGAAAGAACACAGAAATTCCAGGCACTGTTTAGGCACATGAACAAAGCTACAGCATAGAGAAAATGCACCTGGAATCCTCAAACGCTGCCACTCTGCAAGTTCTGCTTTCCTCTCCTTCAGTTATTTTCTGTCTTTCCCCCCCTCTCTCATTTAGAGCTTGAGCCCATTGTTGTCCTCCAGCCCAAGCAGTCTCTCCATGTTAATAGCTTTTCTGGGCTAAATTACTCCATATGGGCTCTTGCTTTGTGTGAAATGCACACGACAAAAAGCAAAGATTCTGAACTAACTTTTGTGTGTTGCTGTCACTTGGGAAGTGAGACACAAGATAAATGATGTCTTATTCTCTCCTCGTGTTTCTAATCTGCTTCTGATAAAACCAGCTTATAATGTAGCTTTTTGGGATATTACTATCATCCTTCCTTTTTGTTGTCCAGTAACTTCTGATTTCACATTCACTTTCTCAATACTCTTTCTTGCTCTAGGCACAATTAAAGTCTGACAATCCAGCCTCTGTTCCCCCTCAATTGGTTTTGCCCGAGCTGAGGCTTCAAAAATAGATGTAACTATCTGACACAGCTAAAGCATTTTTTAACCCAGTGTTGTGGAGATATTGGTGTGGGGATGAAGTGCATAGAGCAAATCTCATTTCAGATTTGGCTAGAAAATGAGAAACTTCACTGAAATCAACAGGAGGAGGAAGGGAAAGGTGAAAAGACAGAAAATAAACACTCAGCTTGGCATGTGACAAGAGCCTGCAGGGTTCAAACTTGCTCCTCATCACCCTGAGGAGGAAAAAACCTGAGAAATCCATCATCTATCAGGCACCTCCTTCCCTGACCCCCACGGTATTTCTCCAATTAGTCCATGCTGCTGCTGTGAGGATGATCCTTTGGTTTTCTACAGAATATTTTGGGAATAAAGAACAATTGTGTAGGGATCCCACCACCTTGGTTGATAGATACACCTCAGATTGGCCCTCAGGTGAGGGATGCTGCTTCCATTTACCCTGAAATGGTTCTTAACTCAGCACACGTTAAGGTAAAATAGAATTAACACTTGTTTACACCATTTTAGGCAACACAGCTACACAGAAAAGAAATGAAAGAAAAGCATTTTAATCTGCTTAAACCAAAATTAAATATAAAAGCCCTTCCTATATCTAATTTACAGAGATGCAACATTCCTGCACTTCTTGAAGAATGTGAACAACCCCTTCAGATGTAACTCTTGCCTAATAACTCTTGCTTTGCTTATTGCTCGCTTTAAATGCCTTTTTTTCTCATTAGCTTTCTGTTGTAGTCACCTTTATTTAATAATTTGCGTACGTGCGGTTTCCCTTTGTTTTCTCCCCATATGGTTCCTGGTGAACTGCAGAAGCTTCTCTTGTTGTTTTGACAATTTCATTTTGTTTCAGTGATAATTGAGTGTATCATCCCCATCTGGGTTTTTAGTTTCAAAATTGCCTCATTTTCTTAAAAAAAAAAAAAAAATTAAATTAAAAATCTTTCCATTCAACTGATTCCAGTTAATTCCCCTCGTGCTTTTTTCTGTAACTTTATGTCAAATCTGCCTTGACATAGGAGCTCTTGTGACCATGCGAGCAGTAACTGGGACCTATGCTGGGGGTTCTAAGGGCAGGCACAGTGATGGAGCAGATGGAGAGGAGCAGCCCTCACCACTTTGGGACTGGCACGTCCTCACATCACCCCCAGTGCCCGACATACAGGAGCTGGAGCTCAACTAGAGCTACAATTCCCAGGTATATCTCTGCCTTGCTGGAAACCAGCTTAACCTGCCCACTGGGGACAGCTGGCCACATAAATGGCCATGTACAGATATATTTATATACATGTACCTATCTTACAAGTCCCAGAGACTCTGAAAGCCCAGATTGCCAACATTTCAGCCCAAAGAATGACTCCAGTGTTTAGTTACATAAGCAATCCCCAAGTCACTTCTCCACAATCTGTTCCACACCGAAGGAACACGGAACCTTCCTGGGAAATCCTATGGGCTATATTAGGGCTTTCATTTACAAACAAGACAGGCTCTATCTGAACTTTCAGTGCTTATTTATTGTTTCGTTCTCCCTCTCATTTGTTTGTTTCCAACCCTGCACGCCAGAAAAGTGCTTTGTCTGGAACTTGCAGCTTTTGTTATTATTTCCCCCACATTTTCCTGCCAGTTTCCAGCCCCTGAGCAGACCCCACAGGTCAGGACACGCTGCTTCAGGTGGCTTAGCTTTAAGAAAACACCTATTACAGCTGATATTCAAAACCAAACCCCTTCCAATCAGTTTTTCTGTTCCACTTCCATGAGCACATGGCCCCGTGCCTGGTGGAACTGGGGGTATGTAACTGGGCTGACCAGGGCTGACCTGCTGCAGTGTGGAACTGCACTAAGATTCAGTTGCTGATCTATTGAGTGCTCAGCATCACCTGCAGACATACGTGTGCTCCCCTCCCTGGGCACTCTGATCACCTCCAGACTCTCCACTTGTCTCTTCCAGCTTTATTAAAGTAACTGAAGTTATTAGGATGGTTGGAAGAATGTAAGTAGATATTTTCCTCCTCGTTGGCAGCCTGCTTTTATCTGATTTAGCAACATCCTGGTTTGCCTCCTTATCCTGACTGGGAGATACAACAAATTTCTATAATCAGTTCCCATCACTTGATAGAGTAATTTTAGCAGCAGATGAGACCAGCCTTGCCTGAGCCTAGGAAATGCCCTTCAGTGGGCACGGGCTATGATACCCTCTGTCGGGCTTCTCTTCTGCTGCCTTCAGCTCTTCTTTTCTCTACCACCAGCAAACAAAACCCTCTCCCCATGTCTGACTCCCCAGCCACAATGGGCATGCAGCAGAACCAATCTCCCACACCTCAGCCACTGGAGCCAGGGGTCCAAAGCTCTCTGAGCTCCCACATGAGGCAACAATTTAATTTCCCTTTCTCCATCAATTCTTCATTCTCTCGTGATGTCTTGGCAACATTTTGTTCCCGTTCAACATTCATCATTAGCTTCTTTTTTTCTTCCCTCACTTCCTTTTATATTCCTTTCCCTGCCCATCTGCTAATTTAAAAGGAAATTGCATGGTATTCAGCATTATCAGCCAATCTGTTTACTCTGCTCGTGTTCAAATGAAGACCATTTCTCACACACTGAGCTGCTCTGTCTCACCCCCATACACACTATTATTAACTTCAAAGCCCCTGTTTTCTTTCATGTGCCACCTAGAGAGCTCACTGCCCTTCCAGAGGTACAGAGCTTTCCCAAAGTTTGTCTCTCTTCTTAAAACTAAGACGTGGAAATAGAGATCTATGGGGAAGAAGAGACATGTTGAGATTTAGCTTCCTCTTGCTCCCAAGCAGTCGTGTAACAGCGGATGAGGTGGGACACATGAAAGAAAGAGGAGTCCTCAGACCATTCTGGCTCTGAGGAGCAGCATTTGTCTCCACGGATCCCACACCCAGCCAGGGAGAGCACCTCTGCATGGAACAAGCCTTCCCTCAAGAAACAGGGAGTGGTGAGACACTGGAATGGGTGGTGAGACACTGGCCCAGGTTGCCCAGGAGGGCTGTGGATGCTCCATCCCTTGAGGTGTTCGAGGCCAGGTTGGATGGAGCTTTGAGCAACCTGCTCTAGTGGGAGGTGTCCCTGCCATGGCAGGGGGGTGGAACTAGAAGATCTTTGAGGTCCCTTCCAACCCAGACCATTCTCTGATTCTATGAATCCCTCACCTCCACCAGCCCAGCCCAGACATTCTCAGCAGTAACCCCCTGAAGCACCCTAAGTAGCTCCTGCTCCACACGCTGGTTTTGCCAATACTGCACAGTTCACGATTTCATTACTGAGAATAACACTAATCTTGACCTCGTGCTGCAGGTCTTTAGGATACAAGATTAATAATACAAAATCTCCTTTGATCCCTATCAGAGGGTCTAATGCTACCAGGAAAACGCTGAAATAGTTCTCGATAGCATCGTGGAAGTTTTGCATTCTCAGGCACAATGAGAGTAACTGGGATTAATGGCTTTTAAAAGCCAGTGAGGAACAACTAATAGGAAAGGCTTTATTAAATCTGCCAGAATCCTCCTCTCAGGATCTACTGAAACATTTTAGACAGACGTTAGATTTTCCAAAGAAGGCTAATGTGGTGAGTGATGATCCCATTCAATTATTGAAAATATAAATAAAAAGTGAACTGAATATGCATCTGTTTCTATAGAGATGAGACCAGCTGGCAAAGAGTGGTCTCCACTATGAAATGTCACATGTGGATTTACAAACTGGATTACAGATCAGATTTTGTCAAATTCATCATTAACCTGGCTCTAAATGGAGGAGTTTGGAATAAAAGAGATAACGGAGATTTCACCTCATCAAATACTGTATAATTTGTATTTCGGGTAGATGTTCTGAAAATAAATGGGTGCTTTGGAGCATAGATTTGACATCCTGTCTCTGCTCTCACTGACCCATGCTTACAAGGTATTCAAGAACACAGGCAATTTTAAGCAGGTAAACAAACAAACTTCCTTCAAAGTTGGAGCATTTTACTTGACTGATGTTTTGTTAAAAGCAAATCTCACCAAAGGCAGTGAAAGCTGCACAAGTGGCAAAGACCAACTTCTCGGGGGTTAATTAGGAAAAAATATTAATATATATGTATTTAGCACGTGGAAATTAAAAAAAAAAAAGAAATGTCCAACTTTTGTCTGAGTTTGTTACTACTAATGTGAATCTTTCTGTGCTGAAACAAGTGGATTCTTTTGTGATGGAAAAGGAGATTGGAATCATTTTCCTGAATATTGGAGCTTGACTTCTTACCAGCTGCAGGAGGGGATCATGCTGTTATATTGTATGTTGCTTAGCAATGTAATGTGGGAAGCAGCACCACAGTCCTTGACAGCACCATTGTCCGTTGAAATGCCTCTGAAATATTACCTGGGTTATATAAAGATAGCACAGAGTCACAGAAAAACAGCAGCGAGTTTGAGGACAGCACAAAGAGGAAGGAGGCTGTGAAGAAAAGTCACTCCCAGAGCAATGGCAGAAAGGTCTCCCTGGATGGTCTTTCACTCTGAATAGACATGATATAAATGAATCATGGAGGAATGGTATCTAAACTCAGGGCTCCACTGCAGAGGAGCTGCTCGCTGACACTGGAGCAGCTCCGAGCCCATATATGAGCCCCTGCCCCTCCAGTACTACCATATAAAGCAGAGCTATTGGTTATTGTGCTGAGAAGTTTTGTGCTCTGATGTCCTCTTACTCCAGCTGAGCACAACACGGCCAAAAGGAGGAGTGCTAAGGTTTGTCCTACAAACAGATTACATGGCAGAGTCTCTTAGCAGAGAGATGAATGTGAATATTCACCTCTTGTGGCTTCAGGGGACAGCAGAGGTTACGGGCACATCCTCCTGTATTCTCTGCACTTGCTTTTCTCTGCTGCCTCTTGCATAGAGCAGTGTCAATCTGCTCCTGCTTCACTGGGTTTGACAGCCTCAGTGAAACAGCCTCTGCCAAGATCTGCTTTATCCATGCCCTGGAATGTTTTGTTGGCCCATCTTCCAGCCATTCACCATATTGTAACTAGCTAGAGAAAACAGCTTGGGTAATCTGTTTTCTGGCTCTCCCAGCAATGCCAAGCCCTGGGTGATGGAGCACACACGAGAGCAGCTTCATCACCCAGTGCTGTAACACTCCAGAACTTCAGCATCTCCAACAATTCTCCCACCTAGTTCCTCACATGTTCCCCTTTCCCTGGTAAGGGCATTGCATAATTTTGGAATGACATGGGAATGAGCTGGTGTGACAGTGTCATCATAACTCAAATGGCAATGAATTCCTCTGGACTGTGGCAATAGGAGGTTGCTCCAAAAGGTGGCAGCCTGTGTCACGCTGCTGAAGGAGGACAAGCATTTTCATCATCCACCAGCACCATTCAATAAGTGTCCTTCATCATCACCACTCCCTTCTTGGCAAAGCAGCTGCTACCAGCAAGCTGAAGGAGAAGCCAGAAATGCAGGGAGAAACCACACAGAACTAAACCTGTGTGCAGGGAAAATATCACCATCAGATGGAACCCAACCCCTGGGACTTTGCAGGTCACAACCTCTACCCCTGGAGTCACCACATTCAAAGATTTTTAATTTGAGGAAGCATCAGACTCACATTCTTACTTTGTCATATGGAGCAAACCTCAGATGCTGATGGTTCACAAAACACAGGAGTGTAGCTGCATCCTAGTAAAAAACTACTGAGCAGACATGACAGATCCTAGAGGCCCTTCCAAGGAACAATTCAATATTCCCTTTTATAGTATTTGGCAGGAAAACACCCCAGAGTTTATTCAGCTTGAATTAACTAATGGATTTGAGCGTTCTCTTTAACAAAGAGGAAAGATGTTGAGTTACTCTGACTGCAGGGCTAGAGAATTGCTTTGGACCAATCCTGTAAACTGATTTAGCACAGACTCTGTGCTGCCTTTTCTCTGAACTCACAACCAGTCGTGCCTCGTATTTTAAAATGAGGATTCCTAAATGGTGTAGAACATCTATTTTTGTTGGTATTTGTAGCAGCAGTAAACATGGGAAGTTATTTGCCATTACTGAAGAAGTGAAGATGGGTAAATAAAGATATTGTGCTGCTGAAAGGAACCATGGAACAGAAGCAGAAGCTTCAGGAGGACCATACCCTTCCAACATGCCAACAAACCCCATGGAGTCTGGATTTCTTTAGAGGAGGACCCAATTTTTCCCCACAAAGCAGAAACTCAGGCAAATACAGGAGTACTAACAGTGAGATTTACCCCGTAGTAAATCTCACTCACCTTCAGCCGAGAGGAATCTGGGTTTGATCTCAAGGAGTGTGCATTTAATATAGAAAAAACATTCTCCTAAAGCAATGGTCAGTGAGTTGTTGAAGCAAGAAGGGCACTTAGCTGAAAGGAATTGCATTTGTCTCCAGATGAAGATGGAAGTGGTTGTGGTGGAGACCTTCCTGCACCCACAGCTACTTGGGTCAGACTGTGCAGACCATGCACAGTGCTCAGGACAGAAATCCCCCTTCATGATGCACTGGAGAAGGGCCCATGGAAGAGCCATTCCCCACGTGTCAATGTCTCCAAGAAGGCAGCACTTTGTCTCTGGAAGAGAAAGCAGGGAAGTTTACCCAGGTCAAAGCTAATCACTGGGTGGTGCTCCCAAAACCACGCTTGTTATCTGAAAAGAATACATCTGAAATCTAAAATAGTGGATGCAGCCCAGTGCATGGGTCAACCCTCTCCAGAGGCATCAGAAATACAACAGCCTCCCCCTGCCCTTTGAATCATTCTGTGTTTCTTTGAATTCCTTAATTCGATTCCCTTAACTTAGTTTTTTGAAGCTCCTGCCACATATTCTTGGTGTTTCAGCCTTGGCTTCCTTTTCTCTGATCTGAAATTAAGATCTATTCTGTGGCCTCTGTGCCTCTAATGGATTTTCTGCTTAAACATAAGTGAATGTATAATTCAGCCAGAAGGTTTTTCATAACAGTGCAGCCTTACAATAGATTAAAAGCAGTTAGCTTTTATTAATGCAAGCACCTTTTCAATCTAGTGCTTCAGAGGACTTCAGTGGGGACAGACTTCTTCCTTTCTTCCTTCCTTGCATCCTGAGGAGAGCTTTTTCAAATCCATTAAAATTCCAAGCTCTTTAATTTTATATTTTTTATTATTTTTACCAACTTGCAGCTCAGCACCAGAGAAGCTGGCTGGCACGGTACAATGGCACCCTGTCTTATTCTCTGTATAAATAACTTCAGCAAGGAGATTAACACCCCCACTATCATAATCAATTGCTCAGGATAACTTTCAAAGCCTGCCCTTAGGTGTTTCACCTTCTCGAGCACGGGGAGTTCTGGAAGCACCCACAAGTGGGGAAGAGGTGCAGGGAAAGGGTGAAGAGCGAGGCCATTCCTGGCTCCCTTACAGCTGAGCCTTTCAGCATCAATCAGCATCACTGCCTCAGCCTGTCACTTCAAGGCCACAAACCCATCTGATATTCATCCCATATTTCCCTCTGACTAAGCCAAGCCTTTGGACTAATTCCCTCTGGTCAGAGGGGGAAAACCACACCTGAACAACAGATGGTGGAGGCATCTGCCTCCAGTCCAGAAGTTCAGAAGTGCCCCATGCTAGGTGAGGCTGCTTGGCACTTACAGACTGACACTCACCAAGAGACCTCTCCTCTCGGGCTGCATCCCTCTCCAGAGCTGCACCCAGGGAGGCTGCTAAGACTGAGCTGATGGCATTTTGCATTTGGCTAGCAAAAAACCATAAAGATGCAGGAAAAGGGAGTCTATGGAGTGGCTGCAGGCACTTTAACTCCTCATTTCATTAAAATATCAGGGGAAAAAAAGATTTCACCAGGAAAGCCAGAATAAACAGCTTTTCCCAGCTCTTCAGTGTGACCAAGT
Organism: Brachypteracias leptosomus; assembly: GCA_013401335.1. Classification (NCBI taxonomy): domain Eukaryota; kingdom Metazoa; phylum Chordata; class Aves; order Coraciiformes; family Brachypteraciidae; genus Brachypteracias; species Brachypteracias leptosomus. The sequence continues at coordinate 209,411 of VYZX01005032.1, read as the reverse complement.
CCAGTTCCACATCAGGACTCTGAAGCTAATACACAAATTCCAGACTCCTCCTGGGCTGGGGCTTCTCTGATGAATTTGCTGGGGGACATTAGTGCTGATCATGATGATTTACCATGTGAAATAACCACCTTTTAGGAAAGACTGGCATGAAGTTTATATTTGTTTGGGGATTTTCTGAACCTTATGAAATAATCTCAGTCACTACTAACTTGGATTGAATCCTGACAAATCAAAAGACTTCTGCAGTTTTTCTGTGGAGATGCAAAACTTCTCAAAGGAACCATTTGGGGTAATTGATGATGGGATTAATTTGCATCCTTGTGAGAGAATGTAGAACTAAGCTGGCTCAGTGGGACAGGAGCAGCAGAGCTGCTGCAGTGAAGAAGTTAATAGGGTTTCTCTTCAGAGAAGAGGATGAGGGTGTCATCACTCCTTTCAGCAGCCAGAGGACAAAATAAGCACAGAGTGATGCCTGCCATGCAGGTACCTGTCCACCACACGCCCCAAAGGTCACAGCAAACCTGGAGCTAAGGGATGACCCAGCAGCCCCCACTCCTGCTCCAAAGGCTCCTGTACAGGAGGAACGCTCCCCATCTGTAGGGCACAGTTTACCAGCAACAAGTACAATGAAGTGACAACAGGGCACCTAAATGTACACCCTGGAGACACAAGGAAGGAGCTTCTCCTCAGAGCCCACTGGTTACGGAGCAGCAGTGATGTGAGTGTCAGACTCCCTCAGCCTGGTGTTGGGGAGATCGATGCATTAAGCCCTTTTAACTGGGATTATCTGAAGAAACCAGTTTGGGCACCAGTGCTTGATGGCGCATTTTAGTACCAGCTTTTGTCCCCCATAGAAAAGGCTTAAACTCCCTCTTGTGGGTAAGTTGAGAAAACCCGTGTTGCAGCAGACAGACCCCAGCAGTTTGTCAGAAATCAGTCTCTCTCTTTTAGATCTCCAGCTTTTCCCATCCTTTGTCCCCTGATCATTGCAAAACAGGTTGTGTGGTCTCCATCCTTGGGGGTTTTCAATACCAGACAAGAGAGAGCCCTGAGAAAACCTAATCTGAGTTTACAGAACCGGAGGTTGGATTTGGGACCTCTTGAGGTCCCTCCAACCCGTATTATATGCTATATCCTCATGATCCTGCACACTCAAGAATGACAAAGCATGCTCTAGAGAGAACCCACCAACTGCTAGAGAAGAAGAAAAAGAAGTGTGGGAGCACATTAGGAACTTCATGCTACTCCTTGTTTCATTAATTCCAAATGTAGTTGACCTGATCATCTGTTGTTGAAGATTTTCAGCGAATTACTATGGGGAACATGGAAATGTACTTCACTGTCCTAGTTAGAGAAGCTAAGAATGAAACAGAGCAAACAAATATCCAGGATAGGGTGGAAACACACAGACAGCACCAGCTGAAGTGTTATCTCAAGAGCCTCTTCTTCTGTCTATACCCCAAGGTAACCACGAACTGTAAACTCAGGTGTATGTTCTGCTCAGTCACGATTCTGATTCACCACAGCCCAGCTCTTAAAATACCAGCTTAGTTCTCAGCATCAATATTTACTTTCTAAAGCTAAATAAAACACTACAGCTACACAACGTTTCACATCCACGGGTCTCAAAGCACTTTAGAAAGCACCAGAGATCCTCAGAGGTTAGAGCTGCCTGCTGGAAGTTGTGAGGTCAGGGAGCAGCACTGGGTCCTGGGCTTTGCTGTTGAGCTCAAACCATCCAATCAAAGTTCATCCCAGTTGCTTTGGGTGCAATGTAATGAAGGTTTTATGAGCTGGCAGAGATGGATACAGAAGATACAAAAGCAAACCAGAATTTAGCACTCAGGAAATGTTTGCATTCAAAGCCTTATATATAAAAATAAACTCCAGAAATAAAAAGAGCATTTGAGCCGTTCCTTACAATGAAGCTTTACAGCCCCATAAACAAGACATGGAGGCTGTGGCAGCCCAGACACCACCCCAGTACAGCTACACCTCTTTGCTGCATGCATTTTGAACTGCAGTCAACTGCTTGTCCTTGAGTTTCTTTTCTGAACAACCCAGCACCATTTCAGCTGTGGGCAAAGGCCACTGCACAGGCACACTTACAAATCCTGCACTGGGCATGAATAAAAGAAGGCCAGAAGACATCCAAATCCTCCTAGATTGTGTCCCGCTCATAAATTAAATGTGGACCTCATCCTCTCAAGTTATTTAGTGTAATATGGAAGGGTAATTATGTTGAGTGTTTTCTCTTGGCAGATCTGGATTTTGCAGCTTCCTCACCTTGCTCCACTCTGCAGAGCTTCTGGATGATGCCCTGACCTTCTCTTCAGCTGCATTCACATTGTCAGACCTTCCACAGCAACCTACTCACCTAAGCCAGCTCCAGTGCAAATTATGGGCATCTTCATGGCACTTACATTCCTTCTCATACAAAAGGACCTTATATCCTACTTCTGGTACCATCTGTTTGTCCTCTCAGCCATGGGAGGTGTTATATTATGGTTGTCTTGGGTTCCCTTTGTAGACAGATTTTCTCACTCCCTCAATGAGCAGCATATTTGTCCTAATAAAATCTAGGGGCTTCTCCCTTTTATTTCCAACATCTATGAAAGGTGAGTGGATTGGACAGGAATAACCAAGTCTGGTTTAGTTAAATCCTAAGTGGAAAAACAGTTATGTGGAAGCAGCACCCCTCTGGCTGGACTGTTCAGTCACACAGAAGGGAACAGAGTTATTTTACAAATATTATTACTTTTTCCTTCATCAGAGACACTTGATATTAAGAAAAAATTCCAGGCTTGCATTATAATGTTAGATCTTGCTCCTCAGACCATACAATGCAAACATGGGCCTCTAACACCTCCCTGACCCTGTCAGTCTGCATCACAGCAGCCAGTCTTTAGTGCAAACACTACAATACAGTAAATACACCAGCTTGTTCCCAGGAGAGCAAGAAATTCTTCTTGAGAAAATAAGTGTGATCTCCTGGGACATGCAATCCACTTTGCTTTCAGCTCTGATGGTCACACAGCATTAAGGCCACTTTTCACAACTAACAATGCACCCAAAGGCTCTGCAGGACAGGAGACAGACAGACTGACACTAGAAACGTGCCATTAGCTCCAGGGAGGGACCCTCCTCTCCAAAAACCCCTGGCAGGCAGGAGGTGTGTTGGTCCTGTGGAGGTTAAGCACATCCAGAAGCAGTTCCTCCAGCCCTTGTTCTTTGCAGGACACACTCTGGTGATGAACAGAGCACAGTCCTGCACACGTGGTTGAACCCAGCAGGGGTTTGAAAGATTTCCCTTAATGAACCAAGTCATTGTCAGATGTTACTCTACAACCTGAGTGACATACAGCCAGCCCTATTTCACCAGGCCTGGATGCCAAGACACACCCTGCAAGGTGGGTTCATGCCACCCCTTAGGAAGCATCTGCTCCCAGTATGCAGTGGCATGAAGAAATGCTGCTTTTTTGGCCATAGGAAATACACAGATACTGAAAGGAGAGGAGGAAGCTGCTGTCCTGCCCCTGCAGCAAACACCCTTGGAGAGTGCTGGGTGTTGGAACTCCCCACTCGCATCAGTCTAGAACGACACAAGCCCTGTTGGGTGAAGAGTTTGTCTTCTGGCTTCTGTTTGTGAGGGGAAGATGAGTTAATGTGTCATTTGCACAGAAGCAAAGTAACAGTTGGAGACATTTTGGCTGCAGGTAGATGCAGAGGTAATAAGGATGAAAAATGTGCAGCAAATGTGCTGACAAGAGGAGACCTCTCTGGCCGTACCTACATCTGGTGGGTTGGAAGGTGCCTGGAGACAGGGGGATGAAAGGAAACCTTGCTTGAAAACTTTGTGTAGGAATTGTTCTGAGCACTGCATGTAACTGAGCCTCCTCTGAACCCCCAGCACAGCACTAGAGCAGCCAGCAGAGTAGTCCTGGCACCGAGGCAGCTGCTAAGGCAGGAAGAAATGAGACTGCAAAGCCTGAAGTTCCACCTAAACAGCAGCTGAGGTATAAACTCGAGTCCTCTTTCCTTCTCAACAGATCTTTTCCCTGGTAATTAAACCCCCGAGAAGTCAGTCCCTCCAGAGCAGAAGATGGACCTGTCCAGGTTTCGGACTCTGCCAAGGCTGCCTGGAGTAGAGGGGAGGAGAGCAGCTAATGGGAGGATGTGCTGCCTCATTAGCCACTTCCAGCTAGGAGAGGAGAACTGACATTAGGCTCATTACCAAGCTCTGCCACATTAGATGCAGAAAGCAAAAGGACACAGAATAAAATTGGGAGAAGGAAGTAATAAAATAATTTATACCAAAGGGCAGGACTCCTCCTCTGCGCCCTTATCCTCCCAGAGTCAACTACATGATGTCATCTAAAGTCATATGTTCTCCAGTAAACTGCAGAGTGTCCTTCCCTTTTTATTTCTTTTAAGTTTTAATGAAAGAATTTTATCAATGACAAGCAGAGAAACACGGCTCGTATAATTGGGGAAAGGGACAACATTTTTCTGAGAAATAGGTTTTTGTCCTGGCAGTATAAATTAGGAATATCAAACTGGCCACAGAATGGGAACAGGGGGGAAGATAATTTAATTGCCAGATGAAATATGTTGGGTTTTCTCCATGCTAATTAATGCTTTTAGACTAAATTTAAGTACGCTTTAAAATCTTTTCCAAAGCTATGTATGTGTGTATACAGTAGACTGAAATAGCTTCTCCCTCTTTTCTACCATCCAGTGAAAGCTTGGGTTAGAGTTCTCCCTGCTTTGATACCTGAAGGGGGCTACAAGAAAGCTGGGGAGGGACTTTTTACGAGGGCTTGTAGTGACAGGACGAGGGGTAATGGGTTCAAACTGGAAGAAGGGAGACTTAGATTAGTAATTAGGATGAAGTTCTTCCCGCTTAGGGTGGTGAGACCCTGGCACAGGTTGCCCAGGGAGGTTGTAGATGTCCCAACACTGGAAGTGTTCAAGACCAGGTTGGATGGAGCCTTGAGCAACCTGCTCTAGTGGGAGATGTCCCTGCCAGGGCAGAGGACATGTCCATGTGTAAATGATTGAAAACATTATCACATCTGTCTAACCTCTGATCACTTAGTCCCATGACCCGTAGCTAAGCCTGGATATAATTTTTAACCTCTGAGTAACAGCGAAAATTAAACCCATGAATGTGCAGAGGCAGGACCCAAGCTGTTGAGGGACCCTTCAGCAAAGCAGCAGCACACGGTAATTTCTTGTCATAGGCAAGAGCACTTGAAAGACTCTACAGGAGACAAGCAGCAGAATTTTGAGCACAGAGGCATGAGCTGGTGCTAAAGCAACTGCTTCACTGCTGGCCAATGAGAAGTGGGCAGAATGGCTCTCTGAGAAGTGCCCAGAGAGCTGCTCCCAGCAGCAGGAACACGCTGCTTGTAGGCACCTTCCTGACCAGGGACCGGGCACGTGCAATCCTGGGTGAGGGTTGTCAGACCTCCTGCAGATTGCTCAAAGGAAATACTTGAAAATTTGATTGCACATGGGTGATACACCCTCAGCAAAGCAAAAAACACCAGCTGCAAAATCTGAGCTGGAAAACGTGTCTCGAACACTGATTTTGGGGGTGTTAGGGGGAAAGAAACTCAAAAGGTATTTTAAAGTAGGTCCTAGTATGCATGTGGCTTGGAGAGGCACAAAGGCTGAAAGTCCATGTGAAATGTTCCTCGTTTTTCATGTTTCTCTGCAATCACAGTAGAAACAAATATTAAGCCTAACATCCCCACTGGCAGTGAGGCTCATTAGGTACAAGCTGCACCATTTCACAGGGAAAAATAACACATTTCTCCATGATTTATGAGAGCCCAAAGTCAGCTGGCTGCTCAGGTCTCTCCCCAGTTGTGCTATAGCTCAAAAATTTGCAAATGGACTTTTAAAACACTTTTCAAAACAATTTGTGCCCGAGTGTACAACTTGTTTACCAGAACAAACTACAGGAGCTGAGTAATAAAACTTGGAGAGATGCATTTTCTAGTGGAAACACTGGCACAACTTTAATTACTCCAGTGCAGGAGGCACCTCTGTGGACAGGCTGCTCAGCCACTTCCAGGGTAGAGATGAAAAAGTCAAAGAAGAAATCCATACAGCAAGAAATGGGAACACAAATGCCTTCCAAAGGCAAGAGGACTTGAGCTGGGAGAGCCTGCAACCCATTGAGACACAGCCCTGGGGATGAAAGGGGGGGCGAGTGGTGGGATTTCAGCCCTTGTCCGTGTTGATTCCATCCTAACCAGAGTCAGAGGGAGCTTCACTGACAACTTCATGAGGAACAAGACCTCGAGTCTTTCACAAGCTGAACAAAACTAGCCCTTTAGGAAGCAGACTGCAGGCTTGGAAGGAAAAGCATCCCCAGCTGCTGGGTAAGGAGAGACTTTCATACCAATGGCCACTCCCTAGACATGAGGCATCAAAACAGAACAAAGACAGGGGGAATATCAGCAAGGGCCAAACAACCAGCAACTAAGCCAGCCTGTTGCTGGAGTGTGGGGATTTCTGTGTATGGGCAGTGAGCTGGGGAGACCCCACATGCTGACTACACCCCCATTCCAGGAGGCAGGTACATGTCAAATACAGCCCTCGATGGGATAACAGTGTCATCCAGAGAGCTCGGCAGCAGGGTCACTCAGTGAGGCACAGTGAAACCAGGGCTACAATTCAGACAAGACAAAGGCACTGGGTTTAGGAGATGGCACATCTTGAATGGCTCAGGAGATGCCAGGGATTGTTTTGTGCTTCCACTGTGGTTTTTTTAACCACAGTTCTGTATTGACACCAGTAAACACTTGCAGTTATTAATCACAGCACCACAAGCCCCTGGCCTGTGCTGGTCCTTAGAGATTTCTTCCTACAATCAGTGTGTGAGTTAAATGCAAGGGACCATACACAGAAAAAGAGCCACTTTTCAGGAACATCCACACTGCATATTACACACAAAATAATTGCTCCTAATTCATCTAGTTCAACTAAAACAGAAAAATAATGGAGATACCAGACTAGCACTGAAGTCAGATTATTCTGTGTTATGTCTATACCCAACTTCTTTCCTGTTGTCAATGAAAAAAGCATCTTGTTACTTTAAGTAAAATAATTAACAGTAATAATCCTAAAAAATGCTTCCTGCTAGCCCAAGTTTCAAAATATGGCAAAAATCTGGCCAGTGGGGAGCCATAAAGCAATATATCTTGTCACAAAAGCTCCAAACAAAATCTATATGGCTTCTTGGGGCTCCCTCATGTTACTTTAGCTATGACTAATAAGAACAGATGTACTCGATATGAGGCTGGAGCAGTAGAAATAAAAGTAAAATATTTCTTTCACGTAGCGTGGCAGAAACTGCTCCATTATCAGATAATCAGCTGCTCAACAAACATTGCATAGAGGCAAGCAATAAAAGTCAGAGACTAAAGAGCTGTCTTGACAGCTCTAAAGGAAGCTTGAGTAAAAGCTTCTAGAAGCAGTGCTTTATTGGAGAGATTTATTAAATATGGCAATAGCCTCTTTAAAAGTTTATCATCGTATCTAAACAGTCATCAGACCCAACCTTCTAACCAACCAGACCTTGTCAGCCAAGTTAAATAATCAGAGGCCATAATGGTTTCATTGTTTGTATTTTCTCTCTAAATAATGTTATTGCTGGCCCTGTGGGGTAAACATTTTGTTCTAACTCTCCCATTCTACTGCACATAATATATTTGGAGTTCCTGCCACAATTTCAGCTCAGTCAGGGCTTGTAGTTACCATACTGGTAGTGTGGATGCATTGCTTCAAATAAAGGAGGCAAACACAGAAGGTTTAGATGCTGAGGCACATTCTCCTCCTCTCCCCACCTCAGACAAAGCTGTAAAATGGCCAGATACACATAAACCAGGTGGTATCTCCAGCCACCTTTGCCTGCTCCCCTCCCTCTGCCCAAGTGAATCATCTCACCAGCAGTGACTGAACGGAGCTTTCAGATACTCTGGACTTCATTCAACATGCACAAAAGTCACCACTCTGCATTGGTTTGAGGGAGGTGTTTCATTTTATACCTCATCTTTTGCCTAGAAGCATCCACTGCCTCTTCTACCCTACTAGGTTACGAGGTCAAAGATAATTACCCAGAGAAGAAGTCATTTAAATTTGCTGCAATCACTATTTAAATGCTGGAATGAGCCACAGCATTTTAATTATTTTTATGAACCCCCCTTATTTCCCCCTCCAAGCCCCCCCACAGCAGGGCTAAAAAGTCCATGAAACTCCAACAAAAAGTCCTTATTGACTAGTTTCAAAACTCTCATTTGAAAAAAAAAAAAAGGTGTATTTAAGTGTCAGGCATCCTGCTCATCTTCTATCATCCTCTGACACGGGAGGTATCCTCACGTAGGGTAGATAAAGCTGGATTAAGGAGGTTTGTTTCTCTCTGCACATTAATGAACCATCTCACTTCTCCCCAACCAGCCCTGCTGCTGTTTGCTGCTCCTTTCCCCTTCCCTTCCTGCTGCCTCCAGCTCCCATGAACCAACTCATCATCCCCACTTCTGCTCTGTTGAATTTCTTAATTGATTTGGCAGAAGTAATCGAGCAAATTGCTTTTGAAAAGCAACTGCCTCCTAGATAGATTTCTCCCTCTGTCTTAACATGTCAAGGGCACTAATTGCAGAGAAAGATTTAGCAGGAAAACTCTGGCAAGATGAATGTTTATGAGCTCAGAAAATAAGGGGCACAGAAAGAAAATGAGGGTGGAGAACAGAAAAGTCTTTGGGACTGTCCATGGTCTGATTTCTATTCATGTTTCTAGTTCCTAGTTTAGCTCTTCACTTTCTTCTCCCCCAAGAATTCCTGGAGATCCCCAGGATCCTCCCAGGCTGCTGTCCTGATGGAGCTCCCTGGCTCTGCCCTCATAGTGTAAATCAGGGGAGGAAAAAAACCCTCTTCTGACTTGGCATGGTGATGATGAATCCTTTTCAAGCCCTCTGCTGGCAATGTAGCTTTCCAGAGTCCTGCACTGCTATCCCAAATCCTGGGGAGAAGGCACATAAAAGTGGAATGAGAGGGGAATTAGGAAGGCCAGAAATGTGCAGAACTTGGGGGTTCATTTTTTCCTTTTTCTGTTTTCTTTTCATTGGGATAATTTCAGTCAGTTAGCTTAAACGGCCTCATAGAGCTAAGGCAATGTCATTATTTTACATTGTTTAACTGCTGGCACCAGCTATTTCTGATTGATTTGATACAATGGAGACAGCAAAACCACTGTCACTGTGTTTAAAATTATCTAAACTCCCATTAATTGCTCCTTTTATTTTGTGCCAGCGCTCCAAACACCTGGTGTACTCCACTCAATCTGTTGAAAGTAACAAATCAGACTAGTCAAAGCAAAAAAATTCCATTTCCAATATCAAGAAGCTGTGTCAGAATGAAAAATCCTGAACCTTAGGGTTGCTTAGTAGCTGCTGTTGGAACAGTGCTCTCTACATTATTTTCCTCATTATACTTGTGAAACAGTATTTCAAGCATCCCCCAAAGGAAAGCAGCAGCAAACATGAAATAGTTCAATAAAAGATGAAGAGGCAAAGCAAGAGGAAAGATGCTGCAGGTACCTCTGAGTTTTCTGAGGTAGGAAGAAAGAAAATCCCTTAAACTGGACACAAATTTCTACTGTTTCCATATTCCTCTTAGATTTAAAGCATTAACTCAGAAGAGAATCTGTACTTAGTGTACAACAGGCTAAGCAGCTCCCAACCTGGTGTGTGGGTACAATAGTGGCTTTAATTATCTCAGGAAAAACCAAGTGACAAACCACAGACACAAAGGCTTTTAAAGTGCCTTCCAGAACTATCCACATCGTGCTTGATTTGTAACCATGGTCTTCAAACCAAAGAGCAGTTCTTCTAAAATTAAAAGTGTTCCCTTTGCTTAGAGACAAACATATTTTTTTGTGTGTGTAATATGTTCTCACTACTTTTAATTTGAGACTGAAAACAAAGTGTAAGTTAACTTATGTTGGGGTTTTTTTTTTAAAAAAAAGGTTTCTCTTACATTTTGGGTCAGGTTTAATAATTTCCTCATCTCTATAGAAGAGAAATGGAATAAACCAGGCTATTTTCTGCATACCTACACTGCATTCCAAAAGTCTTTATTCCACTACTACAATCTCTACAAACACCTTGGCTCTACTGAGACTTTACAACACACACAGAAGGTGCAGCACATACGAAAGGTGAGAGTCAAGGCCCAGGGTTCTGTTGGTGGCTGCTGGAGCATCTCTTGCTGGGTAAGGAGCCACCACCACACAGAAGGGCACCATTCCTTTTGTGAGGGAGCATTTGTAGCTACTCAAATAGCCTTAGTTCAGTATTTTTCCTCATTAGAGTGAAAGCACAAATACAAGTGTTCCTTCATTTGCTCTGACAGTCAATATTAGAAGGTGGCCAAAGATCAAAATGTCTCAGCCCCCACCAGTTCTGAACGTGACCATGAGCTATTTGCATAATGAAGCTCTTTGTATGGCCTGTGGAATTGAGGAGGGATTAATCACAGGGAGGACGAGGTGCTGCTGACTTCTGAACAAAAGCTTGATTAAGTGAAGATCAGTCTCTGTCGTGAGCTGCTCAAAGATGTGGTAGAAAAGTGAGGCTGAATAGATTGTACATAATGAATTCTGAGGGGCTGAACTGGTCTCTGTTGATTCAGAAAGTGAAATCAAAGTGAATAGAAGCGTGGCTAGAAATAGGGCAGGGGCTTTAGTGAATCACTAAATCACTGCTCTCATCTCTGGCCAGCACGTTGCACTTATGAGACGATGAATAAACCTCCCAGGCTCAGCCTTGCCAGCCCTGCACCATCACCCACACCACAGCATCCATGCAAAGGGTGCTCCAGCATAACCAGGAGGCTACCAGGAGGCCACTGCAGAGCTGTGGGCATCTGGGACTGGAGTGAGGTGGCTCAGGGAGCCACCAAGATGAAAGGAGTGGAGCATCTCCCTTGTGAGGGAAGGCTGAGGGAGCTGGGGCTCTTTAGCTTGGGAAAAAGGAGACTGAGGGGTGACCTCATTAGTGTTTACAAATACATAAAGGGCGAGTGTGGTGAGGATGGAGCCAGGCTCTGCTCAGTGACATCCAGGGGTAGGACAAGGGGCAATGGGTGCAAGCTGGAGCATAAGAGATTCCACAAAAATATAAGGAAAAACTTTTTCCCAGTGAGCATGACAGACACTGGCCCAGGCTGCCCAGGGAGGTTGTGGAGTCTCCTTCTCTGGAGATGTTTAAAACCCACCTGGACGTGTTCCTGTGTGACCTGCTCTGGGTGACCCTGCTCTGGCAGGGGGGTTGGATTAGATGATCTTTTGAGATCCCTTCCAACCTCTGACATTCTGTGATTGTATCAGCAGAGGTGACCAGGCAGAGTGAGGAAGGCTGGAAATCACCAGAGATGCACACAGGAAATTTCCACCACCAATGACCAACTCTGAAGGAGAAGTTATGCTCTCATATGCAGACTAAGGACAAATAATTAAATATTTAATCAGCAGCTGAATGGGAACCAATACACCAACAGGCTGACTGCTGAGCTGCAGCTCCCTGCCAGCAATCTGTTCTAAAAATCTCAGCTTTCAAGGCAGTGATCAAGGCAGAAATGTCACCTGATGTTTAGAGAGCCCCCCTCATCCTGAGGCACTTCATTACCTATCTTTCCAAAGATCACTCTGCAGTTCTGACTTGGCTGTATTTATCCTCTCTCCCCAAATCAGACAAAAAAAGCAGCAGATTGTCCTCTTTTTAGAATCTCATCAGATAAAACCTTCAACTGTAGTTTCCATAGAAACACATCATGGGGTTCTTGGTTTTTCCATCAAACCTGTTCATAAACTTCCAGCTTTACTTAACGTTGGATTTTCAAACCCCCCAATTAGCTCTGCCATTATTTAGGGCTCTTCCAGCCTTTTGTGCTCACATTAAATAAAGGAAGGACAGGTAGACACAGGCAAACCATTACATGGGAGTGTCTCGCTCCCAACTTTATCATCTCTGAGGTGGAAAAGTAGTAAAGAGAGGGAACACCCAGCCTGTCACACCAGAATTAATGTTCCCCCAAGCCAAAGGACAGTATCTCAACTATCTTGTCACCACTCTGGTGAGATAGGAGCTTTTCTTTGTGGAAACCTGGGTGATGAGTTCTAATTGCAACATGGATCTGAGGCACTCATCTGCCCCACAGGCTGAGGAAAGGAAAGAAAAAGGCAAGAGAAGAACAAAAGCTGCCAGGGACGGGGGAGTCACGGGGAAAATAACATTTTTTGGCAATCTAGAAATATCTCTGAGTGTCAGTCAAGTCCCTTTGGCACTTAAAATGTCCTGTCAAAGGTTGTTATAGATACTTGAGCTTCACATGAACCCTGACTGTGGAAAAAACCATTGCCATGCAAATAATAAACACAATCTGGGACATTTCACGGGTGTTTGGACACAAGCACGTTCTGTATAAAAACACATTTATCATGTTTATAATCCAAGGATGATACTGTGTTACAAAACCAGGCTGTATGTTAAACCCCAGGATTAGCTAACCTGCCCCAAACTCCACAGAAGATGTGGAAGATGTGGGTGAAGATGGAAAATAAACACCCTGGGCACTGCTTTGCAGGCTACCAACACCACTAACACCACTCATCAGCCTCTACTGCCACTGACCCCCTGCTCAGAGTCAATTCTGGTGTGAATGACAAGTGAAGTAATAAAAATGTTTGCCTTTATTTCCTTAGAGCTTCCTCCAGGTCTTTTATGAATCCAATACAGTTGAATCACTGCTGCCAGAAATGTATTTGCAACAGAAAATGCCCTCGGAGGCTTTGTTACCTTTGTCATCAGATACAGATTGTGCTGGTTGTCCTGAAGTGCTTTCAGCAGCTCTCACAGCTAGTCTATTTTAAAATACAGAGCTATTAAATACACAAATAGAGTGAGATGTGAAGCACCTTACTACGTTTTTTATCTCAGTAACACAATTTCTTCTTCTGAACTAACTCAAGCGTGGCAGTGTCTGGGAACACAGTTCTGCTCCTGAACTCCAGCAGCTCCACCTGCTAAAACCTCCAGGCTCCCCGAGGGTGAGAGGAACTTGTCATTTCAGTGACACACCACAGGAGGATTTCTTCTGAGGCTGGGTTTCTGGAAGAGTCAAGTGACATTGCACCGCTGCTTTAAGGCACCCTGATGACTTCCACTTGTTCTAGTAGGTCCACTTTCAGTATTATTATTATTACCACCTCAGGCTTGTTCTGTTTTGTTAAACACAAATGCTCTTTTGCCAAGCCTACAGAAGCAAAGAAATCATTATATTTGAGCAATCAAAAGAGCACTGGCTGAAGAATTCTGGGTAAGACCAGAGGTGCCAAGTCCAACCTGTGCACACACGAGCAGCACATGAAAGGGCAGAGGGAGCAGGAGAAGGCTCCACAAGGACCTTCTCTGGGAGCACTGGGAATTGGACGTCCATTGTTCTTTTTTTCCCCCCTCCTTTTTTTTTTCCTAACAGCTCCTCCTGAAGGGGAAGTTCAACACAACAACAATTCCTGTATCCCTCTCCCCACAGCACCCAGTTGAGTGTGGTGTGAGGGGCACAGATCACCCTGGTCTGACTGCCCACAAGTCACACAAACTCAGTCCTCTACCTCTCTGAACCACCAGAAATCCTTCAGAAATAAAGAATTATTCTCTGTAGGCAACTACCATCAGCAAAGACAGTCTAATTTGGCTTTGATTTGTATTTGTGGACCATAATATCCCTTAACAGGATGTATGGGAGGATTCAAAGGGGCTGGTTTGGCAGAATTTGGTAGATTCCTAAACTCCAACCAGCACCCATGGATAGCTTGGCAGCAAAATGACTTGCTGAAAGTGTGACCAGTTTTTCTTTCTCTTTTTAATACTGAAAGCATGCTAGGTTAGGAAAAAAAAAAAGTATGTATATTATCTTACACACAACTTTGATTCAAAGCTCAAATATCCCCAGCAGCAGCAACCAAGAGATTTCTGTAGAGCCCAGTTTTTCCCTGTTATTGTAGAGCAATCACAAGGACTCAGGCTTCCCACAGGATGCTCTGACTGGTCTTTTATATGTCTTCTGTAAACTTTAAAAATAATGAACCTCCCAGAACCAATGATATTTTAAACAACTTATCTGTTAATATGGGAGAAATAATTCTGTGTGAAGAAACCTGGTTTTAAAACATTCCTATTTGGGGATTACTGATGCCAACACAAGTCTATTTCCACTGAAAACAAATAATCCCAGGATATAAAAATAGGCAACTCAATGAAATGCAGATTTGTAGAACGTGGGAAATGTTTGTTGAACTTGCGTTCTGGTTTTGATTATTTTTAGCTGGTTTAGGAGAAACAGATTCAAAGCAGGGCTCTCCAGAATACAACTAAAAACCACGTAGCCAGACCTACAGCAAATGCATCATGTTAAATAAAACAGTTCTCCAGAGACCTACCTCCAATTCAACATGTGACCAAACATTTAAATACATATATAGTTGGAGTATAGAAGATGTCCTAACAGACTCAAAGTTCACCCTTAAAAACTCTGAAGGGTAAAGAGTTTGGAAGAGCCCCTTCCAGTTTATTGTAAACTGGGAGAAGGTCAATAAAATAAAGCACAATAACACAGCTCGTTCCCAAACTGTCATGTGGGATCCCTGGGAAGCTGACAACACATAACTCTTTATAAGCTCTGAGGAGTGTGTGTGTAACCAACGTTCCACATAAAATTCACTATATATGAGCAGCTCCAGATGGGATCCCACACCCAGCAACGTTTTAAGGGAAGAATCAAAGACAGTTTGGATATTATTCCACAGTTATTGTGGACTACAACTTATTTTATTGTGAGAAAGGGTTTTAAAACAAGGGCTGAGGTGGTAAAAATCAGGATTTTTACTCCATACTTCAAACAAGAGGGTCACTGGTGGTTGTGGTCAGCCCCACGCTGACATCTAACGGCACCTCTGGGTAGTGCTCGCAGCGTTTTCTACTTGAGAAAAATCCGATTGACAAACCCCACACGGTAAATAAATACACTGCCTGGTGACTATTTCCCTCCTGAGAAGCTTCAGTGATTGCCCACAGAAGAAATCGAACGGGTGTTTCCAAGGCACCTCACAAATGCTCTAATTATCTGCCTACCACACACATTAGAACTGGAGGAAAGATTAAATAAACACAGGCTTCAACTACAGGGTAATTCTGAGGAGTTCTTGTTGACCAGAGCTTCCTATCTGAATTCAAACCGACTGATGTAAACGACAGAGGTAAAATCCAATGCATTTTTTCTTTTCATATCATTATTCTTTTCATTTTCACAAGGCCTAGAGATTAACAACCCAATTTTCAAATTCACAGTTGCCAGACAAAAACCAAAATTCTTTAATTCCTCTACTCGTTCAACCAATAATTAGAAGGCATTCAGCTATTATTATTTAGTAAAGTAAATTTTTCATTTTTCTCTTTTCATGCAGCCTTCACAACACATCAGATTGAACTCAGACCCACGGAGGCATCTCACTGGTGGCTGCTAAAGGACTTCTGAGTTACCACAGCGACCTGTTACTAATCCTGACGCTTAATTTAAAACTAAAATGATATTAACTAACCTGATAACATCACGTACCACGCCTGTTGAGTTTTAGCTGAGCAGAGAACAGTAGATGGCAGCAGGAACCCGCAGAAGAGCAGGATCCCTGCCCACCACCGCCCTGGGCTCCTCCAGCTCTGCTGGCCAAGGCTCCAAGGCAGACAAATCAATGGAATGAGGGCCCTTCTAAAATTAGATAGAAGGTCTTTTTTTTCAGCACAATGCCAAGATAAATTTCTTCATGAGCATGCAACGTGTTGCTGGGATAGTGCAGCTTTAGATGAAGTAAGGTTGCCAGCTTCATGAAGGATAAAGCTCTTAATTGAGTATTTTTTTACTTTAATGACAGGGCAAATGAATAGGTGCTTCCTCCTCTTCGCTGGAATGAGGTAAACCAAAGCAGTACATTCTTTTAATGCTCAATTCATATTAATTTTAAAAGCACTTATCTTATTATTGGCAGCAGCTTAGATTTTTCTAGTGCCAAATTTGCTGTGGGTGACGAGGTTCATCAGAGCTTCTCAACTCAGTTTTCACAGGACCTGTTCCTCCCTTTTCAAGCACATCCTTCCTTCCCAACCAATGCTGAGACACTCTGAGCAGTCTATTTGCAGACCCCAAGGTCTGGGATCCCATTAATTCTAGTTTAATTACAACATATGATATTTACTACTCCTGGTCAGATATCATGTCATGCCACAAGCTGCTTCACGGGCCTTCAGAGCTGCATGGAGGTGACAACTTGAGCCCACACAAGAACAATTCCTATCAGCTCTCATGTGAGCAGCTCAAAAGTTCTCTCTTCCTTTCACATTTTTCAAAGAGTTGAATATACACAGCACTTTGGGACATTTTTGCACTTTCTTCCATCTTTTATATGGAAATATAAGGGAAATGGGAAGAGACATGATGAATTTCAGGAAATATCTCAGCCAAACCACCTTAAACATCAGCTTGCAATTGCACTACTCATGGTGAGACCTTTTAGCTGCTGGAGCCACTTTTATCCGTAGTGGTTTATCCACTGTGCCTACTCAATGCATAAACGAAGACATAGCCTATAAAGTTCAGGTTCATTTTGCAGGAGTATAGGTAAACTCACACAGAATTGTAGGAAATGGAACAAACCAAAAAATACTGAGGAATTACTAATATCAGAACAGCAGGTGTCAGCACTCATAAATGCACTGATAACAACTCAACTTGCCCATGAATTACTGATATCTCACACTGCTGAAAGCTCACAAATAGCCATAAATCATCCACAGTTCTAAACCAGGAAATAAACCTTGGAGCTTTTTTCCCCACATGGCAATCTTTATGACACCTGGTACATAACAACTGTATGTGTAACCATGTGTTTCTACACACACCTTGTTTCTGGGGGATGAACCATGGGGAGAAGCAGCAGAGATCCCAGCTTTGGTGTCTTCAAAAAGGGAGGAAAGCTCCAAACTCTCCATCGGTGTCCTGCAATAGGCCAGGAAGAAAAGCTGTAATATTTAAAACCTGCAGTGAATTTTTGGAAAGCAGGCTGGGTTTTTTCCTTCAGGGTTGTTTTAATTCCCTGCACATTTTGGGTCAGTGTGAATATAGAAGGAAATAGGATGTGTATTCGGGTATTACTCCTCAAATGGAGCAGTTAAAAGGTAAAGGCTAAGGGCTTGTAGTGATAGGATGAGGGGTAATGGGTTCAAACTGGAATAGGGGAGATTTAGATTAGGAATTAGCAAACTCTTCACTGTGAGGGTGGTGAGACCCTGGCCCAGGTTGCCCAGGGGGGTTGTGGCTGCCCCATCCCTGGAGGTGTTTCAAGGCCAGGCTGGACGGGGCCTTGAGCAACCTGCTCTAGTGGAGGTGTCCCTGCCAGGGCAGGGGGGTTGGAACTGGGTGGTTTTTAAGGTCCCTTCCAACCCAAACCAGCCTCTGGTTCTGTGCAATCTTACCAGTCTGGGAGCTGCTCCTTATTCCTTTGTACACGAGCCCACACCTCGCCCATTGAGCTCAACTTTCACCTGCACGTTAAACTGAGCCTGGGGGCAGGTGCAGCGGGACCTCCTCGCAACGGGGGTTGCCCAGGGCCCGCTCCGCTCCCTTCCTTGCCCGGAGCCCCGTCGGTGAGAGCCGCAGAACCACCGCCATGGCCGCCCCCCCTCAGCCTCCACACCCTTGAGGGGAAGGGGCGGGGCCGGCCCCGCCCTGCCGCGCGCAACCTCCGCGGCCACACCCCGGGTTGGTAACGGCCGCGCTGAGGGGGCAGCAGCAGCAGCAGCGGCCATGGCGGACCACGAAGCGGGGATGGTGCTGAAGACGCGGCGGGCACAAGGTAACGGTGGTGCGGGAGCTGTCCCCGGGGTGGGGGGGGGCAGCGGGGATACAACCCCTCGAGTGGTCTCTCTGAGCGCCTCCCTCCCGCTTTCTGCTTTCCGTTTCGGTTTTAATTATTGGGATTAGTGGCCGAGGAAAGTTTGCAGGTGTTTCGCTAAAAAATCCCGCGGGGAGCGGGTCGGCCTCGCCCCACGCTCCCCTCAGCCCCCGGGCCTCGCCGAGGACACCCCCCTGGTCCCGGAGCTGGGTCCCGTCGACCCCTCGGCAGCGGCGGGTCGGAGCTCGGGGGGTTGGAGGGGGGGGAGCATCGCTCCGAGCTGGGCCCCTTGCGCAACTTGGGGGTTTCCTGCCTGTGCTCCGTTTTCCTTTACGGTCACTCACATCACTAGCGGGAAGGCTAAAGCAGTAATTAAGAGCGGAGTCGTCAGAAGCAATCCCCGAGGCACCAGTGAATGAGAGCAGAATCTGGGGCGGTTGGTTGTGGGCCCCGCTGGTGCTTTCTGAGCGAAGTGTTGACGGGTGCAGTGGAAGGAAATGGTGAGAAGCTGTTATTGCCACAAGTGGGGCGAGGAGGAGAAAGTTTGTACTTCTTAGTACCCGTGTGGGTGTCGGGGGGTTTGGAGATGATGCACAAACCCAACACCCCCTGTCCCCACAAGCTGCAGCCTTTTCCTGTTATGTTGTTCAGAAGCAGCCTGCGGGAAAGTCTTGATTTATTTCGTGTTCTTCTCATGTGCATCTGGAGGAGGAAAGAGTATTTATAAGGTGGCTCTATATACAAAGGCTCTGGCTAGGTAACCCGAGTTGTACAAATAACTGTGGGTCTATTTGGGCCCCGGGGCACATGCCAGCTCTCGTACCCTTGGAGGGGATCTGTTTCATTCCATGCCTCTGGTAGTTATTAATACCCCAGCAGTGCTCACTGTGCTGCTAACCCTGGCTGGGACTGGGCAAACCTTTTGCTTTCCAGGCTGCTGAGGCCGTTTCTGCAGTGGTTACTGTGTGATGTGGTGTTGGGAGGCTAAAGCTGCCTACCCGGTATTTTTGTCTTAATAAAGTATTAATGGAGGAAATGGCATTAGACATAATTTTGGTTATTAGATGTAGTAATTTTGGCTAATTTCCATGCGAAGCACTTTGAGAAGCGTCTGGAAAGACATTTAGTTCTCATTGAAAGTAGTGTTCCTGATTGCTAATTAGCAAAGAGTTGATAACAGCAAAGAGCTGATAACAGCAACTATTGGACTGTCCTAGAATAACACCTCCGGTCACTCCCAGGCTATCCCAGAGCAATGGGGAAGTGGAGATCTCTGTCTAGGGTTGCTTGGCTTGTGTTCAGTTCATTTTAAGCCTGCTGGGTTGTTGGCAGGGCTGGGGGGGAAGGTCCCGTCCTCTCTGAGTACCAAGGAGCCTGGCACATTTCTGCTGTTTGACAGTGATGTGCTTGTTCAGATAGTGGAGACTTTGGAGAAAAAAAAAAGAAGTAAAGTGCCATCCCTGCCACACCCCAAGTAGCAAGGAGATCTTCAGCCACCAGCACTAAGTGTTTCTGATAAATCGTTAACACATTTTGATGATCCAAGTGATAATTTCTTGCTAAAGAAACAGGAACTGTTCCAGTTAGCCTTAAAGGGATCAAAGGCTGATGCAATTAACTTTTTTTAATATTCTCTCTCCATCTAACACCCTTTTCTAACGCAGCCAACAGAGAGGAGTTGAAATGGAGTCAATGTCTTCATCATTAAAGAGCATTATTTCTTAATATAAATCATTCATATGACTAATAACAGTTCCATGATTAATAGTGACAGCTGTAATAAAATAATCAAGTTGTCTTTTTCTTTCATGATTTTATTTTCTAGGCCTTGTCTCCACAAGTTGTAGCACCACTAAAATGAGAGGCAGCTCCGACAGCAGCAGGAGCAGTGGGGGAAATGCAGCTGCCTACCCTGCATGCTTTTAACTTCAGAGTTCTTGGGGGTGTCTCTTTTTTGAAGCCATTCCCTTGTTTTTCTCAGGGCTTTTTCAGCAGCTGTGTACATTGCAGTATATGAATATTTCAATAAATATCTCCACGTTGGGTGGGCAGGGATGTACCTCATCTGCAAGAGGCACATTTGAGGCTGCGTGTTCTACCTGCACCATCTCCTGCCAGTCTCATCTCAGTGCTGTGCAACTGGTGGCTGGTTAGAGTCCAGTTTCAACAAGCCTGGCTAAGAAATCTGGGAGGGATGGCCTGTTGATGGAGTTATCCAAGCCCCAGGAATGAGATGTTTAAAAATTGCAGTAAGAAAGCTCATAATAATAAACCTGTGGGGAAATATCTTTAGGTAACTTTCCACGGGGGAACTTCAAAATGATGCAAGATATGACACATCCTTGAGGGTTATTACTCTGGCATGTGTCAGGAGTACACATCCTAGAGAAGATAGGCAATGACTTCTGAAGCTTTAAGTAACTTCATGAAATTCAAGTGTGAGACAAAACCTGATTATTCTCCACCACCTCCATACTCCATCTTACCTGAAAGGAGTAGTCGAGACCCACAGTCAGTGAAAAAGAGAACTGGAAATCTCAGTTTTGGTTCCCAGTTATTTTGTTGACTTCTCTGACATTAGTCAAATATTGTGGATCTAAATTTGCAAAGTATGTATTATTATTTGTTGTCACATCAGTGACATCTAATGACTGATGTGATCTGCTTCCCTCTTTACCCCAGGCTGAGTCGAGTTGTGGGCACAATAAAATGCTTACTTGTGTATTGGAGTTGTTCAAATCAATGGGTAGTTTTCAATATCAAGATTCTGCTTGAGAATAAAATGGGTTCTACCTAAAATAACTGGTGGTTGTGGGTGCTGGGGGCCACCCTGGGAGATCCCCACTTGGCTGCAGGTTCCTGACAGCCTGTTAGGCTGGGCTGGTGGCATCAGAAGCTTCCTGTAGCCTCTGGAGAGCTTCCCAGCATGTCCATGTCTTGGCACGGATCATTGCTGGCTTAGCTGGGTGGTATGTGAAGCCACCAGCTCTGGTGATTCTGGAAATGCCTTCAGCTGGTGTCATTTCATGGCTGAGAACTATCAGGTTCTTTCTAAGCATGAGGAGTCCTTGGCCAAGAAATGCTTTATGGAGGCTTTATTTGATGTCCAGCTAATCTTGCACCTCATCTTCTCCTACTTCCTACACAGTTCTGAGAATTGTGATGTTCTTAGACCTGCACCTGGGGGGTGTTTCCCATTCCATCTCACTCCTGAAGTGAGTGTTGCTCAGACAACAAAAGACCAGGATTTCTACTGCTGCCTGTCAGTCATTCTGCTAGAGAAAACTGGGGAAGAGGGAGGTATTGCAGAGTCTGTACTTAAATGTTAGTGTCCTTAATTCTGCATAAATGTGACTGGGGCCACATTCTGCCCTCAGCCAGCTTGTGCAACTTGTCCAGACCAGTGAAAATGAGAGCAGAATTTGGCCTTTAATTGGACTTCTGGTCTAGAGCTAATGAGTTTGGCCAGAAGAGTGACGCCAACTGTGGCTTATCTCAAAGAATGTTCAACATAAATTGTAGGCATTTGCTTCAACAGGCACTCTTGGTTTGAAAAATGTAAAAAAATCTGCTCTTTTCTTACAGATGAGCCTGATACTGGCCTTGGCTTGTGTGGATGGATCCTGGTGATCACTTCCCTTTTTTTCACTATTATTACATTTCCTTTATCAATCTGGATGTGCATAAAGGTAAAGTTGTTCGTCGATAAGTTGAATTAAAACTTTAAGCAATGCAGATGCTTCCTGGTTGTTGTTACTGGTCCCTGTTGTAAACACAAGTTAATCTCACGTGCAGATATGAAGTATGTAAGTATATGTGGCTGTATGACAGATTTATAGAGGCTGTGTCACCTGTGATCACTTTGAGCTCCATGTTTTCAGTTTCCACACCAGAGGAAACGACTCCTGCTTTGTTCTGGCTGATGTTTAGCATCAGAAGGATCCCTGTTGGTTCACATGCACTGTGCTTTGTTTTGTTGCCAGAATATTCCCCATGGCTGCTCTTGCTTCTGCAGTTGGTAGATGGTGCCACAGTCTGAAGGATATTTCTTGTGGAATATTGCCCTGATTGTTCCTTTTGCTGTTTGCTTTTTGACAACAAAGTTTAGGCTAAAATTCTCAAAAGCAGATGGTATAGAAATTAAATGTAGTGTATATTAACATTTAAGACTTAAGGCAGTCTTGGTGTATACATAGTTCAGAATCCACCACGTGGCTTCTGGAAACCCTTGTGTGACATCAGCTGCTTCTTACAGATCATCAAGGAGTACGAACGAGCCATCATATTCCGACTGGGACGCATCTTGAAAGGGGGAGCAAAGGGACCAGGTATGTCCTGGAGAGCATTCCTAATGTTTGTTCCAATTAAGGCATCAGCAAAGTAAGAGCTGTCTAGAGACGTTGCAGTAAAGTGGTGAG
Source organism: Brachypteracias leptosomus (assembly GCA_013401335.1). NCBI lineage: Eukaryota > Metazoa > Chordata > Aves > Coraciiformes > Brachypteraciidae > Brachypteracias > Brachypteracias leptosomus. Next base: position 186,980 of record VYZX01005032.1, on the reverse strand, counting down.
TGGATTTCTCAGGGATTTTGTAACTTCCAGTAAGAGAATATGTTACTTTATATGGAGAAGATAGTAAATGAATTATCTGTGAGCCTTACCCAGAGCTCCTTAGCTAATGCCTGATCTTCAGGTAGAGTCAAAAGGGGAGAAGTAGTGGCATCAAATGTGCCACTTTAAAGAGCTTAGTATGTCATAGAATCGTAGAATCTATGGGCAGCCTGGTCCAGTGCCTGACCAAGGAAGGGTTGTGCAAGGGAACAGCAACCAGGAGGCCCAAGGGCAAGGGCCCAAGTAGCAAGTTTCACCTGTTTTACTCACCCATTTTTACATCACCTTGAATGGATTTCTTTTGTCCAGGTTTGTTTTTTGTCCTGCCCTGCACAGACAGCTTCATCAAGATTGATATGAGGACCATCTCCTTTGACATTCCTCCCCAAGAGGTGAGTTTGCACTTGCCTTTGCCTCTGCTGAAGTGCTTGCAGAATTCTTTGTGCTTTCTTTTTCCTTTCCCCCTCCTGGGTAGCAACATTGGGTAGTTTTAGTGCAGGTTCATCGTGAAGAACACACAAATCTTTAGTAATATCATTCAATAAGAGAAGATTCCTGGAAGAAAACAACTTGTGCTGTCCTCTGAGGGCCAAATCAGATAACTGAATACTGCCTGAGAGCTGGAATGGGAGGGGCTGGGAATGGAGACTGCTGGACTTCATACAGCATTCTCTAATTGTTTCTGGGGAATCTGGAAGATTTCCAGCAGCAGCAGTGATCTTGCCTATGCTAATTTATCCAGACATATAAACGAGCTAAAGCAATGGGATGAAATTACTGCATACATCAAATGCTATTAATAGCAACTCAGGGTCCTGGTCTGCTCCCTTACGTGGGGTTTTTGTACACGTTGCTCCTGTGTCCTGCAACGTGCAGGGACATTTGTACTGAGCCTGAAGTCATCTGGTGTGTTCCAGAGAAAAAAAAAATTACTTCTATTTTTACTCTGTTTTTCCTTGGACATCTTAATTTTTTAGCAGAATCTCTCGACCAGCTGAACCCAGTGATGCCAACTCAAGGGCTAACAAAGGAATAAAAACCAGCTAGCCCCCTAAAAATAAATCTGTGAGCAGCCATGTGTTGATGATTAGAACTGTATCCCTCATCTATCCGGGGTATTTTGCAAGACAAAGATGCTTGATGCAGCCTGTCTGGTGCATCTGCCTCCTGTCATATCTGCAGGTTGGTTTATTGCTCATCATTAGTTGTAGATTTAGACAAATGGCAACTGTCACAGGACATTCTAAAGGGTAATTGGTAAAAACCTAATCACTGGCAGGCAAAATGTGCTTAGGCTGCCAGTGTGCCATTAGTGAGTGAAGCCATCAGTTCTACTGCTCTTCTGCTGGCCTGATGAAATTATTCTTATGGATTGAGGTTGGTTTGTTCTCACTAGATAAAAGCAGAAATAAATTTTCATTTGTACAACATGATTTCTGTGCATGCTACTCATTTTTTGTTTGTCTGATGCTATTATGAAAAGCCTGCTGAAATAGGTGGCTTGGGGAAGGATGGAGCAGGTAGGTCTGGAAGGTTCAGTGGCCCATCCCTCCTCTCCTGTCAAATAACACAACATGATTGTCTAAGCAGGATCAGGACATTTCTTCTCATGGTCACGTGGCATATTTCAATCTCTTTCTTAATTTTAGCATATAATTAAAATTAATGCTTCTTTGTAGTGTCCCCTCTTCTAAACCTTCAGGAATATCTGTCTTCATCTCTGCACGTACATCTTTTGCCTAACAGGCAAGTGTTAGACTCAGTAAATCACAGACATTTCCAGTGGGTGCTCTTAACACACTTTAACCCATTTGGAATGTAGTGGTCCCAGATTCCTGCATTTAAACAGAATAACTGATGTTCCTGGAGCCTTTGGTTACCTCAGCAAACCTCCTGTGTTCCTGTACAGTCACTCTGCCTCTTACCCTCTGTCACCAGCCTCACCAAAACACAGCAGCAGGACCTACCTGGCTATGAGGGGTTGCTGGTTTGAAGTTCCCCAGGTGAAAGAGCACATGTGTTTTGGTGCACTTTGCTTCTGATTTTAGTTTTCTATCCCTTACATGAATTGCAGATCCCTCTGTGAATTGGAAGCAGTGAGTTAGAAAGGATGATTCTATGAAATAGCACTAGCAGAATTTTTCAATGATGTGTGTTCTAGTCCCACATTTAGTCTTAGCTTTGCAGAGCCATGCTGGGAGGTTTGTCCATCTGCACATAGACAGGTTCAGATGCACCATCTGTGTGTAAGACCTTTATTTTTATAAGACCTTTTGTTTTCAAGACAGTTGCTTTGCCCTGGAAAAACTTAAGAGTTTGTTGAGTAAAACAAATACCTATTTACTCTTCAATTAAAAAATAGAATTATTGAGCATATTTTTATTTCCCCCTTGCTCTGTAGATCTTGACCAAGGACTCGGTGACTGTCAGTGTGGATGGAGTGGTCTATTACCGGGTTCAGAATGCCACCCTTGCTGTGGCAAACATCACCAACGCTGACTCTGCCACCCGTCTCCTGGCACAGACTACCCTGAGGAATGTCCTGGGCACCAAGAACCTTTCCCAGATCCTCTCAGACCGTGAGGAGATTGCACACAGCATGCAGGTAGGAGCATCTTCCACAAACCTCCCTGGGCAGCCTGCTCCAGTGCCTGACCACTCTTGCAGTGAAGAACTTCTTCCTAATGTCCAGTCTAAGCCTCCCCTGGCTCACCTTGAGGCCATCACCTCTTGTCCTGTCATTAGTTACTGGGGAGAAGAGACCAACCCCAGCCTCACCACAACCTCCTTTTAGGGAGGCTCTGGGGGTTTTTTTTGTTAGTTTACAACAGTTACACTTCTATAATTATCAAATCATAAATACTAAAGCCCTTAAAGCTCAAGAATTGTAAGATGATTTGGGGTTTCTTATTGGTCATTCTTCAGATGTGGACAGTTGTTTGCAGCCAGGTAGATGGTGTAACTTAATTTTTCCTGCCTTATCTAGACCACGCTTGATGATGCAACAGATAACTGGGGCATTAAGGTGGAACGTGTGGAGATCAAGGATGTGAAGTTACCTGTCCAGCTGCAGAGAGCAATGGCTGCAGAGGCAGAAGCTGCCCGGGAGGCAAGAGCTAAGGTAATCACATCAACTTGTGGGTTTGGATTTATCTGTTACTATTTTTTTTTCTTCAGGAATCATGTCATGTGGTGATGTAGAGGATGCAGATCCTCAGCCAGATTGTGCTGTAGCACAGAGGAGTGCAGGGCAGGGGGCTGTGGATCTGTGTTGGGGTGCTTGCTCTATTTTGCCATGGTTCATGCAGGTGAGATTTCCTTCAGAAATGCAAGAAGAAAGGCAGAGCTGGTGGAAGACCACGGTGGGGGGAGGCCACCTGAGCAGGGATAAGCTGTGTCTGCTTTATACCTTCAGCCTGAAGTCATCCTGCAGACTCCTGCTTTATTACCGAATTCAGTTTCATCCCTTTCTGCTTCCCCAGGTGATTGCAGCTGAGGGTGAGATGAATGCTTCCAGGGCCCTGAAAGAAGCATCCATGGTCATCACCGAGTCTCCTGCTGCCCTCCAGCTCCGCTACCTGCAGACCTTGACCACCATTGCTGCTGAGAAGAACTCCACCATCGTCTTCCCCTTGCCCATCAATATGCTGCAGGGCCTGGCGGGCCCCAGTCACTAAGCAGAGCAGGAGGAGAGAGCTTGGGGTGGGTTTTTTTTAGCTCCAGCAAGTGTTTGCAGCGCTGAGTTCTCCCTGCATTGCAGCTTATGGTGGTGTTACCAGAGTTACGTTAAGTGTGTTAGAGAACTTTATGTCATGTTGGTGAATATGGACAGGCAAAACATTGGAAATTGAAAACCTCTCTGGAATGAGCACAAGCAGACTGTGATCTTCAGCAGGGGTGTGTCTGTACAGTCCTGGATGGGGCAGCTTTAATCTGTAACTTCTCATCTTCAAATAGGATAGAAAAGTGTTTGTGGTGAAGACGAGATGATCCAACGTGGGCTACAGGATGTTTGCAGTCACCAATGGGCTGGGCTGGTGTGACATACAGATTTTTATTTCTCTGAGTCACTGAAAAGTTGCTGGGTCTGCCTTGGGTCTCTCTCTTTTAAAAAATTAATTTTAAAAAGCTAAAGTACTTACTCCTGCATTTTATGCAGGTCCAAACCCTGCTTCTCTAGGAAGTAAGATCTCTGTAACTATCAGGGGGTGGGGATGTTTAGCAGGAGATGCTGTGCTGTTGATACATCTGTTCTAACAAGTTGGTGATTGACCTGGTGATGCTAGACCTGTAGTAGTCATTGTGATAACTTAAGGCCTTACACTCAATGCCAAAAGGATGTCCTCTTCAGTTTGTGTAAGTCTGTTAAACTGTAAATGTGTGTGCATTTTGTACCTGTTTAGTAGGTGTAATTACAGGTTAAAATGAGAATTGGAGTCTGCAGGGGGGGAGCTTCTTGAGGCTACCACCATCACAGAATTTGGCATCTACTCTTTAATTTCTGGGAGGTACAAACAAAAAGCCAAGATCAGAGATGTTAAGTGTCCTTCTCAGACTGGCCAGCATAAAGTTCCTAACTTGCTTATCCCCTTTCAGTTCTGTATTTACAGGTATTTTATAAGGACAAGGTCTGTTTACCTGTGCCTTGATACGCTGTGCCTTTGTCACTGCTAGGAAAGGATGCCCTGAGCTCACTGGTGCAGTTTCTTCTGCCTTTTTGCTGTGAACTTTCTTCCTCTGCATCATGACAGCACTAGACCCATCTGTGCTTAAGCTGAGCTTGACTTTTTGCTGGGAGAGGAGGGAAGAAATGCAGTTAAAAAGCTGCAATGATGATCATCACTGTGCTCACCCGCTTGAAGTAGGAAACAGTAACTGCAGAGCTCGAGGGTAATCCCCAGGGAGGGCAGTGGATCTGTAACTCCCACTGTTGCTGCCCTAGAGGGGCACCCCTGGGAATTCTTGTTGACAGCAGGAACATGCTTTTTGCTCTCACCCTGAATAAAAAACCATGCTGTTTACTAATGAGTGACTTCAGAGAGTTTTACTGTTGATTTAGCGGCGTCTTCAGTGCTGATAATTCTGGTGAGGGGAAGGCAGAACAATCTCAAACCCCAGGAATCTGTAACCACTTAGTAAAAAGTGCATGTGCAAAAGAGAGCACAAAGGAGGTTTTGTTTTCTACTCTGTATTTGTTTTGAGCAAGTTAAACAGAGCCTATAGATCCCCCATTTCAATGTTTTCTCCTCTGTAACAAACCCCACCATTTCTATTCACGTGTTCCATACAAGCTTTATTGTATTAAATATAATCAAAGCAAGGAGTAGGGTCAATGACTGGTGGTGATTGTTTTCAGTAATTATTGCACAGCTAATTGGCTATTAACATCATTGCCTTGTTAACATGCATCCTGCAGGAGGAAGTAGCTCTTGAAGGCATTGAAGGCACTAAACTTGCTCCACTCAAAAAAAAAACCAACAGACTTTCCCCTCAGACATCCACATCTGCCATTGCTCTCTGTAGAGGATCCACAGCCCAGTAGTCATCATCCCAGCCCAGGAACCAGCCAGAGAAGGTTGGGGGCTCAAACCCTTGTTTCACCACTGTCACGGGGGTTCTCTTGTCACGACTGGCAGGGTCTGTTTCGATGTAGCGCTTAGCTGAGGGGACACAGGGACAAGGAGATCTCTTAGAGTACAGGTCATGGAGCAACAGCTTCATCATAGCTACATGGGTGGTAGAGATTCAACTTCAGATTGGGGTTTTTTGTTTATATGAACAAACATGTAAGTTTCCCTCTGTGGTTTTATCTACACCTGTTAAAAGGCTGGCACGGGAAACTGGCACTAGGCTCTCTTTGATCACATCAGTGATTTTCTGTTGTGGTTAAGATAAGTTTCTCAGTATATCATGTGATCAGATAGTGGGGAAATTAATGGTTATTTCAGAGAGGGAAATGTGACATTACCAGATTTCAGTGCCTCGGTCTTTTCTTCTTCTTGGGCATCTTTCCCAATCCATACAAAGACCTAAAGATTAAAAACAACCCCACCCATATGAATTATTTCAGCAACAACAGACAACATCTCAGTGAACAGTGTGACAGAACAAGAACGTACTCGTGCTGGGGTGCCTGGGGTGTTGACCTACGTGACTCAAGCTAGTGGTAGATAACAAGAAACTTTTTGATTGTTTTAGCTACATAAATTCTAGATACAAGAACAAATTACTAGCTTAACATCAGGAAAAAGCAGCAGGTGTTTGAATGTTTTTTACCTAAGACATACAAATATGTTTGGCTGAGTTATGCACAGCCTGTTACTGAAAAATAACAGAAATGTGTCAGTGTGTTAACTGCTGAATTCTAACAGCAGCTCCCAGTCCTGTTCTTTGCTCCTCTCATCACTGGGTAAATGTCTCATACCTGATCCCACGTGTCAAGGAGCATAACATCATCTGTAGCAAGGTCCTCCTGAATCAGATCTCCAGGCACTTCTTCAATCTGGAAAACAAAAGGTTGAGATGAGCTCATACTCCAAATGCCACTACAGGAGAGGTCCAACTTGCAGAGGTTCTGGCTTCACCTCATGTCAGTGAGCTGCATTAACATGGCCCTTGACCGTGCAGCTCAGGCTGGGTCACAGAAGTGTTCTCAGACCACAGAACACCAAATCTGTTTCTGTCTACCTACAGAAACTGTCCTTCACTGGTGCCCAAGGCTTGTACTGCTGCCTCTTTCTACTTTAAGGCTCCATGAGTTAAAATCTGACTCTGAATGCTAGTTGTCAACCAGGGGAGGAGCAGTGTGATGCTTCAGAGGCTGCTGTGCAGACACAACAGCACAGTACAACTGGCTGCTGTGGCAGAAAAATGGTGCTGATGCTTTTCTTCTGGAGGTAACAGCACTGAGGAAGATGAGCTCCAGCAGCCTGTTGGCTGGCTCGGGGCAGACTGGGGCTTTCTTCCAGCTTTGTCAGGTGGCTGTTGAATTAACTGACTATCTCAGGTACTCACAGTGAAGCGTCCACTCTTGTTGGAGCACGCAAAGAGACGAGGGGGGTGAGCATCCATCTTCTTGTCCTTCAGCCGGGGAGAGGTCCGGTACTGAGCTTTCCCACCCAGAGCTGCCCAGAAGTTATCTGAAAAAGAGGAGACAACAGTGATGCTCCAACCAGTCACAGAAAGCACAGCAGCACTATGGTTTGGGTGGGACTTGAAACACTCTTCTATGTTAGAAACTCCCAAAGGCCTCCAAACAGGAGTGTGCTGTTAATGAAGATACTTTGGAGAAGCCCCCTGTGCCCAAGTCCACATTTCCTTGCTCTCAGAGACAAAAATATCCATGAAATAATTACTGGGGATGTGCAGTTACATAGAAACTACCTCAGACTCCCCCGTGCCTCACTCACCTGGCTCTCTGCCCTCTGAAACCTGCACTGGGCGAACTACTCCCAGTATCTTCAGCAGCTCCTGTGCTCCTGATTTCTCAGCATCACTGGCTCCTTGGCCCACCCACAGGAAAGCAGCAGAGGGAGTCTTCAGGACAAAGGCATCGTTGGAGTTCAGCTGGCTGGCAGTAGGATCCAGCTGAAAAGAACAAATATTGCGCGTCAGATGTAATCTACACAGAGCCCATTATTTTAAAATAAAAATCAATACCATTAACGAGATATTCCACACAAGGATGGATGGTTAGAAGATATTTTGTGTATTCGCCTGTATCTGAATGAGGAGTTAAACTTAATCATAGCAGAAGGGTCAATAAATGTGTGTGTAACCTCCAGATACACGTGGCCCAGGGCAAGAATGCTCAGCTCTGACCTTCTGCCAGTCCTTATGGTTCTGACAGGAGATTTAAGGACATGCTGGGAGGCTGTTGTGGAGGTTGACCAATAATTAATGTAACCTCCTCTATGTGAACAAGGACATGCCATCTTGAAACTAGAAACTCAGGAAGTTGCTGCAGCCATAGACCAGTGCTCTTGCTTTCCCTGCAGCTACTGACTAGGATTCAGTCTCTCTTCTATTGTTTCAGGGTGGGGTTTTTTGTGTGTGCTTTTTCTTTCAAAGGAGTGGGGCTTCTACCTCTGTCCTGGCACAAGTTCTCTTTGCACAGAGGGTATTTAGCACTTTCTGACCTCAGCATCCTTGTCAACAGGCTTAGAACAAGCCACAAGAGCCTATTTGTTTTCAAGAGTTTGAAAAGTGTCAGAGTACGAGGGGTGGGGTCTTAAGGGAAAAGGGTTCAAGTGTACTCAGGGTGATATTTATAAGTTAATTAGAAAATAATGATTATCACCAGTCGTCCATGGGAAAAGAGGAATCTTCTCATGGTTTGTAAAGATTTCAATGTGTTCTGGTTTACATCAGAAGGCTCAGTTTGGCCCCGTTCTGTTCACAGGGATCATGTTCCCACACAAACCACTCCAAAGTTGACTCTCACTCACCTCCACTGCTCTGGTAGCTCCCGAGGTGCTGGATCGGACCTGGAACAGCCGCGTCTCTGCAGGGGCTGTCTGGCCTCCTTCCCTAGAGGTGCCACCCTTGTAAATAATCAAAGGCTTTCCACCAAACATACTCATCAGGTGAGGTGGCTCTTTGCCTTGCACAACTCGTTTCTAGAGGAAAAAGAAATTAGTTTTCAGGTGCTGCTGAAGAGTAGCACAGGATAGACTAGAACTGGCCTTTACAAACACTGTTCCTGCTGGAATGTTCAGAGAGCATCCAGGTCACAGGAGCTTAGCACAAAACCAGACCAAGGATTGAACTTGGCTCTCAAACTGACATTTCATTTTAACTGGTGAGTGATCCACTGGCACAGAGGCAACAAGTAACAGTTGTAAAAAGCCTCCTGCCTCAACATGCCACTAGTAGAACTTCCTTGTGTGAGAGCTGCAGTGTAGGTTGGGCACACGGGCTCTTCCTGGCTCTGCATGGCTGGGTTTCCACACTGCAAATGGGTATCATGTAACTGTATTTATCTTATCTCTTCTTGCAGTGTTGGGGGTTGTTGCTTGGCTGGTTGTGTTTGGATTTTTACCTGCACGGGGCTGCCTCCCAGCTCCTCATCCAGCTGTACTGTGAGGAACGCAGAGGTTGCAATTTCATCCTGAGTGGAATCAGCACCTTGCCTGAAAGACAAGGCAACATTTGAGTTTTATCTTCAGCCCTTTGCCCCCACACTCCCCCATTATAAAGGTCAAGAGGAAGTAAGAAAAAAATCTTTGTAACCAAATCTCTGCAGCACTTCATTCAACATGGAGGAGAAATTCACTACCCTGGATTGTGACACAGTGATTACAGGGGGAGATAAGAATGTTTTCTAGAAAATAAGCACAGATTCTTTAGTATCTTCATGCCTATCTCCCACGATCTTTCTAGCAGCTAAAAACATGCCTGTTGGTGCTGTTACCAGGAACTACACATGCAGCCCCTAAGAGACTGGTTTCAGTTAAGAGTTTTCCCATGTCCCCTCTGCTTGCTGACGAGCAGGAGGAAAACCTCTGTGAGATTGCCTGCTGAAAAAACTCCTCTTTAAAGGTGTGGTCTGGGAGCTGTAGCAGCCACAAGCCACCAGCTGAGGTGACAGTATCAAAACTTAGTTACAGTGGTCACCAAAGATGTAGGAACTCTGCAAAGGAGTAACTACTACTGGGGGGGAAATAATACAATAAAATGCTACCACAGTAATTCTCCCCATGTCCCACTTCAAACAAAACATTCCAGAACCACTGGGGTTGTTTTGTTTGCAAGGGAAGGTTACCCAGGGTGAAATTTTATCCCCCAAGGATCCTCTGTAAGTGGGAACCAGCAGTGATCCGCTGTGGGAGTGAACTCAGAGAGGAGTGGACTCTCAGCCTCACAGTTTCCTGATTAGTATCAGGGCCATGTTCTTACCAAGTGTAAATGATCTGTCCCTGTTTCCCAGCATGCTGGTAGTCATACAGGATGATGTAGCTGTCCCCTCCATAGAACTGGCCATATGTTGAAGGGCTCACTGGCACTTTCTCTGAGCCTTCTATTCTCCAAATCTAAAAAAGGAGAGGAGCAGAAATGTCCTGAGGTCAACGTCACAGCAGCACAAGCAGCTTCTTCCTGGCAGAGCTTCCTGCCCAGTCCAGGCTCCCAGGACTGGGAGTCCTGCAGCCCCACCTGCTGGGGACTGTGCTGGGAGCCTGGCACTGCACAGCCTGCAAGTGGGACACACTGAGCTTCTACCAAACCTTAATCATATCCAACCAGAACCCCCGGAGAAGACACAGGTCAGCCTGCAGGCACCATCAGCACTGGTGCCTGTCTTGTAGCTGGCATGATCATTTCAATTTCTCTGTTAGATGGTCAGGAATGGAGCTTTTGGGCTTCACCAGGGACTATTTGGAAAGTCTAACGTTGGTCAGACCTCCAGGTTTTTGGACGGTGCTTGGCCCTTTCAAGCCCACCTCCACCACTATTTCTCTGTGCAAATACATGCATCCAAGTGCAGGAGATAGGTGCTCTGAGACAGCCACCCATGGCACTGGGATGGCAACAGCTAGAATGGCAAGGAGGAGGAGGAGGAATGAGGAAGAAGTTTGGGTCCGCACTGCTGGGTGAAGCATTGTCCCCAGGGAAATTCTGGGGTCAAAATGAACAGCTCATCTACACCAGTTACCTGAGGAGCTCTCAAGACTCTGCTGGTACTTCTGGTGTTAAAAATTACCCCAGTATTTATGAACCTGCAAAGTTGATGACTCTCAGGCCTCCAGTCCTCTCACTGCTCTTGCAGGAATGCCATCAAGTAGCAAAGAAAGTTCTGGAAACCTTTCCAAAGGGATTCTGACACTGCTCACCTGTTTCTTGCCAGAGCCATCATCCTCCATGCCGTGCTGGGCAGCCATGGCCTTGGAGGTGTGCAGAGTGGCAGCATCAAAAGGTACCTTCTCAATCTTGGCAACGTGACCAGAAACATAGGCCTGCCCCAGCCCTTCTGTCTGGTCCTTGTCCCGCCAGTTCTTGAAGAATTGCTTAAACAAAGGTGTCTCTCCACTCTCAGGGAGGACTTGGATCTGAAACAGAAGAGCCAGCCCATCAGGAGCAGCCTTGCCCACCATCCTGCACAGGTCCAGCTCTGCCTACCCCTTGCTTCATGGGAGCTCTGCTTTCAGGCTGACAGAGAACTGCCTGGTACAGCTCTTCTGAGATCCAGCCATGAAATGCTTGGTGCCAACACATGGTACAAAGAGCAATGCCAGGACTCACTGATGCCATGATCAGAGACAGCCACCAATAGCACCTCCAGCTATTTCCATACTAGGCAGATCCTTTCCAAGAGAAAAGACACACTACAAACTATCTGTTTGCTGCTTGTGACCAGTGCTACTCAATCTTTAAGCCTCTGTGTAACTACACCTGGCAGGTGTCACAACCAACATGCTATGGGATGCAGAGTCAGTCTCAGGTGAGTTCTCAGAAGGGCCTGGCCATAGGTGGGCTGCACGTCCTTACCTGGGTGTGTTTTGGATAACCCATCTTATCAATGAACTCAGAGGCTGTTTTCAGAGATGCCTTCTTCTCTTCAGAGTTGGCACTCTTGCCTTTAATGAAAGTACAAAGAAAAGAGTCAACTTTTTAAAAGTTCTGCACACCCAAAGAAGAAACTGCCCCAGGTACTTGTACCTCCTGCAGCAGCAGAAGGGCCCAGCCCTCCAGCTTGGTGATGCCAAAGAGCAAATGACAACTGTTCAATCCCTTTTATGCCTTTAGAATAGCTGAGAGAGCACAGTTGTCTTTCTACTTGCGACACCAATTTAATTTTTTCTCCCTGGTTCCCAGGACCCTCCCTTTAACTCCCTACACTGAGGACCCTGTACCTGACATTTCAGATGAGAGTGCTTTTCTGAGATTGTTCCTGCTACCCAAACTTGCCCTGAAAAGCACCACCACCACCTACCCAGCTTGAAGGAATCAGGGATGGGTAAGTGGATGCTTCACCTTTCCAAACAAAGATCTTCCCATCTGTGCCATGGTCCAGAATGAAGCAGTCATCTGTGTTCAGGGCTGCCTGGGAGAAGGGGTTCTCATCTGCCACCAGGGACACTGCCATGTTCCCAGCCCCATTGGAGACCTGAGGTGAGAAAGGCACTGTTTGTTCCCCTCCAGCTTCGTGGCAATACTCCAAAACTCAGGGGGTGGAGGGGAAATACATTTGAATGGACTGGCTGCTTCAGGCACTGTTGTTTTTTGAACAGGATACCTCTGACACAGCAACAGTACAAGAAAAACATAATAAACTTAACTCTGAAGGTTTCAAGTGCTCCCAGGAAAGCTGATACTGCTGGGACCAAAGAAAGATTGATCCAAAATGGTAAATATCCTTGGTGCACAAGCAGCCAAGAAACACCTTCTAAAGCAAACCAACTGCCCTCAAGAACCGGAGGGGATGGTCTCAGTAACTGTGGACAGGCCTCCCTCTGTCAAGTGGGTTTAATAGTCTGAGTTCCTGTACTTACTAATGGATAAAGCTCCACCTTACAAACCATCTTGGCAGACATTCACCACATCATCTCAAAAGTCTTAGATGTTCTAGTTATACTAGCTGATAGCAAGTGTTACCTCCCAGTCATTGCTTCACCATGCTCCCTGGATGGAGAACGGGGTGGATCCTGGTTCTCAGGCTCACTATTTCTAGCCCTTTCCTCTTATCTTCCTAACACAATGCCTGAGAAGACAAAGGAAAACTCCCTTTTTTCCCCTATTCATTTCACACTTGGCATTTCTCTCAAAAATTCCTGGAAAGGCTCAGCTGCCTCACTACAGCCAGAAGTGGTGATAAAGACAACAGCTCATACATGAAACCTGATAAAAAGCCAACAGCAGAGTGAGGCAGAAGCAGGACTCCAATCAGCTCAGCTCCTCTCTGCTGTTCCAGCTCCATCCTATTGCACAAAGATCACCCTGCTCTTCACCAGGCTACTTGTCAGTGTCTGTTTCTTGTTACCTTATAGAGCTTGGCCAGCTTTCTATTGGTTGTATCAGTCTTGGTGTCATCAGAAGCTCCTTCTGGCAAACTGGGCTTTGGTCCCAGGACCTGTGAGAGACAGGAAAAACATCACTGGCCAGTCCAAGAGGATCTCTGTTCCCTAGAAGCTCCAGCCACCAGAACAAGTAGAAGAAACTTCTGGATCAACAACAGTGAAAATATCCTCTGACATCCCAGTGCTGCAGAGGACCAAATCTGCACTGAATTGAGTGTTTACACCACCAACACCTCATGTATCAAGACACACACAATTGAGCCATCCCACCCATTCTTCCACCTTTCACCCTTCCCACTCCAGCCCAGAGAGATGACAAAGTAATGACCTGCAGCATCTCCTCACGCTCTGACCCTTCCTCTGAGACGTAGACCTTGGCGCGGCCGTTGCGCTCGTTGTCCCGGATGCCCTTGGCCAGCACGGTGGCCTTGAGCCGCTCCTGGCGGTTGCTGTTGGAGCCACACCACTGGAAAATGTTCTGGGGAGAGAGAGAGAGACTGTGCAGCTCTCAGAGCATAACGACCCTTTCTCTAGACAAGACAGCAGCATGGCTGGCACTGAGAGGTGTTCAAAGGCTGGCCCAACAGTGCTCGGGAATGCTCAGCCCTTGAGACACCTTCAACAGAGAGGGGGAAAAAATCCCTATACGAACTAACAGGCCATCTGCTGCCCCTGCAAGTCTCCTAACCTGCTTTTTACATGGTACTTACACTGCCCAGGTCAAGGATGAAGCAGTCCCCTGTGTTGAAGCTGTCCCAGGTCACAGGGACCTCCGTTGCTCGGACTGTTCTCCTGCCTTTGACCTGCAGAAGCCTCTGCACAGTGACTTCATTGGGAACCACGTGTCTGAAGCCAGAAGCCACACCACCAGCCTATGGCAAAGAGAGGAACCAATTCACACTTGTGCTGTTGCTTCAGAAAATAGGAAAATCCTGCTGTTGTAGAGCATCTCCCTATCAGTACATCCCAGCTATCCATTCCCACAGTGTCTAAGGGACACCCATACCATACAGTTGGAGATCTCCACATTTGAAGAAGATCACCATAAGTTGAGGTATTAATATTGACTGGTGGGGTGAAGAATGTATTTCCAAGTGTTTTATATATCCTGCCCACCAGAAATTATCCCAACCTCAGGATTCACCTTCTCTGCTGACAAAAAGATACTTGGAATTACTTGTCAGTGCAGGTGACAGGACTAATGTCAGTTATCTCCCCAAAAAAGCACAACCACGTTCAAATGAATGAAAGTAACACCAAGTGAGTGGGAAATAAGCAAACCAGAAAGACCAGGAAAGCCTTAGACCTGAAGAAATATAACTGCTTTGCAAGCACTTGACCTGATATCACTCATGCTATTGGATTCCTAACCAATGTAACTGTTCTTGACTGTATGATTTCACTTCTTCTATTCCATTTTATTGCAATGGCATGGAACAGTAACTCCCACTACTATCCATATACTTTACCAAAACATTGTGTATGCCAAGGAGGTGGGCTAAGCACAGAAAAAGACCAGAAAGGCCAAACTCTGTTATGTAAGTGGGGAGAAATTAAATCTACTGGGTAGGCGTTTCCCATTAACTCAAATTGATGTTTCTTAAATTCAATCCAGACATCTTGGAAGTGTTCTCCCCTTTGCTACTCAAAGAAAAACAAAACCTTGATTCCTAAGATTTCCTGGGGCTTTGCTTGTGTATTATTCATTCAGCCAAATTTCTCCCACTGGGATCTGCTGTTCTCCACCCTGTCAGTTCCAACCAACTCATGGAGAACATCTGGTGGAGAATGGTTTTCAAGCAACTGTCTCATTCTTCTGAGAAGTGGGCAGCAGGCAGGATGCCATTTCTGGCAAACTTGATTCAGCCTGGTAGTACAAAGACCCAGTCATCACCTACCTTGTATTTGATGCCAGATTTGAAGTACCCCAGGAAGGTGGAGGACTCATGGCCTTGCACCTCACGGTGCTGAACAGCCTTCCCTTGCAGGTAGTCATCCATCTGCACAGTGAATATGGCAGCTGCCCCACGCTCATCTTGAGAGCTTTCATCTCCTGCAAAAGGAAGAGGCAACAGCTTGGAGGGAAGGCAGGTTTCTGCCTCTACATTCAACTGTGCAAAACACCAGGGAGAGAGCAGATTACTGGGAAGTTTAGTCTCCAGGAAGGTCTGCAGAAGAGTCATCTCCAGACTTCTCAGTGATCCCAAACACAAGTATAAACCGTGCATTTTTCTGGCAGTTTTACAATACACCATAACTGCTGCAGCCCCACTGCTTCACTGCTGCCTCTTTGATAGGTATCATTCACTTTTCTTTTGCCATTTCACCCTGCCCTGGAAGGAAACTTGCTATGGAGCAGACAGATGAATCTGCAGGAAGACATTATCAGACTTTATGAAGGTTGTAGATCCTAGTGGGGCACCAGTTCCACATCAGTTGGCCTCTCTGGAGCTCTCTGGTGTGGAAAACCTATTGACAGGTGGCAGATAGGACAAGCCAAGGGCAAGTATCTTACATAGCTTTAACTAGGCTACCATCAAAGAGTCTCAGCTTTGCAGGATGTGGAGAAGGCCTTGCCATGTTACTTGGTGATATTTACTGCAGAAGGCCAGTTAGGAGGACTGAGCTTTGGGGGAAAAAATCTCAGCCATTGAGTCAAGATGATAACCACAGATCTCCTTCCTTTCAACTAGAAAGGATTTCAGCCACCCCTTTCATCTGAGATCTACTCTGTGGGCCTGATAACAGCCTCTGGAGAACAGGGACGTACTCTGTTATCTTGATGAGAAAGAGCTATTTCTAAGTAGAGCTGTGCTCACTACTGCAGAAACCATGCCAAATATTTCAGGTGAGTGGCACTACATGCACCCACAATTGTATCCTCACTCTACTGCCAGTTCTGCTCTTTCTTTCCATGGTCAACACCTACTGGACAAGGCAGGTGCAGAGAGGAACAGACTCTGTGGGCTCCCATTTGAGCAGGGGCACTCCCATCACTCACCTAACCAGAAGTGCAGGTCGTACTGGAGGTTGCCACTCCGCTGGCGGATGGTGTTGAGCACCAGGTAGGAATCTCCCGTGAAGAAGTCTCCATACAGATTTTTTGGCACTGGTACCAGATCAAATTTCTCAATCCTCCAAATCTGAAGGCCGGGTTCCTTCCCAGCCTTGGCAAACTCGGCGTGTTCCACCATGCTGACAGGCTGGGGGGAGACAAAGGACAGTGGTCACCATGCACACTGCAAGGAAGGGCATGTTTACATTATATTGCTCTGATCTCTTGACTATTGTTCCAGGCAACAAGTGGAAAGTTCCTTTTTTTTCTTGTTGCGTTGAATTTTGAAGAAAACACATAAACAAAAAACAGGGTGGGGGGAATGTCTCTCAACTGATCACTGTTTATTTTCACTTCAAATCAACTCTGGCTTATTCCTGACTTACTTTTTCCTAGACTCTCTTTTCTCTGTTTTCTGCTTACCTCTCCTGATTTTACTCTCTATATTTTCTTTTCTAATTTATAGCTTTTCAATATAAGTGAAAGACTAATCCCCCTGCTGACTATTCTATGAGCACTACATGACATTCAGGACTGCAGAAAATAAAGCCCTTTTAACTCTACACGTTGTGCATCTTGTACAAACGTTATTTACAGCTTTCCAAAAACCTGTGTGATCTCACCCAGCTCTTTCTGCAAAATGTTGTGAATATTATCAAAAAGTTAGATGATTAACAGGCTCCTTATATCCTTTCTGTTCTGACACATGCTTCAGTACTCCTGTGTAACTGGTCCTTTATAGGAGTTACACCAACATACACAACATCCTGACCTAAGGACATTGCAAATTTGGATTAATGTGGCTATTGTCACACTTATGCAATGTATTAACAATATACAATTCATTCTTTTAATAAACATAATGAACAGTTTTCTACAGCTGTATTATAAAATAACTAATTTTGGTGATGCTGCAAGGAAATAAAAGGTTACTGTTGTATAGGCAAAAGGAGGTTTGTCTGTATAGTACAGCATGCCTTGAGTGGGATCAGATAACAGGGAGGAAGAAATTTAAATGTTATATTAGAAGCATCCAGATTTTGACAAAGAAGATAGTTCATAGGAGCTGATGGACAACAGTACAATCTGCTCAGCTTTCAAGGCAGGAGTAAAGAATGTTACAAACTAGAAAGCAAAACAGCAAGTTAGCTACCAGGATGATTGCTAAGTTGATATCAAAGATGGAAAACAACAAACTTTATCAACATGATTCCAGCCAGCTGGACTTTCTTTCTCCCAGATTCCCCCTACAAAACTGATAAGCTCCTTATAGAGTTAAAAGAGAGGGTGACTCTTAGAAGGAATTGAAAATCAGAAGTTTTTCAGTGTTTAATTGTGCTGTTAATCACTTACCACAGCTGAAAGCACAACAGCTGCTGTGACAACATATCCAAGCCCTGCAGCAGACATGGAGCTAACACAGTTCAGCTTCAGAGCCATGGTGCAGAAGATGGTGAGGAGAAGATAACTGCACTCCTGTTTGCCCATGTCTAACAACGAGGGCTTCCCCTTCTTCTGCAGCAGCCTCCGGGAGCCCCAGCTCCCTCCTCCTCTCCCTGCTAGTGCAGCTGAACCAGGGAGGCCAATCTTTTATCAGGGACAAACACACCCACTCCCCCACAATCCAGGGGTGGGACATGTTTGTGCAAACACTCCTCTTGGAAGGCTCAGAGACTCCTTGAGCCCTTTACAGGCGCTTCACCCCAGCAGGCAGTAACTGCAGACAAGATGTTATCTGTTACAGCCAGCAGCACAACCACGCTCAGACCAGCCAAGTATTCACTCATCAAGCCAATGAGAGAGGAGGGAATTAAGAGACACCAGCAACAGAGGCAACATTTTGTCAGCTGAAAGCTGCAAAGAGATGGAAAGTTGATGAGATGCAGAGGAACAGAAAGGCTGTTCCAGATGGCAAGGCCTGCAGAGATTCTGGAGATGAGAAGAACAGGGAAGCACTGGAAGGATACAACAGAATAACCTGAGGATGGAGGGAACATGCCCTCATCTCTCTGAACTTGTTCAGAGGAGCAAGATGCAATATTCAGCATGTGCTGTGTGTGCCTTGCACCTGAAGGGAACCTCCACACTAGAGCAAGACACTCTGGAAGGGGTTTGAGGTGGACCAATGTATTTCACGTGCTAGCAAGAGGGTATTCATAGTCTGGTGGGTAGAACGAGAGCTAATTCAGTCACTTCAAACCCAAACATGACTGAGGGTACAGCAAGCCCCCAGGAGAGGATGTAACATCCACAAAACCATGGAATTACAACACAGCATGGCTGATCTCAGCATACCAGTGACCTGCTGCTGGTGCAGAGCTTGTTCTTCCAACCATCTCACACTTCTCAAACCCCATCTATTGCATTTTCCAAGTGTGTGCAGTAAGTGAACTGTGCAGTAAACTGGGCCAGATACTCCATCCACTAAAGTCCACAACAAGACCTCCATGAGGGAAGGATCAGACCTGCCTTGTCTGTGCTTTCTCCACTCTCCATGAGAATATTTTCTTCCCGTCTCTCTCATTACAACACTCTGCTTCTCTGCTGTACAAGCCGATACATTTTGTCTCCAAATGTCACCTTGGCAAACTCTGATTTAGTGAATGGACCTTTGAAAATTTCACTGGAAATTCTCGAAGTGAAATAGACAATAAAAACAATGTCTCAGTCTTGCTGGTATTTCTGATCTGAGTGAAGGAAGTTCAGAGTGTCAGAGGTCTAAGACCCAGTGGAATGGATGTTGGAACCCTGACTGTGTCCTGGGTTAGCTCTAACACTCCAAGGAAGCAGCTGTGAGGTTTCTGCAGCTGCAGACCCAAACCAAGACAACCAGATTGCATAACATTAGAAAGAGACAAGTCCCTTCGAAATGGAAAAATACTTTGGACTTTTTATTAATAAATACCTGTACAGACCCACACTTGGGTAAACTTCACAGACTGAAGGTGAAAAGACTGAGGAAAACCTTTGTTAGCATCCCAGTTTAGGATATATTCTAATCTGCAGACATATGTTCATAGGCATGTAATATATTTTGGAAAAATAATTTATTTGGCCTTCTAATTAAGTTGGCATTTTATAAGTTTTGCCCTCAGCCCAAGCTTGTGTCATCAATTAGCTGCAGAACATAAACACAGGCAAAAGAGGGAAGAGGAGCTGCAATGAATAAGTTGTATATCATAGAGTTCTTTGGTAAAAATTAATCTGAAGCACATCAGAAGGGGATAAGTGTAATACATGCCAACAGCTGGTATGGTTTATTATCACTGTCAGTAAATGTTGTGTTGTTAAATCAAGCTGCAGAAATCTGTGCTCTGGATGTTTCACTGAGGGCATGTGTCAGATGGGATTGCCAGGACCCTACTGAAAAGGATGATCTGCTGGAGACAAGGGGAAAAGGAGTATTTCAAGCTGATGCTAATAAAACTGTCCAGCTTAGTCACTGAAAAGTGCTAGGCAGAGCCAACATCTTATGCAAAGGAAAGTTATTTAAGGAAAACAAGGAAAGAGCTTGGAGTACAGGCTCTAGTGCAGATGGATCATCTAAACGCCACTTGGCTGCACAGCGATCAAAACAAGAACCCAAGAGAAGGAGTCCAATGATCCGAGCAAACAGTGGAAGAATACAACTGATTATGGTATCCAGATGTGCAATTAACAGTGTCGACAGGCCGAGCTGAGAATGTCATATACCAGAGTGGCCTATAGAATAACCCCAGGGACACAGCCCCTATCAGCCACACACAACACACCAGACGTGGTACCTGAGGGGAGCTGAGACTGCAGAACTCTGCGCCTGGCTCACAGAGCAATGGCAGGATTCAGAGATGGCTTCTTCAGGATAGTGTTAAATGATTTTCCCCCTGCTTCAGAGGAAAGGCCAGAGAGATCAGAGCAACCCTGTGGGCTCTGCTCAGCCAACCTGACGTTCTCACCCTGCTGGGCATCTTCCCCGTCACGGTGCTGCTGGAAGCCCTGGCAGCCGATGCTGCCACCAACCTCTGATCTGGGACTCAATATTCTCTCCTTGTATTCAATCCAAACCACCTTTCTTATTTCCACCCTGCAACTTGTAATAAACAGTTCTCTTTGCCTCCCTCCCTAAACACTCCCACTCATGCTCTCTGCATTCATCCCCATGGCCATGCCTCCCACTCATCTGTCACTCTGCACCCTCTCAAACTGGTGCCATCAGCACTTTCTCCATGTGTCTTTACTCTCCTCTGAATGTTTCTGTGGAGAAGGTGCCCAGTTCTGCCCTGCTCAACCACACCGAAAGGAATGTCCTGTTCCCTTCAAGAAAAACCTGTGGACCCAGAGCCCAGCATCTCTTACTCTATCTCAGAGTCCATTACAGGGAATAATTAATGCATAGTTCATCCACATCAAACACACTGTCACATCTTCACACCTACCACCATCTAAAGCATCTTATCTTGCTATCTAAAGTATCTTTCTAGGAGACAACATCATCCAATAATGACAGAGGGGAGAAAAAGAGGAGAAAAATCTGTATTTTCTCAGGCTCCAGTCTGATCCTGCCTCAACCACCCAGAGCAGCTTTATCAAAGCTGAAGAACACAAACACTCAACCAAAACCTCCTCTGACTTCTGGTATTGACAGAGTATTTCAGAACACAAAACTCACAAGACAGTAATGATAATATTTAACAGTTTTAAAGGTAAATAATTATTAAAACAATATTAAATACAACAGAATGGGGATAAATATTTAGCAGCCTGTTCACCTGTATGACACAGCAAATATCAGCTTATGGGGTTTTCCTCACATTCTACTCTGATGTTTCTAAGACCATAAAGAGCACAAAGATTTTGAAGCCACTGAATGATGCTTCTGGATGGTTTATTTTTTCTGGATACTTACTGAAGATGGGCGATAGGAAAAGAAGAGATTGAAAATTGCTGGTAAAAATAGTGGGTGAAAAAATAAATAACTGCAGTGGTTCATTTGAAGAGACTCAGCTGTAAAGGGGTCTATGTCTTGCAAAGGAAAGAGATATTTTAAGTGAGGATTTACATGAAACAGAGACACCCAGAGAGGTCTGATCTCTACATGAACAGCACCCCGGTTTAAAAGAAACATTGCTTGTGAGGGTGAAGGGACTTATTTTCCCTTTCTCACAATGCATCAGAGAAAGAACTGTGTCTCCCCCACATCTGAAAAACAACTGTTCAATAGTTCACTCTCCTTGCAGCTTTCATTCAGTCACTGGCCACTTAGAAGAGAAAAATGAGGATAACATTTTTCTGGAGCTACATTTAATTTGTGGCAACTCACGCACGTACAGACCCACAAATACAGCAAGGACTTACCTGCCCAGGGCTGCTCAGGAGAGCCTGGCTGAACCCAGCGAGGCTGTGAAATGAGTGGTGGTGAGGCCAGATGAGCCTGTGGTTGTCCTCACCTGCAGCACCCGTGTCTAGCTCATCACAGGCTCTGATAATTTGCCTGAAGTTGCTGCATAAACAAAGCCCACACAGGAAGGTCTGCAGCCAACATAATATTACACCACTGAGTACCTAAAATGCCTGCTCCTTATTTCTGGAACTGCTTCTGCATTTCTAGATGGCAAAGGCTGTATTTTTTATTTTAATGGGTAATACCTACAGAGCACCAAAATAACTTACAAATACAGACTGAATTTCTAAAATATGGGGAGAACAGTGAATCTTAGTAGACTTTCTATCCACACAACACTCATGCTGCAAAAATGCTTCTTGTGCACCAACCCTTATTGTACCTTGGGGGCAAACAGTTGCATTTCCACCCAGCTCATTCTCTCTTGCCTTCTATTTATTTGTGAAAAATTGCCTGGAGAATATGCACTGCTCCAAAGAAATAATAATATATCTCCTCAGAAAAAGAGAGACTCTTTTGTCTCACAGCATCCTGGACCTCCTATATCAAGCTCCAGGAGAAGTAAATTGCCACTGTATTTCTGCTGCAACAACAGGAAAACCCTAAGTCACAGTGTTTTGCAAGCACCAAAGTTGTAAAATCCTACTTGCATGATTAATCCCAATGAAATCAACAGGTTGTACTTGCAACAGTAACACTCCTAGTTTAAGAGCTCCATTCTCCAGATCACTGTCTGAAATAACAACACCAAAGAGACCAAATGTACACAAATGAAGTTATTTGCTTGCTTCAGGCTTAGCTATTTCTAACCTTTAAAGAGAATCTCTATTTTCTGGCTACCCACACAGCAGTTTCTTTTTACCCTGATCCTTCGCTGACTGATAAAAACTCTGATGAATTTACCAAGGTTGTGAGTGAACTCTACAGAATCATTCAAGTTCTGACAATAAAAAGCTCAAGACATGATGCTGCACGAAGCACAGAGAGGAAGACAGATCAGCACAGTACTAAGAGCTGATGACAGTACATAGTGAACACGGAAATCCCTGCTACTCCTTACAGCCAAACTGTATATATTATGACTCATTCTTTAGTAAACCACGGCAAATGAATTGGTGGAATTTTAACTTTGTTGCCAAGGTGATAGGCATTGGCAAAATACCTAAAATGATAGATTAGATCAGTTTTCAGTATCCAGACAGCTCTAGATTCATATAGACACAAAACTAAAAACAACCCCTTTCCTTCCATCCCCTGAAGAAGCCAGTAAACAAAGCTTATTTGGGACAAGAAAAAATTGGCGTGGAAGAGCCTCCTCCTACCCCAGCCATGGTGACTCCATAAACTATTTCAGGTCTCTAGATGAGGAGCACAGAGTTAATGGCATTCTGAGCAGCTACATCTTAACAGACACAGCCAACCACAAATCCAAAAGATTGAAACTGGCATTGCCCCTTCAGCAGCTTCCCCCTTCACTTAAAGTATGCCTCTGATTCCAAGAAGAACTCAGATGAACAGCCCTGGACACAAAGTACAGCATTATCTGGACAACTGGCAAGTAGGTTTTTGCATTCATAAGTTGAAATTCCTACTAAACCACTTTAGCAAATGAGAACACCCAGATGATTTGAGTATTGTTCACTTTTTCCAGCTGTTTGTTTGCAATATGAGTCATGTCAGCTCTATTCTGGTCTCTCTACCTTCTGAATAGGATCCACTTAGTAAACACAGAGGGCTCAGCCCAATGCACCAAGACTGAAAACTTCAACACAAGAAGCCCAAGTTTCTTCTCAGTTGCAGTGATGTAGATTGGGGAGATTATTACTTACATGGGAGAACCTTTTGAAGAATATATAGGTCTCCTATTGGAAACATACCCAGAGAAAATCTGCTGATACAATCAACTGTTTAAAAGCCCTGCCTTACAAGCACAGGTGAGAGCTGAATCATGCACTGAATACACACAGCACACATGAGTGTGGATCAGTGGAAACCACTGGCCACCCTCCTTCAGTTGTGAGCCAAAACGAATCCTGAACTATCCTCAAACATAAACCATTGCTCAGTGCTGAAAACATGTCTAAAAGGGGTGCTTATGTAACCCATCAGACATAATCCAGTGCATTAAAATATGACCACCACCCCATACCATGTCCCATGGAGATATCTGGTGGTGACAGCCAGAACTCGTTGAAGGAGGCAGTGAAGACATGCCTGTGGTCAGCTGCAGGGAAATGACACAGATGTTCTTCCTCCAGTCACCAGGTCTGGCCTGTGTACAGGGGAAATGATCTGCAACTTTATGCAAAGTGGTTTTCCCCTGAGAACTACTCAACCCATTCCTCTGTAGCACAGAAACCTGGTCGATCCATTATCCGTAACTCGAAGAACAACAGAGTAATCTATCATTACTGGAGAAGAAGGGCTGGAAACCACAAGAGATGGCCTCAAACCAGTCCAAAAGGGAAGCATGAAAGTTCCTTGCACTGCAAGTGTAGCTTCAGACACAGGCAGCTAGGTGAAAGGACTTACCATAAGCCACTGCTACCCATAAGACAAGGGTAAGAGAAGTGCATGCAAATATTAGGGTCAAGTATAGAAGATCAGTGAGTAAAAAGCACGTAGATGACATTTTGTCATATGCCACACCAGTGCAGCACAGCATGTCCCAGTCCTACTGCAAACCCACCAGGGGCTGGACCTTGCTTTGCTGCAGCAGCAGCAGGAACTGGGGTGGCTGTGTAGAAGTTCCTCAGTGAGCTCCTGCCTTCCCAGTCAGCTCCACATAGAACTCATCTTTCCATCTCAAGAAACCTCCATGAGACATGAAGTAAGGCAGAATTAACAGAAATTAGTTCAGTTAATATACATTCAAAATCAAAGTGCTTCTTCTAGACCAGGGACAATGATCAGAACATGAGGCACGGCTGAGTTACAACTAATGCAGGTTTTTGGTACCTGCATTTACCTGCTGACAGACAGAAGAGACAGACCTACTGCTATGATCTAAAGCTTCCTCCAGTCCTGCATTCAGTGCACACAAGTGCAGGCAGCTTCTGCACGTCCTCACCATCCTCCTCCTCAGGAGCACCAGGAGGGGACAGGACTCCCCCATTTCACACGAAGGGGTTTTCTTCACAATACCCACTTCTGAGTAAACCAACGTGGAGACACCCGGAGTTACCAGAGTTCCCCTGCCCAGTCTGCTCTGGGCTCTCCCAGCACAGGCACTGGTGGCTTTGAGCAGCCAGACCTTCTCACCAAGGCTGCTTTCAGCTCCAAGCCCGGCTGCCACAAGAGGGCAATGCTCAGAACAGCCATGCCCAAATCCTCCCTTCTTCCTCGTGGCAAAGTGCAGCTCTGCCCCTGGTGATTAACAGAGGGGGGGTATTTTATTTTTAGCAGCCTTCAGAGTTGAGGAACCACAAGAATTCTCAGAGTAGGCAGCCTGAAAGAAGGGAAAGTCCTAATGGTGCTAGCTCTCAGCACAGCAGCCTCCATCTATCCAGAAAGCTCCCAGGATGATTCATTTCCTCCAGTGTTTTAAAGATGCTGTTTTGAATTGTAGCTGTATTTTTACTGTCTGTGGAAATATTTGGTAAATAACATATGTTTAAAATTTGTTTTTGGATGGTATCCCACTAACTGACTAGCTCCTAATACAGACAAACAGTTGTTTCTCCCTCTCCCAATTGTGCTGGAACATCAGCTGAGATCAGTTCCAGCTCTTCAGGTTCTCAGTGGGAGGTGAATGAGAGACAAAAGAGAAGAGAAGGGGAAAGACCAAAACCACAGCCTGTAGGCAGAAAAGAACACTTAGAAACAGGGAAAAAACCTAAATCTTCAGAATCCATACCATCCAACCCTTCCCCCCAGTCACCATCACATCCCAAATTTTCATCAAAACCCCTGGCAATCTGGTTTGAATATCCTGGCTGAGGATGCAGGCACTTGCCAAGTCCCAGTCCACCCCAAAGTGGGGAAAACAAACAGACAAACTAAAATAAAGGTTATTATCTGGAGGGAAATGTGAACAGGCAGAAAGCCCCAGAATACCAACCAGATTAACCCCTCCACCCTCAGCAGATTGCCAGGAACCCAGCATGGTTATTCCAGTCTGGCATTCTCAGGTTGCCAAGCACTGCAAAGCACCTCAGAAAAAAGCTGCTGGAGCTCTATGTAACTCCACTAATGTCAGAGATCTGCTTAACCTTGCAAATGCATCACCAGTGGATAATCAGAGATAAATACTTGGCAATCCTGTTGAGAGTCAAAGGCTTGCTGTGAAAGGCTGCTGTCTCCTTTCCAAGTTTTCTGACCAGCTTTCCTTCCCTGAGCAGGTGTGGAGTACAGAGAGTGACATGGTATGAACACTGCCTGCTCTGATTTCACCTCTGGTGGGATTTGGCAGTGACACGTTATCAGGCAGCTCCCTCCAGTGCCCTGGATACACACCCAAACCAGCAAACTACCTACTCTGAGCATCTCTGTATCATGATGGACACAACAGGACTTGTGCTGCTGCCAGAGAAGCCTTCACTGCTGCCACCAGGCAAGTACCAGTGGTGTGGCTGTGTCTGGGGGGGATGAACATACTGGTATTAGTACAAAAAAAGTCACCCAGCAGCGTGCCAGACAGCTAATAGGAGCTGATGAATCTGCTCTGGCAGGCAGTGCACTTTTGCTATCAGGGTGCTGAGGGCTGTAAGATGCAGTGTAAACATTGGAATTTGGCCAACGTCTGTGAGTTCCTGGGAAGCGGAGATGAGGTAGAAGCACATCCCCTGAAATCCAGGCCTGGTGCATATAAAGTCTGCTCACACACTCCAGCCACCAGTTACTAACACTCTCCTTCCTTAAAAAAAATCTCAATGAAACCTTCAATTCAGGAAATCCCTGATGATGACACTGCTCGACTGTCACAAGTCACAAGGATGGGCCTCAGGAGAACTGCCCATGTATATTTCCACTCCTCTTTTGTCTAAACATCTGCTGTGAGCTGCCCAAGGAGACACTGCTGAACCAGTGTGGCAGCTTCTCTGCTCCTGTGCCCCCAGGACTGTACCTAACTGCATTCTCTTCTACCAGTACCATGGTTTTGTGGAGCCTCCTGCAGAAAATACTTCCCAAACTGAGAAACCAGGGTTTAGGCTCAATAGCTGTGCACTATCCCCACCTAGGGAGCTGTGTCTGATATGGGAAAAATAGTTCCAGCATGGCTTGTAACTGAGAACTCCTGCAAGATTATTGCTCTCATGGGAAAAGAGTTAATCATCCAGAGTATCTTTCCAGTTCCCTTACTCTCCTTAGTGTTTGAGGTGATTAATTAATGACTAAGAGACTGAAAAGACAAGGACTTGAACTAATGCTGGGAGAAGCAGAACAAATGACATGACAGTGGCACACAGAGAGATAAGCTGCACAAGAAAAAATAACTTGAGGTTTTCCTCTTTATGTAAAACTTCAGTGACCTTTGA
Source organism: Brachypteracias leptosomus (assembly GCA_013401335.1). Lineage (NCBI taxonomy): Eukaryota > Metazoa > Chordata > Aves > Coraciiformes > Brachypteraciidae > Brachypteracias > Brachypteracias leptosomus. The sequence goes on along the minus strand of VYZX01005032.1, from coordinate 160,016 downwards.
AAGCCACTGCACAAGACACCTTTTGAGTCTTGAGTTTAACAGGGTTCAAAAGAGATTACAAGTGGACACACAAAATAACAATATATACCTTTTTCTTTTCAGTTTAAATTTTTAGAAGGGATCAAATACCTGGTTTGGAGAATCAGACAACCACTAATCCACAGAAATAACACACAACTTGTTGTGGACAAATCACCTATATCAAAATATTCTACCTTTTCATGAAAAGCACTCGACAGCAGAGGCAGACACAGTCAGAACTTGATTATTCACATGGTAATTCCTGTGCTGTGAAAGCAAACAAAACACCTGCCTCTTCCTAGACAGTAGTTATTGTGCCCAAACTACTTTACAGCTGTGTTTAAACACATTCTGCTTTACCACAACCAATCTGCAACTTGATCACTTCAGCTCATATTTAAAAAAAAAGATAAATAAAGATTTCTTTTGGTGTCAAGATTCTACAGCAAAACTAGGAAATGATTGGTTTGTGAAGCTGTATATTCCTGTCCAACATCCTTGTTCACACACATGCTACTCCACAGCAAGGCTAATGCCTGAGACTGGAATAAAAATGGAAAGTTTGTATTTGTGAGTTGAGAGCAGATATAAATCCCCAGGAATAAAATACGTCACAGTGCTATTTTAAGAATGGTTTAGTTCCCACCAGGACTCTGTAAAACACCCAACCTACAACAAAAAGTTATTTTACCCAAACTTGGAGTGGGGAGAACCTAGCTCAGCTGCAAGCAGGGAGCTGCTGCTGCTTTGTAGGGAGGCTCTCACTGCTCCTCTTCACAGAAGCAACACTTAGTGGCTCTGCTGACCACACTGCATCTCAGTGAGTGGCTGGAGCACTCACAAAACTATATAAAGTATCTACAAAACCAGCCTTGTAATGGAACATGGCAGGCAGGCAGCCTTTTAGCCCGAACTGGCAGCAATTCTCCTTGGTAACACTATCAGAACCACGGAACTCATCTGTGGAACTCTATCTCACCTCCCTGCTTCGGTGGTGAAAGGAGCAAATTCACCACCGTGTTGGATCTGTGCCTGTAAAATCAAAGTTGAAACTAGCAGGAGCATTTTCCCTTTGTCATTCTTCAGACATTCAGGAGCAGCCAAAGATTAATGGCTGGTTCAATTTCCCCAGTGTTTTCCCCATAGCTTTGGAATTCCATCCAGCTGGAGAAAGCCTCCACTCCTCCAGAGCAGGAGACATTCTCCTGGGGAGGACACTGCAGGTACTCAGCTTGCACTAAAACAAACTGTTATCCAAACACTCAAGATAATCGCTGGAAAACCCCTCCCTGTATTTAAACACCAAACCTTCACAAGTTCAGCACACACCTGTGTCAGCAATGAGGTGTAACTACAATTCCTGCCCTGTTTTCATGCTCAATCCATGGAGCTGGACTTCTCCCCACTCCAGCGAGCTGGTGCTGTGGCAGAGCCCATTGATGGCACAGATGAACTCACACAGACACCCAGGGCTGGTGTGGAAGCACAGAGGACAGCATTCCCATTATCTGCTCTGGAGTGACAGCAGAGCTCAACCCGGAGCCACACGTAGCACACAGAGTGTGGGGCGGGCAGGGAGGTGGCTGAACACCAGCAGCAGGTGTTGAGCAGGGCTGGCTTCTGCTTCTTCCTGCTCCTGGTATGGGTTAAACTGGGATCTCTGACCAGACCACGGAATAAATTATCTCATGGGCAAGATGAGAGAAAGCAGTTGTAATAGCCAAGGTTCTGAGACCCATTCCTCAGTACTCAAATTTCACTTCATTTGCCCAGACGGCCGTTATACAGTGTTCTGTAAAACAGTTTGAGAAACCTAAAGGATGAGAGATGTTTAAGGAACCCCCACCCCCACGTTACCCCAGAGTAGGACACCCTAAGCTGAGCCATGCCATACCCCAGCAAAGGAAATTGCTTTTGCTGATAAACCATGCAGAAAGTTGGTAGTGGAAAATGGAAATTGTAATGATCAGTAAGAAAAATAAGAGATTTGAGGGGAAACATTGCTAGTATCATCCTTGTTAGCAAAATCGGATTTTTGACATCCAAAAGCAAATAACATTCAAAGCAGTTTTATTCAAAGAGGATCTACTTACTAATGAGGCCTCCTTGAAACAAGTCATCCCCATAACTTTATTTTTTTAAACACTCTTCCTAGGAAACATTTTAAATATGTTTTAAGTGTCTACATTTTTTGGAACTTCTATTCAAATAGAGCTTTCAAACATTCTTCCCCCAGGCAAAGAACAAAGACAAATCCCCCCATTGTTCCCCTCACGTAAGGGACCTCCACTATTTTTACCAGGTCCTAAACTGGGTGGGGAGCTGAGGCTGCCCGGCCCCAGCCCCTCACTGGTGACTCCCCGGGCCCAGCCCCGCTGCCCGGGGGTATTTCTACCCTTCTTTCCTCGGGGTGTGTCACCGACACCCGCTCCGACTCCACCGGGCGGCTGAACGCACCGAGCCAAGCTCTCGAAGGACGGGAACAGCTACGCCGAGGCACCGCAAAGTTTGAGGCGTTGTGCTGATGGAAGTCACCGAGACCGATCACGCAGCCTGGCCGCCGTAGGGAACGCCCCGAACCGGGACCCGGGGCTCCCGCCTCCCTCCTGCGAGGGGCTGACAGCCCCGGCTCTCCGCCGCCGCCTCCTCCCTCCGCTCCCCCGCAGCCTCCCCGCGCCCCCTCGGCGAAGATCCCGCGGCTTTCCCCTCTGCCCCGGCGGGCGGCAGCCAGAGGGGCCTCGGGGAGCAATTCGCCCCTCACGGCCCCTCAAGCGGCGGGGCGGACAGCCCTCAGCGGGATCCCCGCAGCCCGGATACACACACACCCCCAACCCAACCCTACCTGCTGCTGGCGCTCACCGGGTAGAATCAGCTGACCGGAGCGGAGCGGGGCCGGGCGGGGCGGGGCAGGGCAGGGCCGGGCAGGCCCGCCCAGTGGGCGGGGCGAAGCGAGCCTCTGCCCCTCCCGATAAGGGGCGCGTCCGCCGGTAACGGCCCATAACGGCTGGCGGGGCCCGGCTGGAAGACTTTAGTGGTGCCGGTACCGCTCGTTCCCTTCCCAGTGCCGGTGTGGGCCTCGGCCTGCCCAGGCCTTTGGCCACCATGTTGTTCCACGTGGGTTACCTCGGCCCCAGCACGGCCCGGCCTTCCCCGCCCTCCGCTGAGGGGTGCCCGCCGCCGCCGAGTCCCCGACTACTTCGGCCTCCCCGCCGGACACGGGTCCTGGCCGGGGTGGCTGGAGGGAGCGGTTGTGCCTTCGCTCAGTTTCTCACACAGCGGGTATCAACGCCAGGCAGGAGTGACAAGGCCCGTCAGGCCGAGGGCCTGGACAGGGCAACGTGGCAGCCCCGTGCCTCCCCTCAGCTCCCGGGGGAACAAGGCGCGCGTTGAGCCCGCTGAACAAAGCAGCCCTTCATGCCGGTACCGTGGGAGGCCTCCGGCAAGACCGAGGTGCTGGAAGAGCCGATTCTCCACCCAAAGCTGGGCGATAAAGCAGGAGGTGGCAGCGGACAGCGCGGTGAGGCCGCGGCGCTCACGTGGCGGGCGGCTCCCCCGGGATCACGTGAAGGCCTTGGGGCCGTGAGCACACCCAGGGGCAGCGCCTCTTTGCGGGGTCATTCCCGGACAACAAGCGGCGTGTCCCTGAACATCAGCTCAGCCCTCTCCAGCTCTAGGAGGCCACCACAGCCTCTCTCCAACTCATCCTTCTCCAGGTTTCTCTTTAATCTGACTGTGTTAAAATACGCTGAGGTTTGTTCTCTTCTGTTACTGGTTGTTTCCTGGCTTTATCCCTGTCTCATGAAATACATCCAAGGCGGATGGATAGTTTTTTTCTGCTTAGCTGGAGTTTTCCTTGTGGTGTGGAAAACTTTGCACTAACTAGCAAATATTTCCCTGTTCCCTGATGTATTACTCTCAGCTGTTCTAAATGAGTTTGCTTCTGCCACATCTTCCCATGTCTTCAATTCCAGAATTGAATCTGGTAAATTGTGATGACCTGGGTAGCAGAAGTTCGAATTCTTGACTAGATAATGCATTTGAGCTCCTAGGAAATTTAAGGTAATGTTTAATTTCCAAATCTTGCAACAGCAGATGCGTTATAACAGCACATACACAAAGATTTCTGGCTCCTTGAGCCATACAGAGCAGATTATTTCTTCCCATGGTTGTTTGAAGCTCTAGAAAGGAACACAAACCTTAAAATCCATTTACTCTTACCCACTTTTTGTGAAACATTGTATGTGGTTACACATCAGAGAGCTAGTAAGATTTTTTTCAACTTTCCTCAGAAACAACTGAAATTTCTAACTCCTTGTGTAGTTCTTCCTAGATACTGTGAGTGAGTTGTGGTAAATCTGAGACAGGCCAGCAGGCCACAGACGGCTGTTGTTTTTCTTTTGCTCTCTACAGCGTGTAATCAGAGAAGTGTCTCGTGTTCTTGAGAGAAGCATTGTACCGAGACAGGGCCACTCTGGTGGGGGTTTGTACAAAAACCGTTTCTATGCCATCAACAATGCCTCCAGTTGCTGCTGGAATGGCATGGAAATAAAACAATGACCTGGTTAATGATAAGAAAGGTCAATAATTCTCCTTTGTCCTGGCTGTAACTGAAGAAGATTGCTATTATCCTTTTGTTTTATGAGAACATTATTATCCAGAGGATTTTAGAAGGGCTTAAAAACTCTCTGCCATTTTGATTCTGCTGTCTGGGGGAGCTATGCACAGCCAGGGCCATAGTAACCCTTTCATTAAATCAGGAACATTTGTTACAAAGAGGTTACACAGTGACAGAGTCTGTTTTCATAAATTATCTACTTGATGTTCTGCATTATGCTCATATCAAGCAAAGGTGCTATTTAGAGCTACAAAGGGGCAGGCCCCTCATTAGAGCTAATAACTATGGGGAATGCTGCTCTTTCAAACTGTTTTCATTCCAAATGAAAATGTTTAATTCTGTTGTTAATGAGAAATAGAGCCATATTATAAAGCATAATATGAATTGGATTTATAACATAATCATTACACAGCTAAAACAACTGTCAGTTAAGTATGATTAATGGAAAATGATTCAACCATTTCAACCATTTGAAACCATTCAGTTCGTTTTTGGTTTTTTTTGTAACTATTGTGAAAATTGTAATGTTGCCATGGAAATTTTAGGTCCCAGTTCCCACAACAAACCTCTTCAACTGGAAATGCAGCTACAGCAGTGTCATTGACCATGTTAAAAAGTGCACTTGGTGTGCTGGAAGAGTGGAAAGAGTTGCTTTTCAGGAAGAAACCTCTCTCACTACAGAGAGCAGGGTGTGGAGTTACATCTTTATCTAAGGTAGAATCGAGGTAGTGAATTGATGTCAGGAGAAGCCTTGAGAGTCACTGTGAATGAGAAAGGTGGGAACTTTTTAAGGCAAACAAACGGTTGTGGTGCGCCAGCCTTGTTCTGCACTTGCTGCAGAGTTGTCCTTCAGCAAGAAAGCACCTCAAAACCATGCACAAATATCCAAAGGTATCTGTTGTTAGCTTCAACCATTGCTTTCTGTTCATGAGAAGCTCTACACGGATCTCATCTTGATTTGTGCAAGACTATTGAGTCATACCATTCTTTCACCGCTTTGAAGATTTGGTCTCTAGGCATGTTGTCATATCAAGCAGAAAAACCACACAACTTGCATGTCTCTGAAAGGCCGAGGCTGGTATTTTGCACAGTTCTATTGTGGTAACAGTAATTTTCTTAGTGCTCAGATACAAGCTCCTTGCTCACTGGTGCATACGAGCTGGAACGCAGCGTTGGGGATTATGCTAAAGGGGAGCGTGAACCAGACATGAGAGTTGAAATGTGATCTCCAGAATAAATCAAATAAAGCCAATGCAGCTCAGCTTTATCTTTAGGCAGGATAAAAGGAGTCCTGCTGAGCACTGACCCTGTCACCCCCAGTCACTGCTGTATGTGCATGGAAGTCTGCACTGAAGGGCAGGCAGGCAGAGGGGTGTGCTTCCCTTCTGTGCTTCCATTCCTTGCCTTCAGTGAAATACAGCATGAACAGAGAGTCCAGCTGAGCTCCAGCTACTTACACCAGAATTACCCTTGGCCCGAATTTTCCTATATTCCTAATAAGTTTAATCTGAAGCTTTGTATAAGTGCCAGTGAAAACACAATTTGGGGCTACCTATTTTAGAAGAGATGAAGGAACTAAAAAAAGATCAAGAAGGAAATAAGAAAAAAAAAAAATTTGACCACAGGAACATTTCTACAGACACCACAAAACTGAAATGGTAAGTTATGAAAGAAGAACCTAGCCACTCAGAAGTAAAATACAAACCCAATTAGTCATTTCAGACCAATCCAGTGTTACATGATCAGCTTTGATGAAACTATCTTTCAAAATAGTTCCTAAAAAATCCCGTGGTTCTCCTTTCTGTGTTAGCCGGCCTAAACATGAACAAAGCCAGAAAGAGAAGTTGGGGTTCAGGGGACAAGGAGAGACAAACAAACCAGGTCTGGACAAACACACCTTACTTTAGCCACCTTTTACTGACTGTGTTTATCATGTGAGTGTTGAAATTCTGGCAATCTGGTCATGGTTGCTGCTGGGTGGCTTAGATTTTCCTACCTTGCTAATTGCTGCTCACAGGTTGCCCTGTAGTGCCAGCAGTGGTTGTTTCCTGGAGCTGCACTTTCTAAATCATTTCTATTCTAATAAGGTTTCTATTGCATGTGCAGAGTAATATTTCCTGTAGGAGAAGCAAACCTGTGTTTGGCAGTGTTGAGAACCTGTGCTGTGACTCCACAGCAGCTGCTGTCACTGCAGATAAGGAACTAGTGACCAACTGACACTTGCTTCTGCTGCGATTTCAAATGGAGTTTTCTGTGGTGTTGTCACCTCTTAATATTTTCAGATAAGTGTGTGAAAACTCCTGGGTTTCACAAGAAAGGCAAATGCTCTGGAGTTTAATGGAGCCTCGCTGTCCTATCTGAGACATGCACGTGTGCTCTGAGCCATGAAGGAATTAAGAGTAGATTCATGAAGTAACTGAGTAAATTAAGCACCTCCCCGGGGTGTTAGAAGATCTTTGTCACAGAGTTTCTCAAGCTTCTTGTGTGAACCGTGTTATAGATGTTTGTGATGTTGTTCTTAATTTGTTTTATGTCATTTTTTTTGTGAAAATCTATTTTAATAAGGAAACTAAAGATTGGTGGAGATACAGTGACTTGTTTAAAGCAGTGGTCCCACCAGAAATGGGATCACAAAAATGTGGTCTGAATGGGGAGTTAGTTGGAAAGCCTGGCGCCTGTTTCTGTCGTTTTGATGTATTTGTGTCCTAGGGCAAGGCCCTCAACCACCCTTTAGTTCTTCACTTTCTCTACTTCAGGCAGGGTGATTAGAATACTTCCCTTCACAGGAATGTTGTGAGGATTAGGGGTCGTTTTGAAAGCCCTTCCTTGGTGTTATGTAATAATAAAACCTATTACTGGCAAAACTGTTCATTACAGTGTAATAGGTAGATCCAATACATGTTATTATATCAAAGGTGGAGAATTTCGAAAATATAAAAAGTAATATTGTGTTTTCAGAGAGCATCTGGAACAATACTAGGAAAGGAACCTATTGTAAGATTAAAATAATAGAGTGTTGACAGTTTTTACCAGTAGGGATATGAACTGAGGGAGCTGTATTTTCTGCCTGGTGACTTTGGGGGTAGTAGGATCATGTTGAGGTTGCTGAGAGCAGATCTTAGCAAGGACTGAATAGACTGGGGCAGGACCAAAGCTTTCTGGCCTGGAGCTGTCTCTCTCCAAGTGGAGGGGTTAAAGGAAGTCCTCTTACTGCTGTCCTCAGTATAAAGTGTTTTAGATAAAAAAATGACTGCAGCTCTCTATACTGTTCAATGCCATGTTCTTCATGAATCCTGATGTTTAATTTAATCATTATTGAAAACATATTCTACAAGGATGCATTCTAAAACAAGGAAGCAGATATTATAGATCATTGTATGTAATTTATTTGAAAAGAGCAGAATCCTCAAACCTTCTATCAACTGTATTAACTCGGAGTCTTTACTTTTCCTGGGGTTTGTGGTAAAAAAAATAAATCCAAGAGCAATGCTCATGTGACCAGAAAATTTGGATGCCTTTCTTTCTTGACAGAGACTTCAGAAAGAGACACGTAGAAGGGGCTTCTCAAGAGGAGGCTGTACTGACCTAGCAGAAATCCACAAAGCAGGGTGGGACGATAGGCAGCCTTCCATCTCTAGCAATTTGCTATTGTTACCAATTTAGTGGGTTTTAATTACTGTTGTTAGGTTCTGTCCAGATGTTCAGAATGAATAGGCTGAAGTCAGCCTTTTCTCAATAACTGTTGTTGAAAAAACTGCTGCAGGCTTTCAAGCACTCGCAAGAATAAAGGCATCAAAGAAGAAATGTAGATGCCATTACTCAATCTTCTGTCTTGTTCACTTCTTTTGTGTACTTTAAACTTCATAGGAAGAGTTGATAAAAGCACACAAAATGATTCAAAACCAGAACATTTCAAGTAAATCTGTATTGCCTTTTACCTTTTCTGACAAATAAATACAGTTTTATATCAAATATGTTTGGGAGTTTCAGATTAAAGAGACATAGGCAATGGCTTCCCATTTTCTTTGTTGCAGATAAGAAATAGCAGTAATTATATTTCAAAACCACTTCTCATTTCTGTTCGGGATTCAAATAAGCTCTCCACAACCCAGACTTCAGATTGAAGTGATTTTGAGAACTGTTGAGTAATCCTGAAGATGCATCTGTGGCCTGTTCCAGGGCATCACAGACATGGGTGATGGTTACCTGTTGTGAATCCCATGTCATGAAAACAGGAGAGCTAACGCTGTTTGACTAACTCTACCCAACTGAACCATGAATGACAAAGTAGTCAATGGATTTTTGTGTGGTATTTTAGTCATTTTGAATTTCAAAACCTAATATTATTCTATTAACACAAGACACTATAATATTTGGGGAAATACCAAGTGCTTAAAGGAACTGTATTTTTTTAAAGACAATAAACCAGACCGTAACTGGGTCAAAATAGTCAGATCATTTTCCATTTAAAGACTCCCTCTTGTGGAAATCATTCTTACTAACTTGTTTTGACCTATTTTTCTAGTAAAAGTCACTCCATATAAAGTATTGCAGAACTTGAGAACAGTTCTGTGGCACCGTGTTGTCTGTTTAAAAGTTAGGAGGCTGACAGTAACTGACAGTAGTTGTACAACTGTAGTAAATTGCCAGCAGATTTCCTATCTTTCTACTGAGTCCTTGCTTTTGATTACTCCGAGAATTATTTATTATGTAGATGAAAAAAAATCTAATTGTTTTTCATCTGTGCTTTTCAGTGTGTAAGAGGCACGTGGAGTGCAGCACCCAGTGCCTCCCGGGGAGGGGCTGAGTAATAATGAGAGGATGAGTGGCCCATGGAAAGTTGTCACTGCAGAGAGCAGAGGGTTCCCTGTACAGCCCTATGCTAAGAAAATGGAATTACTAATGTCAGAGTAATGGAGTTGGAAAACGCCCATTCTGGAAAGCAATTTCCACAAGAACGTTAATCTCAGTGGCATGCTGCTTTATGGAAAAGAGCAATCTGAATCTCGGGCACTGATACACAACAGAATTTGATGTTTTCCGTAATGTTTGGACTGAAATGAAATCTTTATTGTCCTCTAGTAGTCTGTTAGGAGAGGAAATCACATTGTTTAGATGCAATGTCTAATATGATTTTGAGCAGGAAGAGCCATTAGCTCATTTCAGTCACACCTGAGCCCTAATCAGCTCTCAATTCTAATATAAGTAGAATCCCTCAGCTTGCTTTAATTGAAGCTCTCAGCTTTTGTGGCACTAAAGCTGACAAAGCATCCTGGTCCTTCTCAAAAGCATAAATCATCCTCTGAAACGTGCTGGGTGGCTGCCCTCTAGCAGCTCTTGTGGTAATTTCTCTTTAAATAGGATGTAACTACCTTTAACAGGGTTGTAGGCCCTAAAGCCTTCCAGAAACACAATCTCAGAGGTGTTTTGCTAAACACAATGTGAAACTGAAAATAGGAATATTAATCTGGAATACAAGGGGTCTTGATTTTGAAACTCTGGATTCATTAACTGTTTCTGTAATTTCTGTGTTTGTGTGAGGAAAGTTTGTACATTGAGCTGAGAATCTGGGTTATCCTATTGAATTAGAGATACATAGTCCTTCATAATGTTACTTTTATTACAATTTTTCATCTTCTGAACCACTGAGGGTTTTTTTAATCCTATGAACTATGAGATTTGAGCAACATCTTGCATTTTTAGGTCTTTAGTACTGCCCACCACAAGTGTTTAAAAAGCTTATTTAAAAAAGCAAAGCCAAAATTAGAGTGTTAGAGCGTTTCACATGACATTGTAAAAAGACATGAGACAGTGATTTTGCTGGAAGCTGAACTCTCTGGGCTTCCTTAGGATATTGGACTAAGCTGGAGCATAACTGTGCTGGGTAGCTGTACCTTATCAGGCCATTCCTGTCCGTATCTTCCTCAGAGTAAATAACTGCACCTCAGGAGCTCTGGGACAGCCGTTGTCGTTGGATGATACTGGCCTTGTGGGGATCCTGAGGCAGGACAGGAGTCACGGACGTAATCCTTCCAGACAGCGCGTCAAACATCTGGGGTCTTTCATTTTACACTTTATTACCGTTCCTGGTTCTAGAGATCACCTACACATACACATTGGAAGGTACTTCTGACAGTCCGGAGGCAGCTGCAGCGGCGACTGCTAACGCGGGAACCTCGAGGGCTGAGGGCCAGTACGGTTTCCAGGCGGGCCGGGGCTGCCAGGCGGATCGCTTCCCTTTTCCGCCACGAAAAGCTGGGAAAGTGGAGATTTTCCTCAGGGCTCACACACGGCCCCGCCGCCGTGTCCCCGCCGCCGGCCGGGGCCCCTCAGCCACCCCCCGGGGCCGCCTTCAGGCGCGAGCTCCCGTAGAGGAGACGCGGCTCTGAGGGCGGGAAGCGCGCGCCCGCCACGCCCACCGCTTGTGCGCCCGGCCCCGCCCCCTCGTGCCGACGGGGAGGCGGGGCGTCTGCGGCGCGCGGCCTCCGCGATTGGTTCCGGCGCGGCCTCTCGCGCCCACCTTTGTGCGGCCCCGGCGCCCGTCGAGAGTGGGAGGGGAAACCCCGTGCGAGGGGCGCCGCCATCTTGGATAAGGGGGGTGATGGGGGCGCAGTGGAGCCAGCGGAGCCGAGCCTGAGGGAGCCCCGGAGAGAGGCGGAGACCCGGCCCTTGCCCAGCCCGAAGCACAGCGCTGACAGTGCCCGCAGGGGGGACCGGGCTGCCGCCGACGGAGCCACGCTGCACAGCCGCCCGCTCCCCGAGCCCAGGTACGGGGGAGCCGGGGAGGGGCAGCCCTCCGCCCGGCCGGGCCTAGAGCGCTAGGCCCCGCGGGGGTGCCCGGCCGCCGGTGGGCTCTGCTCGGGCGGACTGGCCGCCCTGTCTCCTACCGACAGGCCGGGGCAGACTCCCAGCCGGCACCCGGCTGGGGCGGCGACACTTCCTCCTGCTGCTGCCCGCAGCCGGGGCCTAGTCGGGGGCCGCGCTCCCCGGCTGTGCTGCTGCCCAGCTCGGAGGGTAGTGCGGGCCGGCCCTCGGTCTCAGCGGGGCTGGCTGCCCTCGCTCCCGGCGGCGGGCAGGCAGGGGAGACGGCCGCTGGGCCGAGCAGGGTGAGGCTGGCTGGGCAGGAGCTAGGCCGCTGCTGCACTGTTTGTCGCCACCGCCTCCCGTTCCTCCTCTGCACTGCACACTCCCAGTGCAACACGCCACCATCGAGTACTCGTACACAGGCCGTGCATATATATATGTGCCCTTGCTCAGCGTTGCAGTCGCGTCTGGAGTGTTTACTGCATGTGTATATTATGCTGTGTATACGGCCGGTGGTATCTGTACTTTCGATTCTTACGCCGACCCTTCCTGCCACGAACTTGGACAGAAAAATAACTTTCAGGAGGGCTCAGGGGAATGGCACCTCCTAGTCGAGACAGTGACAAAAGTGTTCTGGGCTTGTTCTCTTTTTTTCTTTCATTAGTGCTTATTCGGGCTGAACAGAAGAATGAAGTTAGGTTCTTTCACCTGATTGTGTATTGCCAATTGCAGCTCACTCTTGAGGGTTCTATAATGTGGGTAGCTTTGTCTTGAATTAACGTTGGACTGAATTATCTTCACAGTAAAGCCAGGAAAAAGTGTCTGGCTGCTTTGGGGTCTGTCTGGCAAAGGCTTTGTTGCTCTGGAGGTGATTTGATGTGGACTTTGCTTTCTAGGCCTCTGAAACGAAGTGGAGCTGTGTTGTTGTATGATATTTTCTCAGAGAGGTAAAAATACCCCTTTGTGAACAAGATTTACTCAGGTTCTGTATCCAGATAATTTCAAATCCCAAGTCAAAAGTCTTAACTTTTCCAGTAGCCAGATGTTGTCTGGAATGCATTGATTTGGGGATTGGTTTCTGGTGTGCTTTGGATTGAGGGCCTCTTGTGCTTGGGCATTGCTTAGGAAGGGGAAGAAAATCACAACTCTGGAGGATTTAATAGCCAAATATCACAGTCTAATATGGATTATGAAGGAATTTTCTAGCTTCCTTTAGGGATTTGAAAATGTCCTCAGTCTGAATGGAAAGAAGAACCTCCTGTTTTCTCTTCTATTTTACAGATAACAAAAAAAAAGTTACTGTAAAGGGCAGTGGTTTGAAAACAAACCTGTTATACTGGCAGTACTGGGATTTAAAATGTAAATCTTCTGAAATTACTTGTTTATTCCTGTGCATCTAATGGAACCTGCTTATTATTGGTTCTCACTTTGCTGCATCTTTCTGAAATGAAGGAGATAGATCTTACTTCTTCTTGTTCTAAAATGTGTTTGTGACTCTTTGTTTTCCAAGGTGATGACTCCAGACAGGTACATGTTGTTCTGATTTGTTAGACTGGCAACAGAAGTTCTGTATATGCTGTTCCCAAACTTACCTGATATCTCTGGAACTTGGTTCTCCTGCTAGGAACACAGAGATGTGCTACAGGTTAGACTCTTATAGGAAATTAATATAAATGAGTACATAAACATAAAGAATTATGGCTGAGAGAGGGATCACTGAAGAAAATGCCCTTATTGCTGAGGCCAGGTGTGCAGTGTTGAACTCAGCTGTGGTGCTAGGGTGTGGTTGGTGAGACATGAGGTGTGTGCACAGAAATGCAGGAAGTTTGGGAAACAAAATGGAGGAACTTAATGGAGCAGGATGTGGAACCATTCGAAGGATAACCAGCATGATGTGTGTGGGACTGGGTAGCTGTTGACAATCAAAAAGTGAAGATATTATGATATATAGTCTTGATTTTAAATAACATTCTCATTTGGGAAGAGAAGGCCCGTGAAGTTTTTGGAATCCTTACTAGGCCTCAGGCTGAGACAAGGTGGTTTACATAACTCAATAATATAGTAAATGTATTGCTTGAAGCCAGGCTCTGCCCAGCTGAGCCTTGTTAGTCTGAACCCAGAGCATGAAGGCCTCCTGTGCTTCCAGAGAAAGAGTAACTGGGCAGAGAGAGTAAGGAACTGCAAAACAAAATGATCTTCAACAGCAGATCATAAGAAGCTTGTGGGGTTGCTGTCTGATCAAAGATGAGTTCAGCCAAATTTACTGTCTTGTGCTAATCAGATGCTTTAAAGAATTCCAAATGGGGAAAGCTGGAGAGGATGACTCTGGAAGAGCTGAAGAATGAGTAAGGTTCTGGTAAGCAACAAGTAATGCTGTCAGAGATGTGAGAAAGTGTGGGGCTGCTGGCAGGCTGCTGCTGAGGCTCCTCAGGGATTGGCCTCAGAAGAGGCTTTCTAAAGACAGGCCTGCAAAAATAAACAGACCAGGGAGGCTGTGGGGCCATCATCTCAAAGACTGAGCTGTGTATGTGCTGAGGAAAACCTAAATGCCCTTGGTGTGTGGAAGTCATAAAACCTCAATGAAATTTAATTGCAATAGACCTCACAGTTCACTATGGACAACAGAGTGATGGGTGTATTAATTGATAACACAACTGTTATTACCTTCCCGTGTGCATTTACAGGAGACCACAACTGAAGCAGTTACAGACTGTATTTCTAGCAGCCCTCTTAAGTAAGGTACCATCAGTGTCCACTGTTAATTAATAGCTAAGTAAACATGCAGAGAAGAGAAGGAAGTTGATGCCCTGGGAAAGAAAGTAACAACCTACTTGTCTTGTGTAGAGATTTAGAAGCTGCTCTAGATAACTTATGTGTTGCCTTGTATGCAACTGGTATTTTTTTCCAAAAGCCCTAAAAGATCTTTAAAAGTTGTTTTAATTTATAAAAGGAATGATATGGTGGCATTACCTTTTATAGTTCTCTTCTGATAATGTACCTGCTTCTTGCTGAGCATAAAGCTCTGAAATTTCTGTATGCAACTGATAACTAGTGAAGAGTTCAAATTGACTATGTCCTTGAGTTGAGGCAGAAGGAACTCCTGGGTCTCAGGCTGTATGGATGTGGTATTTACAGTTATTCTGATAAAGAATGTTCCAGCAACGTGCCTGGACCAGCATTATCTCAGTTTGTCCAGATGGATGCTGATACCTGAAACAAGGCTTCAGTGAGATGCCAGAATACCTGGGTAGTGCTTGTAGAGGAGGAAATGCAGGTGTCCTGGTGTCTCCTTAAGGTAATCTTTAACTTTGTACACAAAAAGGAGAAGTTGATGGATGGAAAATGGATTATGGTGACACTGTTCACTGTAAAATTTTGAGTCCTGGCTGTAATACAGTAATTAATTGTACAGGCTTTGAAACCAGCAGAAATCTGGGTGTAGTGAAGCCTGATCCTCTGGCTGGTTGCCATCCTGAAGGAATGCTCTAAACTCTGGGAAGTGTTGCCTCTGAGAAGGGAGCCAGAACTGAGAGCTGAGTTGGTGCTTTCCCGGAAGAAAGGTGGTGTGTAGACCAAGCTTCTAGAGTAAACTGATCTTCTGTTAACAGTAAATTCATGGTTGGTTAGCTTTGTCACAGCAGTGGCTGAAGTTAAGTTGTGTATATTCATGTTTAGCTCTTGCCCCACAACTCTCCCAAGAGGAAAACCCCCCATATTGGGGGTGTTAATCTGGAGCAGAGGGCTGAGGGCAGAACTCCAGTTTTACAGATGCTATCAACATACATTAACCTCTTGCATTAATGTGTAGCCCATATTTTTGTGTTTACTGGATCCAGTTGTGCACTATTCCTGTCTAGACTTCCTTTTTTCATCTGTAGTAAATGCTGAGCTTGCCAGTTCTCTAAGGCTCAGTTCTCACCCTGGCTTCTCTGTTTCAGTTTGTTGCATTAATTTTTCCCCTTCAGCACAGAGCCCTTGTGGAATATCAATTTTATTCCAAGATCTGAGTACAGTTTGAATTCTTGCTAATCCTGATTGGAATTTGAGTGTTTTAAAAAAAAAATCAACAATGAAATAAACTTTTAAGTCATTTGTTCTCCAGCAAAGATTCTTGACCTTTAGCAATGATTTGGAGCATTGCAGAATCTTTTCTGTAACATGACCCCTGGAATAAGTATAGTGCCAAAGTGTTGCTTTATTTTTCAGTTTAACTCCAGAAATTGAGTTTAAACTTCCTATGTGTTTCTGCAAGCTGTCAGTACATCTGTCTGTCAGACACAGGGACTTCTCCAGCAGCTCTGGGACTTGAGAGAAGGTCTAGACTCATGGTGTGAGTGAATTTCTCTGCTATTGCTATTAATAATCTGTTTCTTTGAGCTGTGCAGTGTGCCAGGCCTGGCTGCACACAGAGGGGGGTGTGGGATCTCTCACCTCCTTGAGGAGCCTGATGTCACTGTGAGATTGATGGTGAAGTTCTAGCAGAGATGTGGCTTCAAGTGAGTCCTCTCTTCCCACTCATTTCTTAGCAAACTTTGTTGTGAAGCACAGAATTTGGTTTAACTCTCACTTTGAAGTGGGAGCTGCTTTTGGTACATATGTTGCAAAGCAGTGACAGTTTCTTTTTTATTGAAATAGTGTAGTTAGACTTCTTTACTTGGAGAGTAATGAGAATTGACAAGTCTTAGCAAGCAGAACCAGCCTGTCAAATACAGATGTATATTTAGCAGTGAAGATTCTAGCTCTGAGACTCACTTCAAATTCATTTTGTGATACAGCCTGCACAGAGTTCCCAGTTTGGACATTCTTTAAAAAAAAAAGTCTTCCTCACCATCCAGTGGTGCTGCTCCCAGGCTTGGATAGCAGGATGCCTCCCCCTCACATGTTAAATACAGCATTACTGTAAAGTCATGTGCTCAGAAACATGGAAATTCTTGGAGTATTCCTGAGTACTTGGCACTGCAAAGGAAGAGGGAGTCACCTGGGCTTCTGCAGGACAAATTTCAGAGCCACACGAGTCCTTCCCTATCTTGGAGGGATGATGCTGAATCTTTTTTTTTTAAGGATTGTAAGTTACTAGATTCTGCCATGCTTGGAACACACTGTAGCTCTTTCAAACTTCCTTTATCATGGCTGCAGCACCCACCTGTTGTCTGTGGAAAATAGTACAGTCCACACTAGAATCCTGGACTACTCACATGTTTAAATTAGCCTTTTCAAGCTTTTTTTTTTTTTTACTTCCACTTACATACCTCATAATCCTCCAGTGTGACCTTGTCTGCTATCAAACAGAACTGAGCCCTGAACGTGTCCTCCCAGCTTTACCTAGAATGCAAGTGGTGAGTTAAGTCTCCTGTGAGAACAAGCACATTGGATCAGAAGATGCTTCCTTTGAATGTTTCTGCTATTGGCACGTGCTGGAGAAGAGGAAGAACATAATGTGTGAAGATCTAAGCAGAAAATTTGATGTCTGGGATGTTTCCACAGTGACACATTGATTTTGAACTCTATATGCAGCACTAGGTGTGTGCTGGTGTGAAAATGATCAGTGCACATAACAAAGCTAGTGCTATAACTCTGGAATCTTCCACCTCCAGGAAATAAGGCAGGGAAGCTGCTGGCTGGCTTGGTAAGGAGATGTGCAGTTTCAGTCATGGATCTGCATTCTTACCCAATACAGTGACAGGAGTGATGTCTGCTGAGCAGTGGTTTGCCAGAGAGCTGGTGTGGGATGGCTGCAGGAGGTTGCCCTCAACTCTGGCAGGAGTCTCCTCTGAAATTCACTTGATTGACCTGCCTGTTCTTGAAACTTGTGCAGCACTTGGTGTGGGATTCTATCACACGCAATTACAGTCCAGAATTCTGTTGTTTACTATCTTGTATTAAACTTGATTTATCAGAACAGTGTATGTATGTATATGACTGAGCAGAGATGTTTTGTGTGCTGTTTGGGATAGAAGGACTTGAGAGTTTCCATGTCCTGAGCCAGGCACAAAGGCAAGGCAAGGTGCAGATCAGTGACTGGCACACACTAAACCCTTCTTGGCTGCCTCCTGGAGTTGTTCCCCCTCCAAGGTCTAGATAAGAGTGTTTGCTTTAAACCTCTGCTGTGTGAAGTGGTGGCTGCTGGCTGCCCGCTGAGGGAGATCTGTTGTCAGCCACTTTCTTATGACTGCAGTTTGCTGGTATGGTTTAACTGCTTGAGGACATGCTTACAAGCTTTTCTATGTTTTTATTTCCTTACAGCATTGGTTTCATTTGTCATGTGGATGACACGTGACTGAATGAAAATCTTTCTAGGCTGAAGCAGTGTTCTTTATAAGATGTTTTCCTAATGGCTGGCTCCATGCCATGCAGGAGCAGGGAAGGAAATGGTGAATTCCTAGGAGAAATTTTCCACTTGCTTTACTGATCATGCTGGATCTAGTGTGGCCTAAAACCTAGGACAAAAGCAGACATTTTGCATTCTGTGTGTTAACTGGTGTTATCTGGCCTGTGTTGTCTTGTAATCCTGGTTAACTGACCTGTTGGTAAGTCACCTATTACTCCTTGCAGGTTTACAAGGCTGAAGCCAGGTTTAATTCCTCCCCCTTCTAGGAAAGCATAGGAAAACTCTGGAATACTGGAAGTCCTTAGCCCAATCTAATTTTGACTATCACTTAAAAAAGAGAAACTGCTGTGCCTTGCTGTAATGCCAGTGTGCTGACAAAGCCACAGCAACATTAACTAACTTCCTGAACATCTGATTTGTGGCTTGTGCTGCTTTTCTGCCACGGGCATGGAGCAGCCCTGGCCCCAGTTGTGGCTACTACAGCATTCTAAGTAATTCTCAGCTGTTTGGTGTAAGCTGTGCTGTTTCCTCTGGTCCTGTTGCAAGTAAAAGTGTGAGGTAATAGTTCAAAATTTCTGGTTTTGTTAAAACTTTTCAGGTTTTTCTGTCGGAGTCAGATTTTATGTTCAGTATCAGCTCTTTGGGGAGTGGGTGCTGGTCTACAGAGACTATAAAGTAGGAAGTTACTGGAGCTTTTCAGTGGCTTTAAGTCTTTCTGGATGAAATTGAATGAGTATCAGTACTACACAGAACATGTTACTACTTAGAGACCCTACCCACAGGGGTTCAGAGACATGATGTGGGTGTTCTGCTGAATTTGATGGGGAACAGCACAAACTTGAACTGGGAATGGAAGGAGAGGGAGGGAAAAGGGGTTTTGTTTGCTTATATGAATTAAACTGAATGAATTAGGGTGAGGTTGAACAAAGCAGCAGTTCTGATACATTCTGTTCTTTTGTTTTAGTGCCACAATGGCAACTGCACCTTACAACTATTCCTACATCTTTAAGTACATCATTATTGGTAAGTACCTGTGGGGGTGTTGATGTTGGGGGGTATGTGCATGGTGGGGTACCCACAACCCCTGGGCTGGACTCCTGCTGTCTCCTGGGCATGCTATTTGTTATATAGTGGTGATTCTCCCTGTAGTTACTTGTCCAGCTTTAGGGAAAACTTTAATGGGAGTCAAGACAACTGGGTTGTTCTGTTGGTTCAAGTTTCCTGTAGCACTTTGTCTCATCATTAATCTCCAAAGTTTTGGAATCTAGACACAAGTGCTAATGGAATCCATGGCTTTAGATGGGCTTATCAGCCTCTGCCAGGTGATGGGCTTGAGTTTAAATATTCCTTTAAGCTGCAACTTCCTTGGCTGTTTAGAGTCAAGAGACTTGATTGCATTTATCACTATCCTGAAGAACTGGTCTGGCTGTTAATTGTTAAATTCTTAATGACCTTGTGCATGTGTAAGTGATCAGTCTCACTGTAACTGTCTGTAAGTCAGGCTGCTGGGATGGCCTCAGCCTGTGGAAGAGTTGGTTCTGAAAAGATGTTGCTCTTTCTTGTTACTAACATTGTGTAAGCAGATCAGTGGAAGTGAAGCAACTTCTTGGTGTGTTCTGGTTGGGTGTCAGTGGTTTTGATGTCCTTACTAGGGATTGCAAGAAAGGCAGGAGCAGAGCCAGCACTTAAAAGGTTTATTTTACATTTCAGTTTATTACGAGTCTGCTTCTGATAACCTTGTGAAATACAGTTGTAAAATCAGCAGTACAGCTAAATGTTATTTTTTTCCTGAGTGTTCTGCTCCACCCTTGCTTGCAACCCTGTACCTGTCACCAAAAGTTGCCTGCAGTCCTCACATTGATCAGGCACAGAACACTGCCCACCAGACCCAGGAGTGGCTTCCTCTCTCTCTGTGCCCTTGTTGTGTGGGGTGAAGAAAATGGGGGTTTTGCAACAATGTGGTGCCAGCCTTAACTCTTCTTTCTGTAACAGGGGACATGGGTGTAGGAAAGTCCTGTTTGCTTCATCAATTTACAGAAAAGAAGTGTGAGTATCTATAAATTCACAGTATTTATTCTACCTGGTGTGCCTCAGCCCTCTTTCCTGCCTTTGTCTCTTTCATGCATGAGCTTGACCTTAGGTCTGTCTTCATCTCTATGGTCTCTATTGTACTTGGTCATGTTTTTGTTTTGACTCCTGCAGATGTAGAAACAAAATGTTGCTGTAGTAATGGCAGAACTGCTGCTTCAGTCCTGCCTGGGATGAGGGGATGGATCTGTCTTTTTACAGCTTTGCCAGGGAATTTTGATATGGAACAAAGGTGAATTCTTTGTCTGAAATCCGCATGTTTTCAATATTAGTGTAGCTTAGATATGAGCAATTGGAGATTTTTAGTGCTGTTAAGGACTGAAAAAGAGAAAAAAGGATTCTTTTGTAAAACTAAGCAGTTCAGGAAGTACTTCACTTTCATTTCTAGGTAAGTGCTCCAGTTTGGGTACTGGAGCTGTGAAAGTGCTTTCTTGGAGATTGAAAATCCAGTCAAGATAAGTGCAGACTGGTGATAGTGGTATCTTTGTAGCAGGAAGACCTTGTACTAGACAGACCTGATCTTTGCTCTTCTTTTCCATGGCAGTTATGGCAGACTGTCCCCACACAATTGGTGTTGAGTTTGGCACAAGAATAATTGAAGTTAGCGGCCAAAAAATTAAACTACAGATCTGGGATACAGCAGGACAAGAGAGGTTCAGGGCTGTCACACGGAGCTACTACAGAGGGGCAGCAGGAGCTCTCATGGTCTACGACATCACCAGGTGAGTTGTTGGTGGATGGAGCTCACCTCAGAGCCCCACATGTGGGTGACAAGCTCTTGGGATCCCACAGCCTCGTGTCTGCTGTCTGTCTGTCCCCTTGGCTTGGATTTAAAGGATGGATGGATTTGTATCCTGTTGTTGAAGCTTACCACGCTTCTTTATCTAAATACTTTAAGTATTTAAAGAGCTGAAAGTGAAACATAGGGAATTATGGGAGCTGTGTCTCCTGGAGAGTGTCACTGCTGCAGGGCCCGAGACTCTGGCCATTTCAGGCCCTGACTGCCTGTGGGAAGCTGTTTAAAGAACTGGCTTTGTCCTGAAAATCTGCTTGTCAGTACATGGATTTTTCTCTTCCTAAGAGGCAATGGATGCTGCTGCTTACCTGGCAGGAATATTCTTGGAGCAGACACGGGACAGAATATTGCTTCTGTTGCTGTGAGCTCTGTAAAGGTGCCTGATGGACTGTGTGGAGATGAGAGCACTGCAGAGCTCTGACCTCTGGGCCTCTTCACGGGCTTGTCCTCCAGCAAAATGAGGTTCTGTGGAACCTCTCCTGCCTTCCTCCATAGGGGAAAATTAAAGATGCTGCTGTGGTTGTGTAACAGTTGCTTTGGGAGTTGAAAGTTGAAATCTTGGTCCGAATTGAACCAAAACGTTGCTGCTTTGTTTCTGGAGGTTGGGGGGAAGAGGGCTGGCAGATGTTGGTGTGTTTAACAGGTGCTGACTGTGCTGTTGGCATCTTTTGAACCCCCTAAAACTGTCCCCCCTTGGTTCTTTGCAGAAGAAGTACGTATAATCACTTAAGCAGCTGGCTGACAGATGCAAGGAACCTCACCAATCCAAATACTGTAAGTTGCACTTGGTTTAGCTTGAATCTCAAGAGGTGGAAAGCTCAGGCTGTGGCACCTGCAGTGGGAGCAGTGTTCTCTTCATTCACCTACCTGTGTTTCCTCAGCTACCTAGCTCTGGGTTATCCTTGTGTCCCCATCTGAAGGGGACAGTTGGAGATGCTGAGGAGACACTGCTAGAGCAGCATGATCTAGGGCTTCTGCAGTTAAACTTTTCGGCAGATTTTCTTTTGGGTTTTTTAGTAACAAGGGATGGTAGTGAAAAAGCTAATGAGCTTTTCCCAGACTGATTTTCTCTCTTCTGAACTAGGTGATAATCCTCATAGGAAATAAAGCAGATCTGGAAGCACAGAGGGATGTTACATATGAAGAAGCCAAACAATTTGCTGAAGAAAATGGTGGGTTTTTTCTCTTGAGCTGTTACATTTCCTACAAGACAGTGATGTTGAAGGGAATCATCAGCATTGATAGCTGCAAGCTGCCACTGCCAAAACACTAATTATGTGTACAAACTTGTGCTGTGCCTCAGGTAGTCTGTCTTAACTGTGCTTGGGTCTAGAAATGAGCTGTCGATGCCTTAACTTAGTCATAAAATACTGTTAGTACTGAAGTAGAGTCTTGTGTGTAATCTGGGGCAAGGATGTGACTGACTTGGGGCTGTTTGAAGTACTTTGTGCACTGACTCTTAAACCTCTTGTTTCTGAACAGGTTTATTGTTCCTCGAAGCAAGTGCAAAAACGTAAGTTGCTTTTTTCTGGAGGAGTGAGTCAGATGTGATCTGTTTAAGAGGAGTATGTTGTGACTAAGTACAGCTGTAGAGTTCAGGTGTAGTAGGGTTTACAAGGTGTAGTAGGGTTTACAAGTGGTAAAACCTCCCGAGGGTACAGGATTTACAGCAGTTTCCATCATGTCAGCTTTGACTTGAAGGTAGCTTGGAAATGAGACCTTTCTGCTACATTTCAGGCAGAGACTTTGGAATTCAAATGAGCTGATTTGGTTTTAAGACATTATTTGAGTATAGAATGTGTACATGTGGGTGAGTGGTTCCAAATTCCCTTGCACATTTGAGCTGTGAGCCAGGCCCTTTGGTAGCTGGGAGGAATTGCTGCACTGTACTTGTGGTTGGCTGGGAGCCTGTTGGAGCACAGGGGATCAGACCAGTGACACCAGTAAACACGGTTCCAACCAACACCTGTTGTGGTGGAACCTTTTAACAACAAGGGTTTGATGAGTAGTGGCTCAGGCCTCTGTCAAAGCTGCTTTGTGCATGAGGCTCGATGTCTCAGCTTATTTTTGTTCTGGATGTTTTGGTGTTTGGTGTTTCCAACTCCTGGCCAGCCCTGGGAGGTGGGATGGCTGGGGCATGAGAGGTTACCAGTCCTGGGGACACCTCTGCTTCCAGCAGGATCAGGTTTTCCCTTGTGTAAGAGGACAGGGCAACCACTTCTGCCTGGTGCCCTGTGAGATCCCAGCGTGTCCATCTCCTGCGAGGCTTTGAGGTGCAGCCTGAGTAACTCCTGCTCTCTTCCCAGTGGAGAGAACGTCGAGGACGCCTTCCTGGAGGCCGCCAAGAAAATCTACCAGAACATCCAAGATGGGAGCCTGGATCTGAACGCTGCAGAATCGGGTGTACAGCACAAACCCTCAGCCCCGCAGGGGGGGCGGCTAACCAGTGAACCCCAGCCCCAGAGAGAAGGCTGTGGCTGCTAGTGACCCCTGCCCCTGGCTCCACTCCCGACCTTCCGCCTCTTGTCTGCGGGAAGCGGCGCTTTCGACCCTTCCCTGTCTTCTGTACATCTTACTGGGTTTCATTAAAACTCTCGAGACAAGTTTAACACAGTACTAAACTGCTAAACAACTTTAGATGTAATCAGGTTATCAAAGGCAAGTAGAGTAATAAAACCTCTCCTGCATGGTAAATCTAGAAGTTTTTTTTTTTTTTCCTCCTTGATTGTCCTTGTGCTGGTGTCACCGATCCATAATTTAAACTGAGCACTGATGCTGGACTCATGATTTTACACTTTTTGCAGGGCTTTTGTCTTGTACGGTTTAATTTTTATGGTTCTTTGGCCTTTCTTCCCCCACCTCTAACTGTCTAGAGCTGTCCATAGTACAGGATAAGTTTTTTGCTGTGAGATGAATTCCGAGGTAGCAAGGGGCTCTGTAACAATGTGCTGTTGTTGGAAGAATTCCCTGTGGTGTGGGGGGGAGGTTTGGGGGGTACTGGCACAGGGAAGTGACCCCTTCATTCTTGTGCTCATCGCTTTACAACAAGTTTTTTTTGCCACTTTTATCCTTTGCATTTGTTAACAGAACGTAAATATGTATAAAATTTGAAGGAACTGAGCTAACAGTTAAAATACATCCTGTGTATATGATTTTAATGAAGAAAAGGACCTGGTGGTAGAACAGTCTGTAAGAAAATACCCGTTTGTACAGTATGACCCAGGCGTGACCCCACAGTCCAGCCACCGAGGTGGGGCTGCTGATCACTAACAGGCTTAACTGTTGTGGGCAGCGTGCTGGGGGAGCTAAATTCTGGCCAGGATTAGAACACTAGTGGGGTCTGTCCTTCCTCTCCCTCCCCAGGGTGTTGCTCTGACCTGCTCTGTGCAGGTGGCCCTGCTCTAACCTGCTTCTCTTCCCTGTGTTCTTGGGCTTCACCACCTGCCTCCCACCCTACACCAGGGCTGGTTCTCCTGCACATCTTCTGCTTTTCCACCTCTTTGGAGTGGTCAGAGGCTGAGCTGGACAGTCAGAACGAGGCCTGTGCTCTCTGGGGATTTTTAGCTACTCTTGTATTTTTTATTTAGTGAAGGTTTCTTCTAAGACTTGGGCTTTTTTCACCAACTATGTCCTTCATGGGGTGATGCAGCTTGTAGGAAGGGAGGTTGAGTGGTGCTGTGCTGTGGGGTGTTCCTGAACTATGTGGGGATGCTGCTCTATCTCACGTGGAGCTTCACTTGGAAATCATCACATAGGGTTTAAAAATGGAAGGGGGTGAATAATTCACAGTCCCCTGTCCAGCTTCAGTCTTACTGCAGTGCTTAAAATACAAAGTAGTCTGAAAATCCCTCTCTAGACACTAAAACTACACCATGTTCAGACTTTGTAAGTAACCAGTGGTACCAGAGTATTGTACAGTCAATGTTAAATAAAAGCCAAAACTGGAATGTGCAGACAATAGGATTTGGGTAACTCGTGCACTGTCCTTTGTTTTGTCTGGTTAGTCCTTTTTTTTTTTTTTAACTAATATTCTTATGTAGATGGGTATGTTCAAGATCTACAGCTCATGCATCCTGCTTAACCCGAGGTTGCACCACAAGGGTTTGCCCAGGGACCAGAACCTGCTGCTGGCGTGAGGTCAGTGTTGGAATAACTACAGCTTGAGGTGCAATTCCTGTACTCCCAGAGTAAGTTCCAGTAGGTCTGATTGTTTCTGTCACAGAAAGGATTTGTTGGGACTGCTGTACTCCTCATTTGATGTAACAATGCTATTAATCTAAATATTTGTAAATAAAGTACCTGTATCTAGATAAAGTCCCGTGGCTCATCGTGTTTGCTCTGGTGCCTCCTCTGCAGGTTGTGGGGCTCCTGAGGGGCCTTGAAGCTCTAAGAGGGACTTGCTGCTGTTCTCAGACAGGTCTGAGGATGTTTTCCACCCACCAGCTCACAAAAAGTGCTGCCCAGGGTCAGGCCTCTGCTTCTGGAGAAAAGCATCTCATTAAACCTGGTGTAAGATAAGTGTAAGAACTCCCCAGGATGATCCAGGAACTTGTGGTAGGGAGGGGATTTGGGCTTTAACCTTTATAATGGGCCTTAAGTGGTAAAAACCTCCCAAGCTGTTCACAAGAGGAGCCTGCCAGGCTCTGCTGGAGCCCAAACTTCTAGTGTGGTTTATTCCCAGTGAAACATGGTGTAGCTGCTGGGTGAATGGATGGAAAAGAGCAAGAGAATGATTTCAAATCCTGTCTTGAGGGAAGGGGTGGAGGGGCTGGGGCAGAGTCACACTGGGCAAGTTTCCTGGAGCTCCCATGGAGGTGACATGTTACTCATCCAGGTGAAGAGGCCCCAGCTCCTGTTAGTGGGGTGCCTGCAGGCTTTACAAAGTGGTTTGTCCACTAATTAAGAACAAGTTGTTTGGAACTTTGTTACAGAAGCATCAACCACCAGCCCATGCTTCAGGAAAGCCCTGCAGCCAAGGCTGAGAGCTGGCAAACTGGCACCAGTACCAACAGCTCCACCAACACTGCTGCTGGCCAAGTGTCACTTTCTGCAGAGAGGATCCAGGGCAAGTGAAAATGTAAAGTAAAAACTTACCAACCAGGGATAGACACAAACAAAGTTTATTTTAACAAAGTACCCCAAAACAGTGGCATTCCAAACCAAGAGGTAAAAGGACAACTCTGGCCTTGGTACAAGTTCAAGTTTTCTTCAAAGTGGAAACTGACAAACAGCAACATTTAAATAGAAGGAGTTTGGGACATTTAAATTCTTTTAAAATATTTTTTTTAAAAAAAACATATATACATAAAGCTCAAGTTATTCAATTGTACAAAAGCTTCCCAGGAGGGAGCAGACCCCACAGCCAGCTGGGTTAGGGTGGCAAATCCCCCTAGAAAAGGCTCAGAAGAGTGAGGTAGACATCTCTGAGGGTGGTCAGTGGTGGTGGCACAGGTCTGAGGAGCTGGGGGTGCAGTCAGGGGGTGCCTGGAAGAGAACTGACCTTAGTGGTGCCCATGGAGAGCCTGCTCCAGCTGCTGTGGCAGAGGCACCATCTACAGCTGTGCAGAGGCTTGGCCTGGTGGAACAGCAGCTCCTGGGGGGTGGCAGCTTCCCAGCAGCAGCTCTAGATGTGGTTAAAGCTTTGCTTCTAACACGGCAGCTCTGGAAGTAATATTTTAACTTAAATCATTACAGAACAATTCAGTACCAGGCTGGTACCGTAACCACCTGGAACTGGTGCCTGGATGCTGGGCTAGACATTTATTAAACCCAGAAAAGTGTTACTGAAAGATACTGGTTGAGTTGGTCACCACAGCAGGAACTTCTCTGGTGTCACTCACCAACAATCTGTGAGAAAACACATCTAAGAGCCAAACCAGCATCAAATGCCAGGACACCAGCCCCAGGAACGCTCCACTGGGAAGGGGCCACACAGCTGAGAACCCCCCACCCCTGGGCTCCCACCACCTGCACCCCCCAGGCCTTGGTCTTCAGGACACTCCTGCCTGGGCTGAGCTCAAGTCTCACCTCTGGGCTTCACTGAGAAGCTCCCTGGGAGCAGGAACGCAGCGCCTGGGCCAGCACCGACACCCTGGGGCGGGGGGAGAGCCTGGGCAGAGCAGCCTGGGAAGAGCAGGAAAAGGAAACCCAATTGATTAATTAACATCTTCAATTAGCAGAGACATTAATCTTAAAAAAACAAAGAAAAATCTGGGTTTATTCTTTAAAATCCAAAGTAAAAAAACCCCAACAAATAAACCACAACCCCCCTCAAGCAACTAAAAATCCCAAACCAAACAACTCTGAGAAAAACTTTGTTTTCATACTTAAAAAAACCCCAAACCTCACCCTTTTTGAAGATGTTGGCCTCTCCCAGTCCCCCAGCAGCACCACCCAGCTCAGCAAACCCCTGCCCTGCCTCCAAGATGGGGAGCACGTGGCTGTAATTAACTACCAATGAGCTAAAAATGATTAAAACCACCCAAGGCCAGGTTCCTGCAGAGAGCAGAGCAGCACCTTTGGCTTTGTGAAATTCAGAGCATCCTGAAGAGGCACAAGACTGGAGCTTTGGGCCAGACCCAATGAGTCTGAAGAAGTACTGCTGACCAGGTCATCCAGAGCATCCACCTGGCGCTTCAAGCTGTGCAGGGTCCCCTCTGTCTGCTGCTTCCCCCTCATCAGCACCTCCACCTGCTTGGACAGGCACTGCCGGAGCCGCACCTAAAGGAACCAGGAGTTCAGTTACATCCACCACTGTCCTTCTCCAGACTCTGTTTAGAAGGTCTGATTAGACATCAGGAAGTTCTTTACTGAAAGAGAGAACAGGCTGCCCAGGGAGGTGGTGGAGTCACCATGCCTGGAGGGCTTCAACAAACGAGGAGATGTGGTGCTTTGGGACATGGTCTGGGGGTCATGGTGGCGCTGGGTTGATGGTTGGACTTGATGACCTTAGAGGTCTTTTCCAACCTTAATGATTCAATGATTCCCTAACTGAACCCAGTCATCTCCTGCAGTGCAGGATCAGGGCTGCTCCTGAACTGCAATCCTCATGTTGCTGATACACCAGAGGATGAGGTAAATGAGGGAATCTTGCTGGAATTCTCAAAAATCCCATTATTATTATAAAGAACTCCTTGTGGTGCAGCATGCAGTTACTGGTCTTCCTTGGACTGTCCCCATCCAGAGGTACCCTGTCACTAGTCATAGAGTGGAAAAGGGTCTCCCACCCCCCGGGTTGTTCAGGTGATTTCTAGAAGGGGCCCCATGGACACGTTGGTGTCACCTTCAGCCGATCCTCGTGGTGCTGCAGCTTTTCCCGGAGAGCTTCTCCCCGCCACTGCTCATCCTTGGGGAAACAAAAGCAGACACAGACCTGAGTGTTGGAGCCAAAGGCACCGGTGCTGATGTGCTCAGCTGGAGCACAACCAGCAGCTGCTTCCTCAAAGCTTTTTACCATTAACAAGACTTTAGAAAAATTCAGCTTTTCTTCCAGCGAAAGGAGCCTTTTGTCAGCAGCAAACAGATTGGTCTCCTCTAAGTTATCAAAGTCCCAGTGCAGACTGTCCTGTGCTTCAGAAGGTGCTTCCAAATCTTCCAATGGCCCTAGAGAAGATGGGCTTGGACATCTGAACTCCATCCGAATTTCATCTTCAACCTCCAGGTTAAGGAGTGTTGCTGCATTCTCCATTTCCCTTTGTCTCTGTTCCAGGTCTTCTGGAGCTCTAACCTGCATCAGAGCAGTGCTGTTACAAACGGGTCATCACTCCAGGGGGATTTTCCTGCATAACCACCAAGGCTTATTTCTGAGGTGCTCACATGTTGACTGTTGCAAGCACAAACCACAAACCTGAACAGATCAGCCCCAATTCTGACAATAACTCTGCCTGGGAAGCCCCTCGGGTGGCAGGAGAGGGAACAAGTTACCAGGACACAACTTGGTAACTTAACCCCTTCATACTCTGACCTTGCAGGTTCTTCTTGAATGCTTTCAAGTTGCTAAGAACATTCTTCTCTGAAGGACCCTATTTTTGCTGGGCCACGGCCTTCAAAGGCCTGGAGGATGAGGATGAAATGCTGCTTCAGAGCCTGGCAGCCCTACTGAGAACTCCACATGTGACTCACTGGCTGGGGCTGGTTTGTTCATTTTTAAACTGGGATTATGGAGCTGCCTGAACCTACGGATTGTGAGCAAAGCTTAACTTCTCCCCGAGCTGGGAAATCACAGGGCAGTTTAAGTGGGTCTGTTTGTGGTTGTGATACCAAACACTGTCACAGTGCCTGAAGTCACAGCTCTCCCTCAAACTGCCTCTACTTGGCTACCCAGTGATACCTGAGCCTGGAGATCCAGAGAGTCCTGCTGGACCTGGTCCCTGGTAAGGTGCTTGGCTGGGTGGCTGTGGTGTGCTGCCTGCCCAGCAGTCCCTGTGGCACTCTGCAAACGCTCAGGCTCATGCTTTTGTTCCTAGGAAAACACAGAAAAATCCCCTTTAACTGTGAGGAAAAGGCATTGGGGGAGCCCATGTAACCTTTTCTTCAAGTTAAAAGGCAGAAACAGCTTTAAACAGGAGTAACTAGAGGTGTTCTGCAGCACAGTCTGGAAATACCAGAGGTTGGTTGCCCCAGGTTCTGTCTGGTCATGAAGTTACTGCATTACTTTGTTCCTCCTCCAATAGAAATGGGTGTTCTGCCCTTTAGATGTTTAAAACCAACACAAAGCCCCAAACATCCTCCCCCCAGCCAGGACTCACCTGGAGTTTTCTTTCAAGCCGGATCCTTTGTTTTTTCATGGCTTCTTTCAGACTCAGGATTTGTTTTTCTGCTTTTTTCCTCTCAGATGCTGTCTGCTCTTGGAGGTGGTTTAGTTCAGCCTTGGAGACTTCCAGTTCTTTTTGAAGAGACTCTACTTCTCTGTTTTTCTGGTGCAATTCTAATTCTTTTTCTGAGAGCTGATGTTCTGTAATGAACATTTTTTAAAAACAATTCTGATTAGCAGAAACATTTAAGTCTCTTGGAGTTTTAAACACACATTATATATTTTTCAAACACATTAATCTGCTGAGCAGTGGTCTGTAAAAACAGACACAAGGTGAGAGGGGAGGGAACATGAGCTGGCTTTAGAACTTCAGTTCTTTGAGCAAGTCAATTTAAGGATCCAGAGCCAATCCATGTGCTGAGTTAGAAACCAAGTGGGATTAAGAGAAATATTGGTTTCATTAGTTAGAACCCACAGATGGTAACAATTGATCCGTGTAATTAATCTTACTGCTTTTTCTGACAGCTTCTTGAAGAGCTGCACATCGGGACTCTTCCTCTTCCAGCTTCCAGAGGTTTTCCTCTGCCAGCTTTACTTTCACTACTGTCTGCTCCAGTTTCTTCTGTTGATCCGTTAGTTCCTTTTCCAAGAGTATTTTCTGCTCTTTCACTTTAGCAGTGCATTCTTCCAGTTTTTTTCCTTCACACTCTGAATTTTGCTTGAGGTCATGAAGAATCTGCCAAAAAAACCCCGAAACCAAACCACCAATTCAAGCTTTAATTAGTACCAACTCCAAGAGAACAAATACCATCCACCCAAAGAGGTAATCCAAGTAAGGCTGGATATTAGAAAAAAGTCCTTTAATATGAGAGTGACTGATCACTGGACCAGACTGCTCAGGAGGTGGTGGAGTCACCATCCCTGGAGGAGTTTAAAAAATGAGTAGATGTGGTGCTTCCAGACATGGAACCAGGGAGATGTTGGACCAAGGTTGGACTTGATGATCTTAGAGGTCTTTTCCAACCTAGATGATTCTATGATTCTAATTTTACTGCAGGAATGTTTCATTAAGCCCCAATTTTCCTGAACAGCTGATGGGCTTTGCATAGAAATGAATGTTGAAGATTTCTTAAAGCACTGCTGTCTTATCTGTAAACCTGCACCCAAACCTCTCTATTTTCAGAGGTCAGGACAAAGCCAGACAAGTTGGCAGGTTCCTTACCGCTTCTTGCTTGGCTAATTCTGCTTCCTTCTCCTCCACCTCCTTCTGGAGCAGCTGCAGTTGGCTCTCCCTCCTCTGCTGTCTCTCCTGGCACTCCTTGCGCCTCCTCAGGCACTCCCTGATATCTGCTTGCAGGGCTGCCTGCTCTATCTGCAGCTCATCCTGATGCCTTCTATTAGTTTTCAAACTCTGCAATGTAAAACCAAAGTCCAGTGATGTGGCCAAGCTGGGAAGAGTAACAGCTCTCTGGCTAAAAGGCTTGTGCTTGGGAGGACATAACCCATCATCCCTAATCCCACTGAAGGTTTCCTTCCAATTAAACCAGCCTCTGAGAGAATTAACACAGTAGGAATCACAAAATAAAAAGCTAGAAGATGCTGCTTTTTTTTCAAGAAAATAAAAGTATCTTCTTCCTAAAAAATAAGCCAGGGTGATTTAGCCTCTGTCTGAATTGTTTTCTAGAAAGAAGATAAATTCAAACCCAAACAGATCCACAAAAACCCCTCTAAATCCCCACCAAACCAAGAAACACAAAACCAAACCAAGCCCCATCTCCACCTTGGTGGTAACCACCTGACTGGGAGAGTCACCATGGGTTCCACTTAATCAGAAGACCCAGAAGAACAATTTCATTTGGTTTGGTACCTCCTAGAGGCCAAATCACTCCAAGCTCAGCAAGAACAAGGCACTGAACAAGCCCCAGGTTTGTTAGCTCTGCAAGGGCCTAGTTTGGAGCTTGTGGGCCTAGAGGAGGAACAGGTGATGGGCCATCGATGGCACAATCTACTTGCTATGTGGCAATAAGTACATATTTCACCCAAACTAACCTGTTCTACCAGCTGAAGCTGTTGCCTGCAGTTATTTAATTCTCCTTTCAGTGTTTCTAGTTCTTCCTTTTTTTCTAGAAAAATATTTGGCAACAGAGAGAGATTTTCAGTCAGCAATTTGAGATACCTACACACATAAATTCTCTTTTTTAAAGAGCAAACAGTAGAAAAACAGTTTCTAAACTGTCCATCTTTTCAACATGTTACACACCTCCTGCCTGTAGATATCTGAGTGTGTTGGGTATTTAACACAGCACAGTTACAGTGTGTCTTTCAACACAATTTCTCTTCAAATACATTACAGTTTAAACCCAAAAATGGATCTTTACCTTGAAGGTCCTTCTGTACAGCAGCAACGTCTCCATGAAGTGACTGCTTTTGTTTGGTGAGTACATCTACCTCCTGCTGCAGGTGTTTCACATCCACTTCCAGCTTTTCTACATCGGACAATGCAGTTCTGCTGCTCTCTTCTGTAGCAGTTAAGTCTCTGTAGAAAGCAATACATATTCTGTTTGTCTGAATTTTGCTGAGGACTCAGCTGTACTTCAGGAGAAGCTCTCTCAGCTCAAGGGGACACTACCCAGTAGTCAGGAGAGCAAAGCCAGCTGTCCTGTCCCACCACTGGACATTCTGCTTTTCATTGCAGTGCCATCATCTAACATCTGTTACATTCCCAGTTTCATTGCTGAATATTTTCTCTAAGACTGCTGTGGACATGCTTAAAATAAAACACCCCCACAGGATATAAGGAACTGGATATTCTGTATAATTGGGCACCTCAGAGTTACAGCTGCATTTTTAACTGCGATAGACATTCAAGGCACTTCCCATCACTTCTGATCTTTGCAGAAAAAAAAATATCCACCCCCCTCCCACCTTCTGGTGTGTGACAACTTCTTCTCCAATCTCCGACAGTCTTCTTCAAGCTTTTCCTTCTCTTTATTCAAAGCCTCAACATCATTTTGCAGGGTGTGCAGTTGAGAAGCCAGATGTTCGTTTTCCTGACGGTCCTTCTCAAGTCGTTGTTCCTGCCAATTTACTTCCCCTTGCTGACACTGAAATAATCTCTGAATATTCTCCAGTTTTAACTTCTCCTACAAAAAAACAAGGCATTGTGAACACCACATTTAGACAGGCGAGAAGCAGCAGAAGTTCCTAACATCTTTAGCAGATTAAAACCTCTCATTCCCAGAGGTCACGTGCAGGCTGCAGCACAACAGCAGTGACTGCTGCCAGGGACATGTTAATTAGCTCTTCTTCCAATTAATGTCTCAGCACCAGAAGAAATACTCACTTCTAGGATTGCCAGCTGAGTCTTTTCTAGCTCGCTGATCTTTTGGTCATGTTGTAGTTTCAAGCCTTGAAGTTGATTATTTTCAAGCTCCAGCATTTCCAGAACATGTTTCAGTTCTAGTGCAGTGAAAGAAAGAAAAGGTTTTTACCAGCACATCAAATGATTCTATTTGCAGAAAAAGGCACCAAGGAAGAGACACTGCTATAGACTGATCATCCCTCTAAGAGCTCCTCACTGTGTCAGACACACCTGATGCTGCAGGTCCCAAGGGCTGCTCCCAAGAGAGTTACCCTGGGACAGAGTATCTGACTAAGAAATAGTGGGAGGAAATGTTCCAGGAAAAGTACAAAAGTTGTAAACTGCTGCTGCTTGCACTTCCCACAACCTGCCAGGATGGAGTAACTGCTTGGAAGGAGATGCCTCCATCTGCACACACCTCCTGATGTTCAATCGTCTTTTCCAACCTAGGGCACCATTAGCTGGTGTCTCCTGACCACACAGTGCCCGAGTCAGGACCTCACTGAGCAGCCCTGACAGAGCTGTGTCCCCATTTCTCTGACACAGAAAGCTCCCACCCCAAACACAGTAGCACAAGGCACTGCCTCAGCTGAAGTAAGAAGAGACCTGTCTGCTCACTATAAGCTAAAAGGATTGAGGGACACACCTATCTTGTGCCTGCTAATTTGCCCAAGTACTCCTTCAAGATTTTCTTCCTCTTTTCCAATATCCTTCTTTATGAAGGAAAGCTGTGCTCTTCTCTCGTTGATCTGGACATCCAGTTCTTTCCTCTCTACATTAAGCTCTTCCAGAAGCAGCTTTATTTCCTGTGGAAATATATCAGTATGACAAGGAATGCCATTATTTGCCATGTTAATTAAAGTTTTCTATTTAAAATAGAAGTTCTAATTATTTATAAGATTTTAGAATTCTACCAGCAATACTCTGGTCAATTTACTTGCAGAGTTTATAGTTACAGTTAATGGTGTAAACAAACAAAAAATACATAATATTTAGGTTAAAGTCTTGCTTGTGGACAATTTAGAGGAGTAATTTTGCAAAGATTCTGATTGCCAAGCCTGACCACAACAGCACCATTCAAGTGAGCACTAGGTAGGCCTTAAAGCAGAACATGACAAGATGCTCCCAGAAAAGAATTAACTTTGGTTTTATTTCCTAAAGGAAGTACAGAACCCTTTCTAAGAGAGGGACAGCTGACCTCTGCCAGCTTTGTTGTGTTTTACACACACTGACCAAATAGATTTGCTTTAGCAGCTGCTTGTCTCAGCAACTCCAAGTCCTGCAGAGCCTTCTATCTAATGGAATTAAACAGGGACCAGTTCTGAGTATTTCTGCAACTAGGGAGTTCTACTTCTTATCTGTGCATCTGGCCCAAGCCCTTGCTCACAAAAAACTGAACTTGCCCTTTTTGTTTCAGTGGGTTTTGGGAGGCTGTAGAAAGCAAAATTGATTTGTAGAAACTTTGTGGGATGTTTTTGATAGTTCTATTCTTTTGCTGTTCTTCAGGGACATAATGAATGAAAAACATTTGGCAAAGTTACTCTTATTTGGCGCAGTTTGTCGTTTGCTTCGGTCTCTCCATCTCGAAGAGCTTCTTTGAGGTCACCTTTCTTCTGAGAAATATGGTCCTGAAGGACACGGAGCTCTTCTCTTCTTTGATTTAACTGTTGGTCCAGAAACAAGAGCTCTTGTCGCTGAGCAGTCATCTACAATGTAGAAGTTGAACAGAAGAACAATCTGAAGGCTTTTATTTTTGCAGGAGAAGCAGAGTACACTAGTTTCTGCCACAGATCTATTTGAATTGCCTAATGTGCAAAGATCTCCCCAGGGCAAAGAGCTTCATCTGCTAAACATGCAGAATAAAACCAGTACTGAGGACTAAGCTCTGATCTGGGCAGTGCAGTCCTGTGCCTCAGGGAGTCAAGTTTCTGATTTCTAAAGGATTGTCATAGAGAACTCTGCAGTAACACTTAATTCTGCAGAAACACCACTAAGATTGGGATCAATTTTTTCAGGTAATTCAGAATTTCAGAGTCTTCTCAGCTTTCAGGTACATCAAAACCGACAAGACTGATAGTCCAGAGTTAACCAGACAAGCCCTACCTTATCTTTCAGTCTCTCCAGGTCTGTTTTCTTGCCTTGAAGAAGACTTTCTGCTTCTCTGAGGATCTGCAGGTGATGCTCTTCATTACCTTCTGCAACTTGTATATCTCCTTGAAGCTTCTGAAGACTGAGAGTGAGGATAAAACCACGACTCAGAAGCAGCAAGAATACCTTAGGCAGTAACTTACTGGAGGAGGACATCTTTATTTTATCTAATACAGTTTATGGCAAATTTAAAATCCTTACCTTTCAGTTAGCATTTCTATCTTCTGGTTCAACGACTGGAACTCGGAGTCTCTTGCAGCCACCATTTTGTCCATTTCCTTCAGAATTCCTTCTTGTTCCCTCTTACGCTGCTCCAAATCCCTTGTGTCTGCCTGTAATAACCTGAAGAAGCATTTCTGCCTTTTCATATTAACATTTTAACAGCTCTCCCTCTCCAAAAGCACTATCTCAGTATTGGGAAGAACCTTTTCTCCTCATCCCCACATGATACAGATTGACAAGAAGAACATACCTTAGTTGCTGCTCTGCTTTCACAAGTTTAACAGCCATTTGCTGAGATCTTTGCTCCAGCTCCTGTGCCTCAGCTTCAGTACAGGACAAATTCTGTTTGGCCTGATTGTACTTCTGAAGAGTGTCTTTAGTCTAGAACAAAAATTGAAGATTATTGAGACAATACATTCCCCTCTCATGCTTTCCACACCTATAACCTGCAGGCTAGCTGTCTAAAGACGACCTCCTCCTGGCTTGAATATTCCACTTGAGCTTTTCCCTCTCTATACCACAAAGTAGAACCTTTTCTCCTCTCCTGTCCAGAGCAGAAAAGCCTCCTCCCCTTTGGAAGGACTGATACATTTTCTTTCAGCACAGGTTATCCCATGACTTATTTTCACAGAGAAGCATTTTAGGAGGCTTCAGGTTATCCCAGTGAAAATAAACTGCTTAGACAAACAAAAATCCTCTGCTTAAAACCATCTCAATGCAACACACAAATCCTTCTGCACTCAGAGCTACAGCTTTACTTACTTTCCCCCGTGTGCTCTCAAGTTCCACTTCAGCTTCTGACAGCAGCCTGTCTGCCTCCCTCAGCTCTGCTCGGCGCTTCAGGAGAGTCTTCTCTAGACATCCAATCTCCTCTGCAATATCTTCATGCTGTCTGAGAGACTTTTCCAGCTGCAGCTCTGCAATAAGGTTGTCCGTATACCCTTCAATAAAGTCCCTAAGTGGCAGGAAGAAAGACAATTAAAACACAAAATGCCAGAGGCCTGGAGCCTCTTGATGTTCTAGCCCATTTGCATTAATTGTGTATGAGTCAAAATTGACTTTTATTGGGAAAAAAGTTGAGGTATTTCCACACGTGTGCTCTAAATGCAATATTCTCACTTGTGTTTGCTGTGTTTCTGAGCTGCCTGTCTGAGCTCTGACACTTCATGTTCCAGCTCTTCTCTCTCATGCAGAAGTTCTTCAACATTTTGATGCAATTTTTCCACCTCTTTTTTGCATTTACGTTCAGCTGCCTCTGACCATTTCTCTTTGTATTTCCGAGACTTTAAATAACACACGGTGTCTTCTAGCCTTGAGACTTCACCCTCCTACATACAAGAAACAGAACAATAAAATAAAGACCTATTTTCTAATTCAGTCCTGAAACACAGGAGCAGCTACAGATGGCAAAGACAGGACTATGAGCACCAAAGGCAGAGCATTCTTAGCAGCTCGCTCAGATCCAGGACCTTCCTAGCAAGGAATTGTAAATTGTTTTGAAAAACTGGACCAATCTATGTGTGAAAATGAGGGGGGTTTCATTTTTTTTTGAGCAAGCATACATTAAAAGATGTCCCTAATCCACTCAGAGGTCAGTTGGCTATGGTGAAACCTGCAGCTCACAGCTCTGCCTCTTACCAAGTCGTGATGCTCAGGCACGTTGCAGTGAAGCACTCCAACAGGGATGAGTGGGATGGTGAAGCTGGGAGGCAGAGGACCATAAACCACCTGGGCTCCTGCAGGAGGTGGGCCATAGATAACAGACCCAGGAGCAACTGAATCTCCACTTGCTGCTGCAGGAGGAGGGCCATAAACCACAGTTCCCTGGGGGACAGGGGCACCACCTGGCAGGGCTGTGTAAATAACTGTACCAGGTGGGGGTACAAAGGGAGGGTCTTTGGGAACACCAGTGTCTTCATTTCCTTCATTAGCTTCTTTAGCTCTTGGATCTTTAAAAAAAAAAAAAGTTATTTTTAATTACTTCTTCAGTAAAAGATATTATTCAATGCACATTTTAAATTCTATGTAGTGTACAAAAATGTAACAAACACTGAATAACAAGTTCAACAGTAATAAACATTTATCATTCACTCAGGCACATCCAAAAAAATTCACTATGAACTCTAAGCTGAAATCCATCTTTAGTATAAATATTCTGAGACCATGAGATCAACTTACCTTTCCCAGAATTTGTTCTGTACAACCTATTTCTGACTGGTGAATAAACCCAGTGTCCTCCCTGGCTGGGCAGGTCCTCCCTCCTGCACTGCCTCTCCTGACCACAGCCTCTTCCAGGGGGGCATGGGCCAGAACACAGCAAGCACACCCCTGAATCCTTTGTGCTGCGGGAAGCAGGAGTTGAAGCCTAAAGAAACAAACAAAAAAAATCCCAGTATGTGTTAATCTATCAATAGCAAATAATGTAAAACAGATTATTTGTTGTAGACAGTCTAAAGCACTGACATTTCAGAGCAGGCTGTACATACTCTGCTTTCTCTGACTTCCAAGTGTGATGCTGCTTTTAAAGAGAGCACTAAATATATCTGAATAATATTTCTCTTAAATTCTGACAAATGCTGGTTTGCAAGAAATGTTTGTCTGTAACATCCCCTTTTAAGCTTCACCTAAATGAATTTACAGTGCTGCATTTTGAATGGTTGCCTCCAATATTACATTCACTAGATTACCACACAGCAAAAGGCTTGGAGGGAATATTTCTGTATTTTTCTGTGTTCCTTAACATGCCAGCCAATATTTTATTTTTTAATGGACTTTTCCCTATCAACAGCTTTCCACACATAATAGGACTTTGATTTCTGACCTGTGAAGATGGCATGTAGTACCAGTATCCCCTTCTTTTTAATGGATCTGCTATACTGGTGATGTAATCATTCTGGTGTGAAAGCACATTTTTCATGGCTGCAATTTCATCTTGTAAGTTGTCAATTTCATCTTTATTGCCTGTAAATTAAAGACAGTTTTATAGGCATATAAGGGAAATAATTAAGTCAGCAATCCTGCACTCAGCTTTTCCCTCATTATCCTGTTAATCTGAAAGAACACTGAAGAATTGAATTGCTGGGGGAAACAAACAATGTTGTTATCTAGGGATGTAGACAGACACTTGCAAGTCTGTCATTTCAAGACTGCAGAAATACAAGTTCACAGGCAGGTGCCTGATGCTCATTTTCCTTATAGACAGATCTCTGACCATGTTCTACAGCAGTATAAATTCAACTAATAGCACAATTAGTGTTTTATAAACAGTGTTGTTAATAAAAAATAATGAAAACTAACACACTGACATTCTGATTTTCAACATTACTCCATGGTTCTTAACCATCCATTCCTCTAGGCTTTGTATCTGAAGCAGCAAAGACCCACCATCCATCCACATCACAGAACTGCCCCTTGTCTGGTTGTTTCATACACACAGACAGAATCCACCCAAGCACAGTGATTTAAGCACTGGATGTATCC
The DNA here is from genome assembly GCA_013401335.1 of Brachypteracias leptosomus. Taxonomy (NCBI): domain Eukaryota; kingdom Metazoa; phylum Chordata; class Aves; order Coraciiformes; family Brachypteraciidae; genus Brachypteracias; species Brachypteracias leptosomus. The sequence continues at coordinate 121,401 of VYZX01005032.1, read as the reverse complement.
TCCATGTTTACTCTCCTAGAATAAACCACCAGAGCTCTGGACAGCTCCTCAGACCAACCAGTGAGAAATATGAAGAAAGGGAAATCTTCAAGAAATGGAGAGAAAGGGAAGGTTACCAGTCCCGACGTTATCCAACAACCATCTCAAACGGTCAATTTCTGCTTTTTGTTGCTCCATAACTTCATTTAATTTCTCGATTTCAAACTTCTGAGAGCTTGATGCAACAGTCTTCTCACCAGCTTTCTCCACTTCATGCTGGAACTATTTAAAAATGTAAGTTTAAATCAAAGCAAAGCACTTCAGATTGTGTCAGAACTTTTTCAAACACCCGTCCATCCCTAGAAAACCCCTCATCCAGCAGAGCACAGGTACCACTCTGGTGCAGTAAAGCTGTTCTTCCCATCCCCTCCTGTGGCCAAGGTTTACAGATAGAGCCATGTAAAGGCACTTGAGTAAACAGGGGATAGTTTTACCTATAATTCAGCAACTCTCCTCAGTGAGGTTTTCACTCTGTTCTTTGGCAGATGTCAAGGGAGAGAAGAACATTGTAACTCGGGAAAACTCGAGGAAAAAGGGCAGGGCAGATACCACTAAATTTGCTATTTTCAAGAAATCACTGAACAAATCCAAGCATTTTATCCTTCTCATTTAATACAGAGCAAACATCACTGCAACCTACTTGTTCATCCTTCTCTTTGAGGAGTTGTTGTAGCAATTCTATTTCTGCTTCTGCTCTGGCAAGATCCCGGGCTGCACGAGCTGCCTTAGCACAGAACTCCTCAGCTTCCTCCATCTCCTGAAAGGGAAATTTTCCTTTGAGCTTCACTTTGCAGGAACACTTCAGAGGCTAGCAGCTGTCTCGTGCAGCTTTGTGAAAAGCTGACTAATAAGAAGCATCAGCACTTGTCTGTTCTGGAATTCCAGAAATTGGCAACGTTTATGTAAAATAATGTTTCCCCTCTAATTTACAGTATTTCTACAGACCAGATGTTAGAGTGTAGCCAAAAATGGATCTTGGTTTTAAAAACCTGAAGTGTAAGAACCAACTTTCATAGTCCCTTTTGCTTTTCTAGCTTGGGTAACAATATATTATCAGTTTTTTGACTTTCCACTAATACATAGTTTAACTTGCCTCTCCCTCACCTTCTAACACACAGCAGGACACCAGATTTTTTCTCAGGCACTCATCTACTCCATTTCAAGATGAGACTCTAAAGCAAGAGCTCCTGTGCAGCAGGACCATTCAGAGTAAAGCTTTGAAGCTGAATTTAAAAGACAACACCAGGGCTGCTCCCATTATGATGGTACTACAAAGCACTACTTATATCCAAGCAATTAATTGATTTACCTCAGCTCTCTCCTGATTAATCCTGAGGACAGTCCCATGCAGAGCCTTGAGCTGGTTTTTAGCAATGGAGAGCTCTGTGGCTGCCCGTTTATCTGAAGTGATGACTGCTCTCTTTAACTCCTGCAGCTCTTTATCTAGGCTGACAAACTGCATCTGTGCCCTGGCATCTTCTACTTTTTTCTGAAAGCAGGAAAATAATAGGTTAGATAAGTTTGAAGTCAAAAGCAGCATGGAAAAAGGCTTTCTGGTGGTATGGCTTTTTTTCCCCCCCACATCCCATTTTGTATTGCATGCATACAAGTCACAGAAAAAAACCCCCAACAAAAACCTAAAGCAAAGACAACCAGTAAAAGATAAGGAAAAGAAAGAGGTTACATTTAACCTCTGTGTTCCTTCCTTGTACTTGATCTTAGAAAGCAAAATAATTCAGAGGGTTTTGAATCTTCTTTTCATGAGCACAAACAGTGCACGGACTTGTTTTTATTCATTCCTACCCTTTTCTCTAAATCTTCCAGTTGAGCAAGAATAGTCTCTTTCTCCTCATCTGCCTCTTGGAGCTGTTGATCAGCAAGGCCTTGAATTTCTTCCATGCTCTTTATTTTTTCACGCAAACATTGAATTTCATTCTCTAACTGATGAACCTTGTTCTTATTCTGCCTGTTTTCAGCTTTAACCTACAAGTGAAATAAGTTAGAGTGAGTAGACAGAAATTTTGGGGTTTTTCCCCCCAACCAAAAGCCACCCTATTTTAATGATTTAAAGAAACAACTTCTGAGGAGTGTGGTTCCCAGCACACCTTGTACCAGAAGACAAAGGAAAAAAGAAATGCTTTCTTACTCTAACTATTATATTTTAAAAGCACCCAAGTTATTTGAGTAGTGGAGTGTATGGCCCTTTTGAGGAGGTTACTGGCTGTATTTTCCTACCTATAATTAAACTCTTTTTTGCCTCTGAGACACATTATTGAGTCTAAATGCTCATTCACCGAAAAATCAGGCAAAAATTGTAAGGATTATTAATAAAAAAAGTAATTCAGACTCCACTGCTACATGAACACCATAAAGTGGGTCTCTCCTTGCTGCTGTACAGCTAAAATTAGAGAATGCTTGTGGAAGTTTTAATGCACATTAAACTGTGCATTAAACTTCTTCAAGCAACACTTTTTCCAAGCCAAAAGTCTGCAAAGGACCATGTGTCCTGTCAAATACCCCATTTAACACTTATCGAAATAAACCAAGAATTTCACAGCATGGGAAGTGGGCAGTTATTTGGTTTTCCTCTTAAGCTTTTACCTGCTTATACAGTTACTTTATAATGAAAATTACCACACAACATATATTTGTGCATAACAACAAAATCACAAGTAACAGCATCCTGTTGTGAGGCATGTTTCTGGCAAGCAAACCTATTCAATTTGTCTCTCTTCTGAAAGATGGAGTGTAGCAAAGCTACAACCACACTGAAACTTCATCCTTCTGCTCCAATTTACATTTGTTAGCCTAAGCTGAAATTGTCTTACTCTTGTTTTTGTTGTTTTGATACGTGCCTGTCTATATTTCTCCTGTACTTCTTCCAGTTTTTCCTGCTGGGATGCCATGTCTTCCTGCAATTGTCTTTGTCTGGCCAATGCTTTCTCTTTTTCCCTCTGAGCGTCAGCAAGGATGTCATTAAATTCCTTCTCCAAATTTGCAAGGCCTTTCCCTAAAACATCAGCTGAATTCTGACATCTGAAAGAGAAACAACCCAGATTCCAGGACAGAAAAATAGTGATTTTATATTGCCATACCAGATACTGAAATAATGAAGTCTACAACAGTGCAAGTTTAAGACATCCAACGTAAATGTATTCAGGTGCAGCACTGAACATGTTACAGACAGATCTCCACCCTGGCTCTGTTTATCTCATTGTATTTATTGCCATTCTTTGCTGCTTGGGACAAAGGGGAGGGAAGTTTTTGCCCTGTCCCTTGCACTGAAGCCCAAGAGGACTGTGTATTTCCCTCAGTCATGTCACCACTGAGCTCAGGTGATGTTCTCTTAACAGCCTCAGGGTGCTGAAATGCATGTCTGAGGTGCCCCAGGTTGCCCTCAGGAGGATGCAGCCCATGTTCCCTCTTGCTCTCATGGACTTACCCCTTCCACATGCATGAATCTAACACTGGTTGTACTTTTACTCACTTCATCTCTCCAGCTCCTGCCTGAAGCTTCTGCTTGAGTTCATTTATACGAGCCAGGACTTCCTCAGGATGAATTAAGTTACCCACTGCATGGTTTAGCTGATTCTGAAGATCTTTAAGCTGTTGTTTCAGGTTATTATTGTCTCCCTAAAAAAAAAAAACAGGCAAAAAACCCCACCCCCACAACCATAAGCAAATGCACACAAACTATAAAAGCTAAAATTTTTAATACCTAAATTTGTTTGGGGTTTTTTCGTCGTTGTTTTTTGGGGGCTGGGGTTTATTTGTCTGTTTGCTTCTGGTTTTTGAAATAAAGAGTCCAAACATTTTTTTTCAGTGTGGCCTGAGCCACTATCAAGACTCCTCAGGGTCACAGCTTTAAAGCAGAACTTATTGTCTCTGTTTAGGTATTGGAATAGGTTTTTTTCTTCTGCATTCAAGTAGTTTTCTTACTGACATGTACTGAATGAAGCTGTGGGAAATTAGGATTCCTATAACAATTTATCAATCCTTCCACAATATAACTGAGCAGCTCTGAAATTATTTCAAAGGTCAATCTAAATAGCTAGAATAGAAAAAAAAGACTATGGTGTAAGGTCTCTGGATAAGAAAATTGAAGTCAGGAAAAGTCATAAATACTACTGAACTACAGAATCCTTTAAAATTCTTATCACTTTCCCCCTGGGGGGAAGGGGGACATGCTGCCTATCAGGTAGCTTTTAAAATTACAAATATAACATCAAATAGTTCACCTGCAATTGCTTGAACTGAGAAAACAGCTTATAATTCTGTTTTTCCTTCTCTTCTGCTAGTTGTGCTTTGGTCAGAGCATTCTCTAATGCCTGCCTTTCTTTTTCAAGTTCAGCTTGTAGGGCTGAGAGTTCCATCTATCAACAGAGAAAACCTCCAGATTAATATCCCCACTCCCAACCTGTCACCCAAACCCAGAACAGCTACATTTCTTAAAACAATGACAATACCTCCTGAAAAAAACCCACAGAACAACCCCAACCACCCTAAATCAACCCATCACCATTTATACATAACAGGGGTATCTCCTAAAACATCATCATCACTTGTTCAGTAAATTCTAATCTGGACCTTGCATGAGCATGTCCTACCCATCAAGGAACCAACAGATTTACAGTTTATCAGTGTTCTACAGAGAGCTTCCAAGTTTTTCCTGAAACACCCAAACTAAAAAGACTTTGCTATAAAACTCAATTTCTACCACAAAAAGCAAAGGCAAACCTTGTGTTTCACCCACTACTTTTCACAGGCCTGCTTTAGTGTATTTTCTTTGACGTGCATGCAGTTACCTCTTTCCAAAGAGATGCAGATTATTAGTTTCCCTTTAAATATGGTGAATATTCTCTACGTGTTCCCAAATGCTCTGTACCTTGCTTCAATGCAGTGTTATACAACCTGGCAATTGGGGCACATCTAAACAATTCTTTGCAAGCCAAGGGTTGAGATGTGGCTCAGAGGAAGGTGTGGCTGCTGCTCACCACAGAGTAGGTCATCCCTTTGCAGCACACAAGCTCTGCTCCTACCTGGCTAAGTTGTTTCAGTCTTTCCAATTCTTCTTTGTGCTGGTTGGCTTCAGCATCTCTGTCTCTTAGCTGGGCCTCCAGCTCAGCCTCGTAGGCGCTGATGTTCCCTTGTGCATCTCTAAGGGATTCATTTATTTCCTGCTGCTCCTGGAGTGCATCTTCCAGCATTGTGATTTCCTGGAATTCCACATTCATTTTAGAGACATGTACACAGCAGAGCCAGGATTTCTTGGAGTACATTCCCCCCTCTTCTTCTGGTACTCTGGAACTCACCATCAGTGTGACAGCAGAGGGATGAAAACAGACACTAACTCCAACCACTAAACTTTTGGAGCTAGGTGGGACTGCTACACACACAGCTCAGGGACACTGGGTCAGAGACTGTACAAAAACCTACACTCCAGTTAGAAAGGTGTAGCCTAAAGTGATACACGTTTGTCCCTGGTATTAAGGTTGACATAAAACTTAACAGGATGCTCAGACAGCTCTCCAAGTTGGCTGACAGGACAGATGCAAGTAAATAATACACACTTCCTTGTCTAGTGTCCAGTTTTCATTGATGCAATTCACTGTATCAACTGCAAATCCATTTTTAGTAACTTCTAAAAGGCAAAACCTGCATTTCCAAGACATCTTCCATACAGATCTACTGCACATCACTTGCAACTGGTTTTAAAGGACAAATTCTGTTCTTAATGTTCATGGGGAACATCTAGTTGAAGTTATCATATAAAAAAATTTTAGCCAAGAAACTGCTTTGCTATTCCCTATTTGGTCGTTTGCCTACCAAGTTTATTCTTAGGTATCTGAATTTGGGAGGAAACACAGTATTAAGTCTTACTTTTCTCATATTTTCTGCATCCATGGCAACTATTTCCAGGTTGTCTCTTTCCTCCTTTAGACCTGCCAATCTTTGTAGCAAAGATTCTTTATCCTTCTGCAACTCCTTACATTCATCACTGGCCCGTTTTGCCTGACACTTCACACTTTCCAGGTATTCCTGTAATCCAATGATGATACCTTCCAAATCCCTTTTCAATGCTTCATTTGTTGCTATTTGACCTGCAGAAATGCAAAACAGGAGTTGAGACAGTTACAAAACCACACTTGTTCCCAAAACAAACAAAACTGCCTTTTAAAATCTTCTTTAAGATGTTTACCTATTGGAATATGTAGTAACCATAAGTAATCAGAACACAAGCAGAAAATGCCCCCGCTGTGTTTTAAAGGCTAGGATTAAATTACCCTATTAACCTGACCACTGGAAAAGTTATAAAAGAACTATAGTTCTTTTTGTTTTCCTGCCCCCCATCTAATATAACAACATTTCCTATCTTTATACCTAGACAATTTTTGTTTCTGTTTTTATATTCATATTCTTTTCTTGGATATTAACTTTAAGACCAACAGAAACATTTACCATCAGTGAGCTGCTGCTCCAAGTCCTTGATTTCCTCAGTTTCCTTTGCAATCCTAGAGAGCATTTCATCCAGGCGACTCTCAAGCTGTTTGTATTGTTTGTTCATCACATCAAACTGCTGTTCTTTACTTGCTTTTTGGGCTTTCATGTGAGCCTGTAAATTAAGTTGGAAAGGTAATACAGATTAAAAACAAAACCAGTGTTTTAGCTCAGTTCTGCAGTGTGGTACTCCTGGCAGTAAAAGTCACAAGTGCAGCATATGTTGTGGTACTTGTGTTTTGGGTTTGGTTTTTTTGTTATTTTTCCTCATGACTGCTCCATAAAGAGTCCCAGATACACAACCAATCTGTGTGATCAACAGCACTGTTGTTGCCTCCCCCTTGCCCAGGCATGATGAATGAGACCTGCTTTTATAAATTACTACCCAGGGCTACTACCTTTCTTCCTGCCTTTACTTTGTTTCACCATTTCCTCTTCCAGTCAAGAACCAACATGATTTCCTTCAGAAGCTTTAATCCTGTCATCCTGGGTTGCCTTCCCAGCAGATGATGCTTTAGAACATGTCAGATAACCACCCGAAGGAAAATACTCTGAACCAGCAAGTCAGGCCAACTTTTAAGTAAATCTTACCTATAAACAGTTTTAAAATATTCTTTAGAAATACACTGTACTCAGCTCACGTAGACCCCAGTCAGGACTTTGTGCTTTTGGTGTGAATTTAGCCAACTTTTTCAAGCTAAACTTGATTATCAACACAGAATCAAAGAATTGCCTGGATTGGAAAAGACCTTGAAGATCATCAAGTCCAATCATTAACTTAACACTGACAAGTCCAAACACAACACAGTGCTGTCTCTCATTGCTATGAAATTCATCACAAACAACTCCAGAAACTCGGAAAAATACAGAATTATACTGTCGGGATAAACAGCAACTTTATCTTACTACTACAAAAAAAAATCGAGGCAGGAATAGAAATTTTAAATACAAGTTATCAGAAAAATCACTTATAAAGTTGCATGTCTAACAGAAGTAATGACTAAAACAAACCCACAGCTTTCTCTGCTTGTCCTGGCTCACTCCGGAAGTTATTTTTAACAGTCCCATCAGTACAAGTTGTCACCTCGCTAAAGCCTAACGACCCCGCGGCTTTTCGCAGAGAAATTCAACAAGTAAACCCCGAGCAGAGCCGCTGAGTCACGTCCCCAGAGCACTGCCCGAACCCCCCAGCACTTACAGCGGGGCCTTTGTCCGTTCCTCCGCCGGTTTCATTTACGGAACGCCCCACCCCTGATCCCGAGAGAGTTGGATTAAAGCAGCGGGATCCTCAGCGAGCAGCGTGTCCGCTCCGCTGCGGCGGGGCCGGCCCCGGTCCCGGTCCCCGCTCCGGGCGGTTGGTCCCGGCCGCCGCTTCCTGTGTTGTGATTTGAAGCGAGGGCGGCCCACGGGAGGGAAGGGCCGGGCCCGGCCCCGCTCCCTGCCCCTGCCAGGGGCCGGCCCTCGGCTCTGGGAGCCTGCCCGAACGCACCCGGCCCTTCTGCTGCTCAGCAGCAGAGAGAAAGTGTGAAAAAACCGAAAAAGCGCATTTTTAAAAAAGAATTTGCAAGCCTCGGCTGGAAAAGGGAGGCAAGCGGAAAAGTTCTGCCTTTGAAATGGCCTCAAGTTGCATCAGCCAGAGCTGCTCTTGTGCATCCAGCTCTGCCTCAACCCTGCAACATGGGACCTTGGAGACCTTGTTTGACTCTATCAGCAATGACAGCACTATATGACAGCCTCAGTGCCCACCAAAAAAAAGCAGAATTAGACCTATTTATTGAAAATTTGTTCTAGTTTTAGGATGCTGAACTACTATGGAAAGCCAAAGCTGCTGCTGCCTGCAGTTCACAGGCTGGAATATTAACACAAGCTGTCACCACTCTGGCCAGGTCAGCTCCATCTGCTACTCCAGACAGTTTTCCTAAGCCCACCTCTGAAAACAGACTTTTGTGCCAACACAAGAGCTGTGACAAAGCAGCACTTCAGCTATAGGCCTGCAGCATTTACACAGCCCTTAAAAGTAATAAATCTTCAATGCCAGGTTCTACAAAACGATGCATTAGGGATTTGTCACTCAGAAATTGTCCCCAAGGCTCTGCATGGAGTGTTTTTGCAAAGCATAAAGATCTGGTTCTATCACATGCTGTACAGCAACTGCATCAAAAACTAGTTGTCCAAGAGTTTTAACAAAGTTGTTTGGGTTTGGTTGTTATTTTAAACAGTGAAAAGTTGTGTGTTTTTTCAACAACAGCTAAGGAAATTGACAAATAGCAAAAGAATATATATTACTATAATTATATAAAGAATATATAATTCACAGAATAGGCACAACTGAATGGTGATCTGTTAAAATAGCCCTTACTCCATTTCTCAATATATGAACATATGCAGTACATAAAAACTTCAGATTTGTTTTACTTACATGTCTTGGATCTTCAGGATTTACAGAAGCAAGAGAACTCTGCAAATCTTCAAGCTCTTTCTGTTTTTTCCCTATTTCTCTCTTCTGTTTCTCGATTTGTTTTTCCAGCTCTAAAGCCTCCTTGTGCAGCTGATGCAGGATTTTTATTTTTTCACTCAGTTGTTGCTCAAGACCTTCCTTGTTGGCCTGTGATACCTGGAGATAGTGGTAGAAGATTGGGTAAATCAGTTTAATTGGAAATACGCAGCTAATCCACATCATTTTTAGAAGTTAAAGCAGACTGCTAGTCTAGACTAACAGGTCAACCCATATATATTGGGAGTTAACCATCATCTTCAGCATCACATGGCACATGTTTAGATGCAATTAATTGCACTGTGACTTCCACAGCTTATTTACAAACAAGCTGTCTAAAACCCGTAGGATTTTTCTGATGTATGAGAAAGGGATTTACACACATACAACAGCCCCCTCAAAGAAAAATGGGGAGAAAACATTGTAATTTCTCCATCAGCACTGCTTGGCTTTCCCTTCCTATTCATGTAGCAACTTCTCTGCATACTTTTTTCTGAGCCAGAGCATCCTCCAGTTGTCGCAGTTCCTCTGTTACTGTCAAGAGCTGTTGCTCTGCATTTCCTATTGCACTTTGCACTTCTTCTAATCTTCTTTGTGCTGCAGATGGGGAAAAAAAAAATAATTTAAAAATCACATTATAATCTGTATAACATTGATACACATTTTCTGATAACAAAATCAAAATGCATTTTCTTAGAACAGTGATAAAGCTAATACACTCTGGTTTCTCAAAAAGTTTTAATGAGTTTTATACAATTAAATTAATGCATCAAATATAAAACCTCTCTAGTGTTGTTTTCAGTATTTAATCCTTCCATCCTGAGAAAGTAATAGCAAAAAGAAATTGTAACAGTTTTGCATCAATTAGTGTTTAAAGAATTACAGCACTTACAGCCTTTGACACACTACTGCTATTCTTGTGTCAAGTATGTGTCAAGCATTTAATCAGTAGAATAAATGCACTGAGATACATATTTTCATTTTTATTGGATAAAAATTCAGATTTTACCTGAATTAATCTTTTTTTCTTTGCCCTCTAGTAGTTCACCTAGAGTTTGGAGCTGCACTTTCAGCTGGGGTTTCCTACAGAAGTCATCTCCATCTAGTTGCATTTTTCCAATCTCCACTTGCTGAGCGTTGTTAGCTATGTACCCTTCTCTTATAAACATATTTCTTTTATACCTGGCCTTGCCAATGTATGGGCTTTCACCAGGTACATTATCAAGTTCCACATCCTGAAATGTATGAAGCAATATGTTTTTATACCTATCTTGGAAATGTGGTTGCAGTCAACTCATAACATACATTTAACTCTCTTAACACGCATATAAAAAAAGACATTTGAAATCAGAATCATTAGAAGAAAATACACTACACTTGACTTGTTTTGCCTTGAACATTCTTGTTATTTTATAGTGGAATTAAAAACAAACCCAACTGGGATTTGATCCGTTTGTTGCAAATGGATACTGAAAGTGGAAATTTAACTGGAGGAATTTTTCTTCATATTTTAGACTTAATAGTAACACAGATTATACTTAGTCCATTACATCAACTTTACTCAAACATGAGTTTAAAAATCATGTGCAGTTAACAATTACTCCTCTTTACATTTCTTCTTCTTTCATTCAGGCTTCTCTACAATTATTTGCAAGTACAACAGAGCTTAGCTCTACTAGGAGAAAAAAAAACAACAGAAAGGACAGAAATTCTAATACCACCTAACTCAAGAACATTCTGGCTTGGGAATGTTCCACGGGAAAGAGCCACCAGAATTAAGCCAGAAGAGAGGACTGTCATTTATTTGGTTAAGAAGAAAGAAAGGTTTGTTCACTGACTTCACTTAGCTAAAACATATGCATGTAAGTATGTACACTAATATTCAACACATTAAATGTCACTCAAATTCAGTTTAGTTCAAAACCTTGTAATTTATGATTTTAGAATGAAATTCTGATATTTCATAATTAAAAATTCTTAATACAGCAGTATCTATTAGAATTGTAGAAAAAAAATATTTTATTTTCCAAGTGAAAAAGCAAGAGAAGACCCATTATTTTAAAATTCTTACCTCTGAAGGGAAATAATTTAATGGCTCAAATTTTGCATCAATCTTATAAAATGCCAGCTCCTGCTCCAGCTCATACTGCTTCTGGCAAGCTCGGGTGAGCTCCACTGTCTTCTGCTTTAACTAAGAATCCAGTAAATAAAGTAAGTTGGATTCATTATCACATACATGTCAATGCAGTAGAGAGCAGGCCAAAAACATTCACTTTGAAACAAAGCTCACATCAGAAAAAGTTAAGATGGTGTATTTTGGATCAAGAATATCACAAAGTGCAGCTTTATTACAATATGACAACTAAGCGTAGACAAGAAGCTCACAATTAATGTAACACAAATGATCACATGAAAGGCCTTTTAAGTTTACATACATCAAAGGATTTTGTGACTAACTTAGGATAAAAAATAATTGGGGTAAAATCCTTTAGCAGAACCTATACCAAATAATGGAATGTATTTTCTGCTACTAATGAGCAGTGACTCTCTGTCTGTAAAAGAGCAAAATATCTCAATTGTCAGATGGATACACTATGCATTTCATTTTAGCTTAGCTTTGTGCTGATTAGGTTTTGAGGGCTTTTTCTATTTAAATAAAGGTCCATCATGTGATTTCTTTTTAAATCAACTTTTCACACCGAATACCTGAGGGAGAACATGCAGCAAAACTCCAATAGACAGTGGAAAGCAGGACTAATGGAGGAAAAGAAATAGAACAGAGTGGAATAAAGGAAAGGCTTAAAGGAAGATTTAAATGATGTATGTCATGCAAAAATTAATTGTGTTTCAGAGAAAAAAGGGAGAAATAAAGACAAATCAAGAAAATTTTATCCAAAAAACCACAGTGAATATAAAGTCTCACTGGAGCACTTCAGACAACTGTTCCTACTTCAGTAAACATGCAAATAAATCCTAGAAATAAAAATAACCATGCAACCAGGAGCACAGTGGGGCTACCTTCAGTGAGGAATAAAGGCTCTGCGGAAAGGGAACTGTGACAAACCAATACACCAGCTAAAGGAAGAGAGAAGCAAGCAGAGTTTGTCATCCAAAGGACAAGAGTGGGTTGAGCTGCAAAATATATGCTGCTAAATCTCACTATATTGAAAAGTACATTTTAGAAATAGGCTGCTGATTAGTGTGTGTGTTCGTGGAAGAGACAGCTACAGAAATCTTAGCTCCAGAGATTAGGAAGGATAAAGTTTTAGAGGACAAGTCTAACAAGGAAGATAAAAGCCATATATCAAGTTCCCATCATGTCTTTCACAACTGAGCACTCTCAAGTCAATAGGACTTTTCTTGTATTTTATAGCTACCGATGAAGGATATTTGTCAAACTTAAGATTTTAGGGTGAATGAAGTACAAGCAAACTAATGGACATTACCCAAAATAATAATCAAGGGGTATTACTAACATACAACCTTGGTTTTGTAAAAGAACTTAATCTTTTCCCTTATTGCAGCAGCACTTTAATGTCTTAACAACAGGGGAGATTCAGTATATCAGCAATTTAGCAGCTAGAGGCTACTGAACCTTTCATCAACTGACAAAACTGTAAACAAACAAAATTACTAGAGACAAAGAAAGAAGTTACTATGAAAAATAAATGACAACAGTGATCCTGATTGCTGGCTCAATATACTTACTTTTTCCACAGAAAGAATATTGAAGAACTGGTCAAAGAATAATCACTCCCTACAAGTTGAGGTGCTTAAGTTTTGTTTCTCTTAATTTTAAGCATAAATCTCCAGCCTTTTGAGCTCTCAGATTGTCAGCTGTTCCTGACAGCAAAGCTATGCCAAATATTTACTTAGTGCAAGTGATTATCTTACCAATTCATTTTTGGTGTCCAGGTACCTTTGTAGGTCTTCGTAGCTTTGTTTCTGTTGCAAAGTTTTGTCTTTTAATGATTTGTTGACCTCATCTTGATGGTGAAGCTGCTCAAGCACTTTGGACTGGTTCAGTTTAAGGTTCTCCATCTCCTTTACTGTGTTTTCCAACTCTTTCTCTAATTTTTCTATCTCTTCTGAAAAAACAAAGCAACAGAAACATTCAAGTAGATAATCATCTAAACCCATCTAAACTGAAACTTGGTGTCATTTACTATAGTTTTAACATATCACTATTACCTAAATTAAACCTCTCCAGAGCTTCCTGCCTGTCCTGGTTTGTCACTGGTTGTCCATCCAAGTTTTCCAGTGCCCGCAGGTGGAATATGGTGTACAGGCGGTAGTGAGGCAGACTCGCCACTGGATTATCAGCAAGGAATAGAGAAGTCAGATCTTGGAGAGGCTTTAGTTTAGCTACATCATGGAGCTAAAATCAAAAGAGAAAAGAAACAATGATTAGACATCCTTCCAAAAACAATTAAACCCCCATTACTGCATTTCTGATTCTATAGACTCTGTTATGTTAGATCCATCTCAAGGGATCTACTTTAACGTTTACACTAAAGTGGAATCTCTAAAATCCTACCAAAATACACAGTACATTGACTAAAGTAACTTCCTAAAATCAAATTGTTATATGAAAAAAGCAAAGAGGGCAAATTTAATCTAGCTTGACCTTGGAAGTTTCAAGATATATCTCCTGTGGATATATAGAACATTCCATTCCCCCAGACTTGTAAGAAAAGGGAGGTTTAATCATAAGGAGTACTCAAACAAAGCTGGTTCATCTCTAAGTAGCATGACTCCTTCAGGAATTGTATTCAGTGACCTCATTTCACAGACTTTTGTAGCTGCAAAACATGGAAATTAATCTGGACAAGAGAAGTAAATCTAATCATGTCCTAAATACAAAATACAAGCAAATAGATTATTTACAGGTCTCCAAAACCACATAATTAATTTACCATAATGGACACAATTAATAACATGCAAAAGTCTTAATGTTTTCACTAAGCTTTTCCTACATTTCCAAAACCTTGTGCTTTCCTGAACACCATAATACAGGTTATGCTTTGAACACCTGGCACAGAAGGAGAGTTTTTTCTGATCAACAACTTTATTACGCTCGCAATGGCTGCATTTCACAACAGACTGTGTGGGAAGACACTCAGCAACTATTCAGAGTAAGTTAATGTAAATCTACCAGTTCATTTCAAGATTCTGAACAATTAAAGTTCCTAACTATGAGCACTTACTGATGAGACTTTGTTCTGTTTCAGGTTAAGGATGCGGAGGGATCTCAGTTTCTTCCCTACCCACACAGGAATATGCTCGATCTCATTCCCTGCAAGGTTCAGCTTTTGCAGATTCTGCATGTGTTCAATACCTTCAATTTTTCTGAAAGTAAGAAGAGAAAGGTAACTTATCATGAGCCATAGCAAACTTAAAGTGCAACTGAGGCATTATAAACTACAGCAAAGTCTGTCTAAAATAACTATCATCCAAGAGATCAGCAAAAAAGTTGTTTACCTCCATGGACCCATAATGAAATTAAATTACATCTGCTTACTTTCCAGTACTACATTAAGGAAAAAAAAAAAATTCACAGCAATTCAGTGTGGCAAAACCTCTACCTTTACACATCTTCATTTTAATATTATTTTAAGGTGCAGTAATTCCATTTTAATATGCCAAACTTGTTCTTGTCTCTTGAGAACTTTATAGGACACAGACGAACCAAACTAAAGATCTTTTGGGTGAGTTGTTTTCTTTTACCACACAAAAGAAGGATCAACTGTAAACTGACAGCAGGTAGAATTACACTTTTTTAGTGTTTTCATTAAAACACTAGATAGCTAATGAGGAAAACAGGCTAGCTTTCAGTTCACTTGGGCATTTATCTAAAGATATGAGTACTATACAGTAGAAAGTGCTCTTGTGACTTTTTTTGTGAGTAGAACCAACTGTATCTAACTGAAGTCTGAAAACTTAGAGCAGTAGCTAAAAGCTACTGTGACTTTTTCAGTTCCTGTTGAGAGAGGAAGTTGTGTGAATGCAACGTATAGAAACACTCGTGTCTTGCTCACTTCCTAGTGTTAACCTCCCTACTGCAAAGTCAGTCTCATGTAAAAATCATAATTCGTTAACAGAAAAATTAAAGAATTTTGCAATTGTCTGAACCATTACCCTTCAACATTTTTATGCCACCCAGAAAATATACCAGACTTTCAAAACAGTGAAAGAGAAATTTAGTGAGTTTAAGCCCATTCAGCTTCCTCTCCTAAAAGAAAACTTCTTGTATTACCTATAACATGCAGTAAAAGTTTAATTACAATTTTAATGAATTTAATTGGGTTATTGTACACTCTTCATTATGGTATCTGGAAGCTTGCATTTCTGACTTGGCTTCCTAGGAAAACAAATTTTAAACTGCAGCAATGGGACACAAACCTCACAGAACTATTTATCCATCTAATACCCAAGAGCTCGTGTTTTTTAAGATCTCACTAAAGCCTGATAGTCTTGATATACAACTGGTGGGAAATTCACCTTAACTGCTTCCATCTCTGAGACAACTCATCTGACCAGTAAGAGAATGTCAGCTCTGCTGTAGCTGGGCTCATTAGTGTTCCTGCTTACCTGATTTTGTTGCAAGACAAATTGAGTTCACGCAACTTCACCAGTTTATCCAGCTTCTCAATCTTCTCTATTTGGTTGTTACTAAGATTTAACGTCTCTAGTTTTGAGCACTTCTCCAAATTTTCTATATACTAAAGAACAGAAGATTAATCCCTTAGCATTGTAGCTTTTTTTTTTTTTAAGAAAAAGACAAATTCCTATTCTTAACAATACCTGTTCATTAAAAGATACAAGTCACTCTAGTATTTTATTAATCATAGTTTCAGTGTTGCATTTTAAACCCCTGCTTTAGGTACAGTCTCCTGTAGTGTTGGAAGAGGAAAACTAGGTTTTAAATCTACAATGGACCGGTCTCACCAACACAAAAGGGAACTTGCCATTAAAACACACAACACATCACACACTAAATAAGTCTGTAAATTGATGCCTTTCTAAACTTCATTCTGATCCAAGATTTTTTTCTTTTGTACAAGTCTCCACTGACAAGTTTGGTTTGTTTGGGTTTTTTTCCAACAGAAGCTGCTTGTAGAACTAGGCTCATATAATTAGAATATAGTTGTTTACATCCACTTAAAATTAGACCTTTACTAAAATATATAAATCAAAACTAACAGTTACTTTCAATAACTTACCTTAAATTTCTTGTCCCCATCCTTTGGGGAAGAAAGGTTCAGTGAGCTTACCCATGCCAAATTTTCCTGTTTTGACAGACCTTTAATAAGGGGTTCAGTAATGTACCTAACTCCTGGACTAACACCATTTTCATCTGAAATTAAACAGAATTGGTGATTTTTATATTAGTCTTTTACTTCACACTGAATACTGGGAAAACATTTAAAATTATTCCCCCCTCTCAATAGGGAATGAGAAGAAACCGTGTAGCAGAAGCACTTTCAGGAAGTGACATATCAGAGTAAGCCCTTGAAAAAGGCACAGTGCACATCACCCTTTCCCCCTGGCACAGAATGCAAAGACTAAGAAAAAGGTCTCATTATTCTAGCCAGCTTTCATTACTGTAATTTCAGAAATGGAAAAAGATGAAAGCAATTTTTCTCAGGCTTCCTTCCACCAGATCATAATCACACCATTCACAGAACACTGTCTTTTTATGCTTTTAGTATGTACTTTTATACCAGCAGTAATTTATACCATACCTTTATGAAGCGTAGATTCCAAAGCAGCTTCTACATTTTCTGCTGCAACATCAAGTTGTTGGTGCCTCCTCTCCATGCTTTTGTGAGCAGATGGAGATGTCTGTTGGCTGAGAGGAGATGGAGATCTGGTACTTGCACTGACAGGAGACATTGGGCTGGGTGTCCGGGAAGCAGACCTCTGTGGTCTTCTACATAATCCTTTCCTCACTGAGCCTTTCTTCATTGCCAAAAATCTAGAATATCATATGACCGATACCTGCAAGAATGAAAATAACCCTCAGTCTGTACTTCTTAATGGTTTGCATGCCAACAGAGATGCTACAGCAGCATCTTCTTAAGAAAATATTTCCAATAACAGTATAGTGCCAAAAACCACATCTAAGCCTATTTTCCAATGGGTAACAGCTTCCAGTTTTCACAGGCTAACATATACTGGGAGTAATGGTACCCTTGGCTACTCACACCATTCATTCTCCAGCACACCAGGAACTGGCTGAACTGCTTTCTGGTTTACAACTCACCTCAGTAACTGTCCTGCAATTTATGGTTTACATAAAGTCTGATAGGTCTGGAGATACTTTCAACTTGGACTAACATAGTTAGCAGAGGACAGAAAGAGGAGTAGGATCCCAGTTTTTACTACAGCTAGAATCATCCATTTCGCAGCTAGAAAACACAAGCCAAAGAAGGCAGCAGAGGAAAAAAAAACCCAAAACAATCAGTCTAGCACCAGCATTCCTAAAGTGTTCCCCTTTTGGCAAACAAGTTATTATGTGACTGCCTGGGAAATTCCACAGAATGTTAACAGAGACTTCCGTCAGTGATGGATTTATTTCCCTAGGGGTAGGAATAGGCACAGTCACATGTACGATGCCTTCTGTGCACAGTCACCATCTTCATGGGACAGGTTTTTATTAAAACCCACACGCAGTAAAGAAAAAGCACATTTTAAGACGTTCTTTAAAACAGAAATGCATGTTCTTAAAGGAACTATGAGCTATGGGTGAGTACAATGTGTTTTAAGAAGATTTACTTCATTAAAATGTTTTTTACCCTGAATCTTCAAAAAAGCAAGCAAGAAAGAAGGAGCCACTCTTCTCTGTAGTACTTGGAGGCAGAACTCATTCAGGGCCAGAGAAGCGAGACTGGAAGGGGCAGGAGAGGGAGAAAGATGATGCTGAGCTCGGAAAAGCTACTTTGGGAAATTCCTTCATGTTTTAAGGAGAGCAGTTGGGCATTTTACTGCAGCTTTACCGGGCTTTTTGCCATGAAAACCTCGACAAAACGCTGAGGCTAAAAGAGGCGGGAAAGGGGGGGGCGCTGAGCTGACCTGGCCGCAGAGGTAGCGCTGGGTGTACCCCGGAACCCAACGGGGAGAAGACGGGCCCCAGTGCCACCGGCTCCCCGCCGCCTCCCCGGTTAACGACTGCGCACCCGCTCCACCCGCCGGCACCACGGCCGAGCCCCCGGCCTCTGCCCGCCCTCCTCGCACCTGGCAGGATAGCGAGCACCGGCCGAGTCCCGCGGGGGTCGGGCTGCGCTGAGGCGGCCGGGGAGCGGCGCTGCTCGCTGAAGGGGGATCCCGGTTCCCGCCGAAGGCGGTTCCCCTCAGGCCTCCGTTTTGATTACCTGCGTTGACATGGTAACGCCGTTTCACCGCTTCCCGCCGGGGCAGCGGCGGGCAGGGCGGCCTCAGGGCGACTCCGTGCGAAGGCGGCGGCTCACAACGCACCTCTCTCCCTCCTCCCTTCCTCCGCCGAGCGTTCGCCTCCTCCTCCGGCAGCCAGGCCCGAGGTGCTGCGGTTCCTTTAAGAGCCCAGCGTGAGGCGCCCAACCGCCGCCATTTTGTCTGGTTTTGGCCGGCGACGGGTAACGGGGCCGGTCCTGGCGAGGCCGCGCCCCCTCAGCGCCGCGTTCCCGCCGCGGGCGGCCCCTGCGGCGCGTGCGCTCCCTTCCCGCCTCTACCCGGCCCTCAGCTGCTGGAGGGGAGGTTCGGAGAGGTTTTGTTTTAATTAAAGCCCGAGTAATTAAAGCATAAATAACAAAGTCTTCTCTCGTTGTTGCTTTTTGGGTTGTTTTTTTTTGGTTGTTCTTTTTGTGCATTCCGTATGTATGGCATCACCTATTGGTATAAATCAGTATTTAGGTGGGTTTCAGTCTGGAACACTGTATTTAGCTTAAAAAATACTACGTTTGGTTTTGGTTAACTCAGTGCAGGAGGCCTAAATTGCTGCTATCTCCACATATTGAAGTAAACCTATTGTAACAGGTTTGGGCTGTGTTAGTTTGGAATCTACAACCAGGTGTGAGATACAGGGTTGAAAAATCAGTATGCTGTATCTGAAAATGAAGGGGAAGGGACATAATTAGATTTATAAAACATTATTTCAGGATATTGTTAGTTTTTTGAAGTGTTTTCTAGTGTTTTTCACTGTTTGTTTTTTAGTGTTTACATACCACCCATGTTAAACTTAGGTACCATCCATGTTAAACACTGGATTCTCATTGTTTGGTATTTAGCAATAGCTGTTTGGGCTGTTATCTTTAATATCAAGCACCTTATATTTTACAGGATTTTACATTTACATTGCTGTTTGCCTTGTAGTTAATTACATGTGTTGAGAAACCCAAGTTGGCATTCAGGTAATATAATTTTCTATTGATCAGAAGTAGTTTTGTAAATATCTTTCCCGTAAAGGTTGGCTGTGGTATTTGTTTAAACTAGGAATCTTGCACAACTTTAGTTTGACTTTACATAAACTTATTTGTTGAGATATCCTATGCTTAGTTACCAGGCATTTTCTCACCAATGGCTCTTTTGCAAATGCTGCTTAAAAAAGTACATGTTATAGATGTATTGTGTCCTAATATTTTCATATTGCAGTTTTATTTATTTGTAATGGAAGTACTTAGAAAGTTGGCATCATCTGGAAAACAAAAGGCTAAAACAAATTTGCAAGTGAAGAGTTACTTCAAATGGAAAAAACCTTAGAAACTTCTGGTCTCAACATATCAACACATTATGTTTCATGTAATTAAAATGCTTTTTTTCCTTCAGATGCAAATTTAAAATTACTTTAAGTAAAAATTATTTTTTGAAGGAGCAGCTGAATCTTGTTCTTTATTTTGCTTAAAATTATTTTTTAATGTAGCTGTCAAAGTTAGGACTGATATAGGATTGCTCTGAACATACTCAAAACCAGAAATCCTAAAGTAAAAAATTCCTGACTTTAGCTTTCTTGGGAGGGGCAATTAATCATTAACTGAGTGAAATGTGTTGGTGGTATTCTCGTTCATCTGCAGCAGAAACCAGGCACAGTTCTTAAGTCTGGTTTGCTCTTTGTTGTCATAGACACTATGACTTTTTTAATATATTTTTTTGTTTTATTATTTTCTGGAACAGCTTTTAGCCAAGAGAAAACGTAAGTATGGCAAATATAGAATTTACTGGAAATGTTACTTAATTGCTGTCTGCCTTTTTAGGTAGATACAGAATAAAAGTGCAGCCATTGCAAAAAGCACTGTCCAAGTGGATGTTTTCACAAGAAAAATTCTCCCTAGTGTCTGTGGGACTAGTGCTAGAAAAAGGACTGATGCTTCTGGAATTATTGTATTTACTACCAAAGAAAGAAGTAGACTTCCCCTTACAAACATGCAAAAAAATTAAGAAATAAATCTGGTGCTCATTAGCTTTTCTGTAGTGCCTGAGGACAAATACTTTGCTGCAGGTTTGATGAGAGCTCTTACTTAAATGTGTATTTTACAATTGTACTTAGTGCTTTTTTGATTCTTACATCTGTTAAAATATAGATATAGATACCTAAGTGCTTTTGGCTTTTCAGAAAAAGGAGATGCATGTGTATGAGATGTTTGATTTGATGGCACTTCATGTGTATTTTAGATACATTAGGTGGTCTGGTTTGTGCTTTTGTGGAATGATGCCTACTTCAGTTTGCAAAGCACTGAAGAAATTAGGGTAATCCTGCAAATATTTATTGACATTTGCCTTTACAGTCAGTTGCCCCATTCATTTCAGTAAGAACTTTACCTGCAGGAAAACTACACCAGGCTGCTATGAGGAAGATGAATGTTTGGGGGTTTAATTTAGAAAAAGGAATAGTGATTTCTGTGTAAACAGCCTGGTTCAGTAGAGGTGTTCTTGTGTGTCTGCAAAAACATTACTCCACCTGAGCTGTTACTTCATCGTATTACAGTTCTCTTAAAAATTAATTCTGATGGGGACTCTGCTGTTTTTAACAAGTGTCTTAGAATAACTTTCCCTGATTATCTTGTTTGCTGTAACAGCGTGTACATATGTGAATTATAGACCAAAGAAAGAAATCCTAAAGAAATACAGTTCCATTACCCTTTTATTGTTTTATATTCCATACACAGGTATGTCCTTACAGCACCAAAGATCTTCCGAGTTGGGGCATCTGAGAAAATTGTAGTTCAAGCCTTTGGTTATGAGAATGAATTTCCAGTCAACATTGCCATAAAGAGCTTTCCAGATAAGCTCACGATTTATTCTTCTGATCATATGTCCTTAACTGCAGCCAATGGATTCCAAGATGCTGTATCTTTAAGAGTAAGGAACTCAGACTTGCAGTGTTTTTATTGTCACTTTTAGTTGTAAGTGTTAAAAGGATGAGGGTAAGTTTGCAGTTGTTTAAACTGGGAAGAGCAGCCCAGCGCCTTGGTTTCGCAGTTTGCCACATGTAGTTTATGTCACTTTAGTTTGTCTGAAATGGAAATTACACTGGATAAAATGAGTGTAAAGGAAGGATGGCGAAGTTAAACAGATAATCCATCACATTACCTCCTGCCTGGGATCTGCACTTGGCTGTGTCAGTTCCGGACATAAATAAAATGCAAAATTTCAAAATAATCTGTTTATAATTTAATACTCCAGACCGTCATCCATGGTGTAAGCAAGAATAAACCCTTGTGGGTGTGGATGTTCTTACTTAATGATAATTAACAACAGGATAGTAACTGCTATTCGGATAGTCTTTGCAACAAAAAATACTGCAGGAGCAAACACTTGGAAAATATTTTAACATTCTTTAAAAATCTTTATTTCATCTCCCCCAGATCCAACCAACAGATTTACCAAGAACAGACAATTCAGTCAAGTATGTGTATTTGGAAGCTGTTTCTCCACATTTTACAAGATTAAAAAAAATTCCTGTTACCTATGAGAATGGGTTTCTTTTTATTCATACAGACAAGCCAGTTTATACTCCTGATCAGTCAGGTAAATAATTCTTTTTTTTTTTGGCTGTTATTTATTTTTAAAGTCTCTTAACTTTGCCAAGGAATTGGGATTTAAATGTCCTTTATTGCCATTGGCTGTTATTTCATCTTTTAATCAGCAGAATAATATTTTGAACTGTTTTTTGATTGTACTGTAGAAATTAATTCCATCTCCCAATATTCTCTCAGCCCCTGCCCTCTGCATCCTAAATGACTAATCTGTGGCATGAGTGAAAAATTTTCCTGGGAATATGTTAAAAATATTTGTGAAGGAATGAGTGAGTCATTGGTGTCAAGTAGATAGAGCTTTTCTTCTACAAAAACAACCTGCTGGGATTGTGGTGGTAAAAATTACACTTCACTGGGATAATTCAATGTGTGAGGGTGGTGCAGGGGCTCATGTTGCTGGCATGAATCAATACTGCTTGGCCACATACTGACAAAAGGCCAAAAGAATTCTATAAACTTAAAAAATAGGCATAAAAACTTGGATTTTGAGGGTTTTTAAAAATCTCCATGGTGGTATGACTTTGAGATTTATTGCAATAATTCTTACAGTGAAAATCAGAGTTTACTCTCTGAATGAAGAACTGCAGCCAGCTCGGCGAGAAACTGTCCTGACCTTTGTGGTATGTTGTAATTGGATTTAATATTCATATTCTGTAGATCATAATCTTAATAAATGCAGTTAGATGATAAATCAGTAGTGCAGTCAATAGGTCATTAAACTGTTAGATGTTTTTGCAGGTAGACAGACATCTTTGAACATTTCTAAAAATTACTTTACACAGTTGGATAGAGGTTTTAAAGTCCTAGATCTGAAGTTTTTACAGACTGGAAAAAAAAGAAGAAATATTAATTATCTTTAATATCTTGAGAAATTATTTTTGAGGGAATTTTAGTGATACACAGGTTTCCTACTATTATTTCCTTTAAATAGAAAAATGATCAGTATCTACTATATTTTTTAGCCTTTAACAATAGGCTTATTACATTATTTTTGATAAGAATGATCTCTAACTGCTGATTCTTTCCTCTTATAATTTAAGGATCCTGAAGAAGTAAAAGTGGATACTATGGAAGCAGAAGATTTCACTGGAATCATTTCTTTTCCTGACTTCAAGATTCCTCCTAATCCTAAGTAGATTTATTTAATGCTTTTTAAGAACTGTTAACACAATACTGCCTTTTCTTAAGGATTGCCAGAGTGTCTTGCTTGATGCACAGAGTGTGCATGGCTGGAAACTGGGAGATTTCTAACAGTGCACATAACATGTGGCCACAGTATAAATAAGGAATTTATGACCAAGTATTCTGCTTTTTGGTTGACTTCCAAACTAACCTTTATCTCCCAAAGCCAAGTGGAAAAGTTGCTCTCCGTGTTTTCCAATAGCTGGCCTAGGCTCACTGAAATGGGAGAAATTGAGGAGATGTAGTGAGGAAAATCCTGGTGACTGAACTGAAGTTCAAGGTCAGTTAGTGGTAGGTTTGTCTTGCTCAATTAACAGGAAGATTAGTAAAAACTACAGTTTTCTACTGTACAGATAGAAACAGCGCCAAGTTTGTATTGATTTCAGGAAGAGGAAACTTTCCTACTTAGGTTCATACAAATCACCAGCATTTTTCTAGTAACAGCAGCATATAATATAAATATCTTGTTAGTTCCCCTTTTAGTCTTGAGAGGGTGCTGAAGATTCACTGAGTTGGCAGCAGGATGCTAGCAGGTGCTTGGAAAAATGATTTATTTCTGATTTACTTTTCGTTAGGAAATTAGCAATACTTTTAGTCTGGCTAAAAATTCATTTTGTAGCCTTCTTGAAACAGTATCTGTTAGTAGCAGACTTGCAAAATTTTTACTGTGGTCCTTTACAGCCAAAAGACTGTAGCAACTGATTTTCTAGAATTTATTACATGAACTGCAGTTGTGCCTCAGTGCTCTAGGCAGAGAGGACCCTGATAGAAATCTGCATGATCTTCTAAGCATTTTCCTGGCTGATATTACAAATACATTTTTCAGTGTAGATACACGTACCCATCTGCTGTCTGTGCAAAACATTAGCATGCATCATACTTTTTTATAGTATGTGCATGTCAAATTATTATTCATTACTTGAACTCTATTATAACAGACTTATTTACTTTATTGTGGAATTTCTGGATTCCTTATTACTGTGCTTTATAACCTTCTAAATGGAACAAGTGTATTGACTTTGCCTTCATTTAACCAAAGAAGGGATAATTGGTCATACCCTCTGGCCTTGTTTTTATTATTAGGGGAAAAAACTGCATTGTGCATTTATATTGAGCAAATATGTTTGCTTCTAGTGGCAAATAAAAATTATCCAAGTGATGGTAAATGAGGGAGGTGATAGATACTAATCCTGCTGATACTTGTAATATAAATAATAGCCTATTCTTTTCCCATTTGTTTTAGTGCTTTAAAATAAGTTTCAATAATTATTAAAACATCAAAGCAGAATCTGTAGGCATTGAATGTGCAAAAACTTGGTGCAGAATTTTTCTCTCTAGATAATTGACATGGAATATTAAGTATTAATATTAAGATATAATCATTGACATGAAATATTGTTAAGTAGTAATATTAATTTTTGTCTTCAACTTTCATCTTAAAAAATGCTTGATGCTGACATTTTGTAGGTATGGGATTTGGAAGATTGAAGCCAAGTATAAGAAGAATTTTGTAACCACAGCTGTTGCACAGTTTGAAGTTAAGGAATATGGTAAGGTGTGCCCATACTGTGAACCTTAATTTTTATGTATTTCTTTCAGTGCAATGTATAGAGGACAGCTATGCAAGAAGGCAAGAAAATGCAGAAATGCCTGAGGTATCACTGGTGTTTAATGGGATGCAATGCAATGCCAAGTGGCCATGGCAGTTGAAGCTAATAGATCATGTCCCTGTAAGACTATATTACTAAAACTTGCCTCTAAATAGAGTGATTCTTTAGTATGTTGGGGCATCTTGCTGTAGTTTCAGTGATGCAAAATGTGGAGCCAGGACAACTGCAGATAATGTAGAGCTTTAGAACTTGTGCTTCACCGTGGATGAGCTGGCAGCTGCATTTTGGAGCTATAATATCATAATTCACTTGAAACCAACGAGGATTCTTTGGCTATGCAGGACATCTTTCTGAGCACCTGTGACTTAATGTATATAAACATGTCTAAGTGGCTTTGTTTTCTACTCAATTTTCAGCAATGCCAAGTTTTTCCATCACCATAGAGCCAGAAAGTAACTTCATTAGTTCTGATAAATTTGAGAACTTCAGGATTGTTGTGAAAGCTAGGTAAGGAACTTGGGCTTTGATTTCTAAATGTGTGTGTATCTCTTCTTCTTTTACCTGTGCCCAGAAGTCCTCCTCTGCTTCCTCAGGAAGCCCTATCATCCCAATTCTTTCTGCTCTGTAGGAGAACCAAGTGACCCTTTTAAAATTTCTTACAAAATGATTATTTTTCAGCAGAAGTGTTCAGAGCTACACAGACTTTTGTCTTCTGTCTCTTGCCTAGGAAATTACCCTTCTTAAGAAACAAATGCTTTGCTGCAGTCATGAAAGTAATATTAAAAGCATTTATGTTCTTGCTTTGTTCTCAGCTATTTTTATAATAAAAGGCTTCCACATGCTGATGTTTTTCTTCGTTTTGGAATAATTGATGAATCTGGAAAAAAAATGATTCCTCGTGCAATGCATGTAACTAGGGTAAGAACTTCAGCTTGGCCTGTGTAGACTTCATATGGTTAGTTCAGGACTGGTCCAATTCCCCTGAAGTTTTCCCACTAAATTTGAGGAGAATGGGTCCCAACTCCTAATTTGCAGCTATTCAGTGCTATCTTTTGCATGTAAAACTGTCGTCAGGGTGGTAGAAATACACTTTAAAAGGAAAGGCAGGGACAGCATCTGAGGCAATGTAATTTCAGTCTGGTTCAATTACTTGCTTGAGCAAACTGGGGGATTGAAATTTGTATGAAATCACTTTTATGCTCTCTATTGCAGAATAAATGAAAGAGATCAAATGGAGACAAACAGATCAACATTAGATTGATGTGTTTTGGGGAGTCTGTTCTCCACCAATTATCCTTCCCTCATTTAGTCTGACCTTTTTGATGTAGCTGTTGAAGGAAAGGCATTATCTTTCCTCATTTAGTGAAGATATCTGTGTTATTCCTACCTCTTGCTGGGCCTGCACACAGACTTTGCAATATATGCCATTATTATCAATAATTTTTGGGAATAAAGAATGTGTCTTCATTAAAACCTGTCTACCTTTGATTTCCTCTGAGAGCAGACAAGGAACAGAAACATCTTGAAATCAGAATTTGCATATAGTATATCTCTTATTTCTAAATTACTGACTACAAGCTAATGATTTGTATTTCATTTCCAGATTGAAAATGGAGTTACTGACATCAATTTTAACAGTAAGAGAGCAGTGGGTTTTATAGGAATTCAAAGTCTAGAGGAATTGGATGGGTCATATTTATATATTGTGGCATCAGTGTTGGAGACTACGGGTAAGTTGCTTTTTAATTGATTTTTTTTTTTTTTAACTTAACTTGCAAATGTAGACAGAACCGGAAGACAAAATTATATCCATAACTTTCCTGGTATGAGACTTTCTTTAGTATTCAGAAGTCCTTCTTCCAAAAACTTTCAAGGAAGAACAGCCTGTCCATCACTGTAAAAATGTTTAGGGATTAAACAATTATTTTGGGTTTTTGGCCATTTGTTTTCACAACAGTGCTGGGAATTGAGTCTAAGTGCTATAACAGCTTGTGCTGTGCTTTGAGGGCAAGCAGAGAAAACACAGGCTTTAGGATGTGATTAATAAAAGGGACATAATATTTTCTTAGGTGGCCTCAGTGGTGAAGCGGAATTTGCTGGAGTGAGATTTGCTGTGTCTCCTTACAAACTGAGTTTGATTGCTACTTCTCTCTTCGTGAAGCCTGGACTGCCCTTCTTCATTAAGGTTAGTTAACAGGAGCAGGGTTGTTGCACATTACAACATAAAACCCATCATGCAGAAGCCTTTTTCTTTGTTGGAAATATTGCTGCAGGTCTTAAAATGCTTTTAATTTCCATTGACCTTTTACCTTTTTTTTTTTAACTTGCTCTTGTAGAAGCAGCATAGCAGCTTCAAAGTTTTCTCCTTGAAAAATGTCAGTGTTCTTAGACGAAATGTTATTTCTTCTGATGCACAGGTGCTGGTGAAAGATACAGGTGATCACTTTGTTGGACACATCCCTGTCACTCTCACTGCAAAATCTGTCAGTGAGCAAATGGATGAGACCCAGTTGATATCAGAGGGCTCCGAATATGGGAGAAGAGAAACAAGTGTGAAAGATGGAACTGCTTTGTTTGTTGTTAACGTCCCATCCGATAGCAAAACGTTGGAGTTTCAAGTGAGTTTTATCATTCCAATAATTTATTTCTTCGAGGCTTTCATTCTGTGCTTTTGCAAATGTACAGCACTAATGGGAAGATTTTATACTCAAGAGTTTAAAAACTTGGAGACTATTATTGCAAATAATCAGTTATGAAATGCAGGTGCCCTAAGGAAACGTTATTTTTCTATTCAAGTCTTTATTGAGTTGTTCTGAAACAAAATATCCTACTTGTCACATAGTTATAAATAACAATTATGAAACAAAAAATCCAAATGAAGTGTGTGGAAACACATCTCTGGGGGGAGTACTTGTCTCACTATGTAGGGAGGCACATCATTAACCTTTGCTGCTCTGTGGATATGCTTGTACACTAGTATTTTATAGCTGACTTGATATTTATAGTTATTAGAGAAAACAAAGTCTTGAGTTGGCTTTTATTAATCTTTCTGAATAATATGTTGCAGAATGCTTTTAATATTGTAATTATTTGTTTTTTTAAGTATAAATCTATACTTAAACTATTCAGAAGTCTGGACACACAGCTTTTGTTTCCTCCTTTACTAAAAAAAAATTCAGACATTTTATTATCTTCTCAGGTAAAAACTGCAGATCCACATCTTTCAGAGGAAAACCAAGCGAGTAAAAGCTATGAAGCAAAAGCTTATTCATCAT
The DNA here is from genome assembly GCA_013401335.1 of Brachypteracias leptosomus. Classification (NCBI taxonomy): domain Eukaryota; kingdom Metazoa; phylum Chordata; class Aves; order Coraciiformes; family Brachypteraciidae; genus Brachypteracias; species Brachypteracias leptosomus. The sequence continues at coordinate 93,293 of VYZX01005032.1, read as the reverse complement.
TAAGTCAGAGTTATCTATATATTGACTGGGCTTCAAACCACAAAACACTACAAGTAGGGGATACAATAAACATTAGGATATATCCACATAGTCACTATGTTGAGAAAATACAGCACTACAGCTATTTGGTAAGTAGCAGATGTTTCCACATAAAATACTGAATTGTGATTTAATATGTAGTCGTGGATGAAAAACCTCAACAATCAAGAAGTATCCTCAGCACAGAACATGTGCAGCTGCTCCTTCCATGTACAATCTGTCAGTCTTACAGTGAAAAATTGAATTTGAATTCTCTTCTGACGTAAACTGGGATTAAGAACAAGTAGTGAATTGTCTTCTGACATAGACTGGGATTAAAAGCAAGTAGTACTAGTCTCAAGAGCTATTCCAGGAGCTGAAATACAGAGGAAGAGAAAGATGTGCAGAGACAGCCCTTCTTTTTAGGAGGTGAGGCCAAGAGCTACCTTCCCTTGAACTAGACTCACTGGTCCCAAATGCATTTTTGTGTATGTTGGGTTATATCTGGATGCAAATAATTATTACATGTAAGAAATATATTAAATATAAAATTAGATTTTTTTATTCTCTGTTGTTTTTCTGTTACAGATCTTGTCAAAAGGGAAGATAGTAAGCTTTGGAACTCAGAAGAGAGATAAGGAATTGGAATATGAACATGTAACTTTTCAGATAACCCAAAGAATGGTCCCTTCAGCACGTCTTATTGTTTACTACATAGTCACAGGAGAAGAAACTGCTGAGTTAGTGGCTGATTCAGTCTGGCTGAATGTGGAACAGAGATGTGGGAATAATCTTGATGTGAGTAGCAAAATAAGCACTGCAATTTGTCAGTATACATTCATTTTATGGTTAGATTGTAAATTGGATTTGCACAAGTTCCTCGACTTATTAAAGTGCCTGCCTTTCAGATGGATTTATTTTGGAACAATGTGCTTTTAAAATGACCAATATTTGTTTTCAATTTATAGATGAAGCTGCAATCAAGCAAAAATATCCTGAATCCAGCAGAAGTTGTATCACTTAGCATGAGAACACAATTCAATTCCTTTGTTGCTTTGTCAGCTCTTGACAAGGCAATATATGGGGTCACAGGAAAAGGAAAGAGAGCGCTGGAAAAGGTTAAGTAGTAGCCACAGAAGAAAAAACAAGTTGCTCTTTGGTTCATGTTCATATTCACATAGCTCTTGTCTGTCATGCTCTCAGCAAGCCTCAAAATGGGTAGAAGAGCAATTTAATCCAGAATAAAAGTTGCTGGTTAAATCTGACGGTTCAAAATTATAAAAAGAAACTTAGTAAAACTAAATTGTGGTTTTAAAGGCAAATATGAACTGTCTCATCAGAACTCTTCAGACTTGGCCAAAAATAGGTTCCATTCTTAGAGAGCTCCTTGATCAAAAGGCTCAGAGACTACATCCTCCTGCTTAGTTCTTCCTCTCATCTTTTCAGGTTATATTTTTAAGGCATCCTGGTGGAATGGTTGGCAGATGCTGAAATGTTCAGTGGGTTATAGAGGTTTTCAGTTCAGTTTTAGATAAGTGTGTATGTAAGTAAAACCTACGTATCATCTGTCACTGAAAGAATCCCATTCCTATGATAAACATGCCAGGTTTTTAATACTTCAGTGAGATACAACCTCAAAGCATTCTCATCTGTTACATAGTGCTGTTGAAGTGGTTTTGCACAAGCTAGGCTGAGTATCAGCACTGCTCTAACCACCTTAGGGAAGCTTTCCACCTTGATTCATCTGCTGTGGGCTGCAAGAAGGTGGCTGTGTTGGTGCTGGAATTAGCTCAGATGCTGCTCATTGGGGTGCTTCAGTGTGTTGTGAGGACATCTTCCAAAGGAAAGAGGCCTTTCTGCAAGTGCAAGTGAACTCCCTCATTCATCTCATGATATATTCCACATTTCAGTTATCTGCTGATGTGTTTTTCCCCTCAGATAATCCTACATTTGGAGAAGAGTGACCTTGGGTGTGGTGCTGGAGGAGGACGGAACAACGTTGATGTTTTCCGAATGGCTGGGCTTACATTTCTAACTAATGCAAATGCTGATGATTCAAATCAAGCAGGTAGATCCCTTTGTTCTAAGCATGAAATGGTGGATTTTCTACACTGAAATTTTCTATTGTGACTCTCAGTTATTATGTTGGAACTTACTTCATTTACTAGGGAATGCATGTACTAATCATTTTTGAGGGAGGGAAACATTTTGACTTGTGGATCAGTTATTGTAAGTGAAATGAAAATACTTGTAAGTAATTAAAATACTAAACAGAAAAAGTCTCCCAAATCTGGAATGTGATTTGATGGAATTATTTTTAAGTGGACTATGCTGTTACAAATAAGGTCATGTCTTTTGTACTTATTTATTTTTTGAACAGGTGAAACTTGCAATGAAGTTTTAAGAACCAAGCGGTCTGACTTCAGCGAGAAGATACACAAAGAAGGTGTTAAAAATATCTTCTAAAGTATATAATTATGAGAAAAAATTATACCCATTAGAAATCAAGAATCTCAGTTTTTCCTTACTACTTTTAATTATTGTAATTAACTTCATGTGGTTGAGAGAGAGCCTGACAAATATGAAAGATTACTTTAGAGAGGATGGTGTTTATAAAGCCTCTTAGCCAAGTGCTGAATTTGAAATTGGCAAGATTTAAGTACACATTGAAAATATAGCATATTTTGGAGCTGTTTGCTTCTTCTGAAGTGACATAGCCTGAAAACTGGCAGTAGTACTGTATGACAGTCTCTCCCAGTGACCAAGCCTGTCAGAAGAACCTTTGGCTGTTGAGTCTTAAAATGGAATCCAACTCTAATTTATCTTTTTAATTCAGAATAGTAGTGCTGAAGTGTGTGCCACTAGCTTTTGAAAAATGACAAGTTTATGTTCATCCTCAGATCTGTACCCTCACTGGGATTCTGCAGATTTTAAAAATGTGCTCAGTAGAACAAGTTAAGACACATTTGGAGATAAAAACTTCATCTCAAGGGGGGCCATTATTTTATTCTCATTTCAGCATCCAAATACGAACATCCACTAATACGAAACTGCTGCATGGATGGAGTCAGAGCCCATCCAATCTATGAGAGCTGCAGGGACAGAGCTCAGCGGGCTCGGGCTCGCAGGAGGAAAGAGTGCATTTCTGCCTTCCAAGCTTGCTGTGAATTTGCAAACAGGCTGCGGGAGGAAGAGCCTAATAAGATGCTAATCCTGGCCAGAATGCGTAAGTGCAAGAGGTTTACCTCTCCTGTGGCCATGTGCTGAAACACTTCCAGTGGAATATGATAAGAGAGCGTCGTGCCTGAGAAGGCAACGCTGAACTTGAGTGCTAAACTTGAATCCTTTGCCCAGGTCCAAACCAGCCAAAGGGTAACACCTCAGGAAAGGTCAGTGGGAGTGTGAAATTTCTTGTAATTGCCTGTTAACAAGTTAATCTGTCTGGATATTGGACAGATACTCACATGTGTAAATAGAGGTGTTGGGGTTAACACAGACTTTTGATGGAGAGTATTCAGATACCTTTGTTCTTTTATCAGGACAAACTTGAGGCAAATAAGCAGAATACAGTATTGCAAAAGGAAAGGAGAATGATTTTGAAGCCTTTGGTGGAAGCTGTTGGCAGGTGGTTTGGTTGGGTTTTTTTACTTGTTTTATTGATGTTCTTCAGATTTTGAGGCATTCTTGGAACTGGATGAGGCAGTAGTTCGTAGCTACTTCCCTGAAAGCTGGTTATGGGAAGTTCACCAAGTTTCTTTAAGGTACTACTTTTCTCCAATCAGTTACCAACATTTGACTTAGTTTTATACAAAGTAAATGCTAAAATTGAGGTGAGCTGTGTAGTCTTAGTTGTGTGCTGAGATGTGTGCTGAAATGCAATCTTAGACACACAAACCATGGGATGTTTCCCTCCCTGCAGGATATGCTTTCTGGTGCCCAGATTGAGTCACTTGTCCTTTCACTTTCAACCTTGCTAAACACCAGCTTCTATCAAGTGGGCTAAACCCAAGTTTGTTCAAACAAAAATCCACAACTCCTGTTTTCTAAATACACTCTTACCTAAGTCTGATAGGTGCAGGAGTTGCTCTGGGCCTGGGCTGTCTTTGTGTTGATGAGCTGTTGATGTCAACAGGAGGCTATTGACAAGGTGTAAATGTACTGACACTTCTAACCACAGGTCAAGGACTCTCTCTTTCACCTTGCCTGACTCCCTGACTACCTGGGAAATACAAGGTGTTGGCATTTCTGATAAAGGTAGGTACTGCAACCTAATTGGATTGTAGCTAAACAATTAGGGAGCTTTTCCCTTTGGGTTTTGCAGAACCCTTCATTGCAGGTGACACGTGTTCTAAAACGTTCATTTTCTGGTTGATGAAAAGAAAGCATCAAAATATATATTTAGAGAAAGGAAATTACTTCATTTCTTGCTCTGAATGTCAGTGGCTGGGAAACCAAAGCCTATCTTGTGTTTGAGTGGCCCATGATAAACGACTAAGAAGAATATAAGAACAGATAGTGAGTGACTCTTCCCTGGCAGAGCTTTACAGTGTCCTGCTATCAATAGCACAGGGACGAGAGGAGAGGAGGAAGCAAATTTTCCAAAAGATATGGTAGTCCAGAGAGAAAATTTGTTTCCTCCTTTGGGAAGAAGAAGGAGAAGCCCAAAGGACCAATGTGTCAGCAGGTGTGTGTGGAGAGTGGGAGACAGACCCCTGGGACAGGAAACAAGAGCCTGGTCACTTGTAAAAAGGCCTGGACAGTTTCAAAGTACATACTGAAAAATGATGTCATCAGTAAAGGTGGCAAGTGTGTGAAGACTTTTCCAACTCGTTTATCAGAAGGGTGGATAAGAGTCTGCTTTTATGTTTTTAATTTTCTTAGGTATATGTGTTGCTGCACCATTGGAAGTGCAAGTTGTAAAAGACATCTTCCTGAACGTGTATGTGCCTTACTCTGTGGTACGAGGAGAACAAATTGAGTTAAAAGGATCCATTTATAACAATATAGCTTCTGCAATCAAGGTAATTTGGGGGCTTAATGAATTGTACAGAAAGATTAACATAAGCAACTAAAAAAGCATTTTCTCTGTGAGTATCTCATATTGACTAGATTTCCCCAGTCCTCCAGGTAGTGTTATGTGTGCTCTATATAGCTATGTAACAAGGAGGTTCAATCATTGTTTCATTTCTTGCCATTCCACTAATTACAAGGTTCTCATGATCTTGTCTTGCAACTTTGCCTCATGAAAGTAAAAATATAATTTTTCTATTCCAGTTGGTTGGACACAGTCAAAAAGTGATGGGGTTTTTTGAATGTCCTACTCCAGAGCTCACAGATTATACTGTCTAGGGATTTACTAGAAAAGGACTATTTTTAAGGAAATAAATGAAACAGAAGTGCAAAATGATTGTTGAAAAACTTTGAGTAACATATGCAAAGGGATGTGTATGAAGCCTGGTGTTCCCTGGTGTTGCTAATGGAGACATTAGGGTAAGTTATAGTAATTCCAGAGGTAGTAACACTCACTCATTGTAAACAGAAGAGCAGTAGAAATACAGAATGCTCTGTGTAGTATTTCAGTGGCTTTAATATTTCTCTCATGGAGGGCAAACATTGAAAATCTTTCAACGTTTCAGTTCTGTGTTAAAATAGTGACTGGGAGTGAAATCTGTTCTTTTGGAGAATCTGCCACCACCAGACCAACGATACGTAGCTGTAATTTTAAGACTCTGGAAGGTGGTTCTTCAGCACCAGTCACCTTCAAGATCCTTCCTTTGGAGTTAGGTCTTCACACTATCAACTTCACGCTGCTGACAGACAGGAACAGTGAAATTGTCGTTAAAACTTTGCGTGTAATGGTAAGGAAAAAATCTAAATGTTCATAGTGTTTAAAAGTTTCATATTGATTCAGTTGTGAGAAATAAAAATATATAAAATCAATGCGTAAGTATTGCTATATTTTCATATTTTCATAGTCCAGAATATCATTGAATTCACTGAGGTGTAGAGGGAAAAATGCATGGCTGAGTGTTTGAGTACACACATTTTTAAACCTTGATTATAAGAAGTGTCAGAAAGATTTTATATGTATAAATAAATAGATTACAACTTAGTAAGCAAAGGAGAATCCTGTATTCTAAGTTATGCTTCACTGAAAAACACTTTTTTTGTATTTTTATACTTTCCTAAGCCTTTATTTAATTTTTTTGTTAGATTTTTCTCAAGAATCTGGGGAGATAGAACATTAGCTTAAATGTGTGTAGAATAGGTGTATAACAGTTAAGTAAAGCTCAGCTACAGAGGAGAGTGTAGAAGGCAAAACCACTATGGTTTTAGCTGTTGTTTCAACTAATATATTTGACCAAGCAAAAGTGTTTTTATTTCCTACTTCTTTCCTCTCAATGATTTCAGCCTGAAGGCATTAAGAAAGAACTTCACGCAGGTTTCACTTTGGATCCACAGGGTGTTTATGGTAAGAGAATTGATCATATATGTCTTCACCTTTTCAAATTCTTGCTCCACAATGATCAAGCTTTCTGTAATGTAAAAAAATGGGCATTTCTCCTTTCTGAAATATTCTTCATATGCCCTTCCCAAGGATTTTCTGTCCTTTCATTGACTAACAAATCCACCTCAAAACAGGTAGTCTTTCAAAAAAAGGCTTGGATTTGTTAAAAACCCCTTTATCTGTCTCTTTAACTATGAGATAATACTAAGCTCTTCTCAATGTGCTTGAAAACCAGTTAGCAGATGCTTTCTTAATGAAAATAGAATCTGTTCTCATTTAACCAGAGAAGAATCTGCAACCACAAAGTTTAGGTCCAGATCAGATTTTTTTCCTGTAACAAAAATGGCAAAAGAAAGATTAAAGTGTTTGCATCTGTTCTTTTTCAAAGGCTGGTATTGTTTGCATGGGCATATTTCTAGTTTTAAAGTTAATATAGTATTTTTATTGGTGACTTCTCAGGTAGCTGTAACCTTTGCATGTGGCTATTATATGAGTCATGCACTGATTGAGATTGTGCAGTATGGTATATATACATTTTCAATCACAGGCTCACTCAAGAGAAGACAAGAATTTCGATACAAAATCCCTCTAAATCTGGTGCCTAAAACAAAAATTGAGAGAAGTGTCAGTGTCAAAGGTAAGCTTCATATAGATCCTGCCCTTGGCTTCACTCTTGTGTTCTCTCATTTAAATAAATTTTGTTTCTTTCCTTTCCACAGGACACCTCATGGGTGAAGTGATTGCCACAGTGCTCAGTCCTGATGGCATTAATGTTCTTACAGCTCTGCCAAAGGGCAATGCAGAGGCAGAGTTAATGAGCATTGTCCCAATATTTTATGTGTTTCGTTACTTGGAAGAGTCAAACAACTGGCGTTTACTGGGTGCTGAAACCTTAACTTCAAGGACTAAAATGAGGAGGAAGATGAAAGAAGGTAGAGAAATATCATTTCTTGTCTTGCTTCAGAGGTGCATCAGCCTTGCTGAATGAGGAAGATAATATATCAATGAGCAAATGCAATTTTAATATAAATCTCTCTTTTTGTAACTTCTTTTCTGCCTAATATATCCCTTAGGAATTGTGAGTGTCTTGTCATTCAGAAATCCTGACTTCTCATACAGCATGTGGAAGAATGGCCAAGCTAGCACATGGTGAGTTTGTAAAAGGTCTTTTGATTAGGATGGGTGGGAAAAGCTCATTTCACCCCTTTGCTTTCGTATTATAACTAATTTTTAAAGGATGATGCTTCCTAGCAAGCATGAGAGGCAAGCTTGATGGTACATTTGAATGGTGCTTACAACTTTGAGTAGTATCTTTTGGTTCCTTGCTTTCACTTGCTAAATCTTTTGTTTATGTCCATAGCTCCATGCAACCAAGTTGGGCTAGTGGTTGGGAGCAGACATATATATATATAAAAAATAATAATTAGTAGGATTTTGCTCTGTTCTGAAACCTCTTCTTTGGGCTTGGAATTTTACAAAAGAACTCTCTAGACCTTGGTTCCCTGCAGGAGACATAAGCTCAAGCAAAGTTTGCACCCCAAATTTGAAGAAAGCAAGCTAAGCACAGGGACATGAGCAAGGGCAAGACAGACAATCCCCTTGTTCACACAAATATGATATTTAAAGGCTGTCAAACAGGAGGGGAAGTGCCGTTGGTGGAAAACTGAACCTGATGTTGAAAATGAGGCAAAATGATAGTCACTGTCCTGCTCTTCAGAATGACAAATGCAGTTGGCTCTTGGAAGGAAGGAGTAAGATGCTTCAAAGGCATCTTCCTTAAGTTCTGTACATATGAAAAAGTAATTCTGGGGGGATGTGATGAGTCCAGATCCTGAAACATGGAAATTGATTCCTGTTTAAAATTATTTGTGTAATTATTGCCCATTTGTTAGGTTGAATTTAAAATTCATCTACAATATTTCTTTGAACTGTGCAGTCCTCGTTTGCACAAATAGTGCAAATTTGTGTCTAACCTCTAGCAATGTGATAGTATCTACTAATTACAACAAATACATCTCTGATTTCCTTGGCAGGTTGACAGCTTTTGCTTTAAGGGTTCTTGGACAAGTGAATCAATATGTAAATCTTGATCAGATTTCTATTTGTAATTCCCTTCTGTGGCTGATTGAGAACTGTCAAATGCCAGATGGCTCATTCAGTGAATTTTCAGATTACCAACCAGTGAAACTACAGGTATGGAAACCAAATGTTTTCTGTGTGAATGCAGTAGAAGCTGAAGTCACCAGAATATATATAATATAATGTGAGTGCAAGATATTTTAGGCTGCATTTCACCAGAACACCTATTCAAGACAACTTTTGCCAGATTTGTCTTTTTCTAAATTCATTTAAAGCACAGCACACTCTTGCAAACTTTTCTATTTTCCCACTAAAAGTAGCTGCTTGACACTTCTTAATATTTAGGGAAAAAAATTCACAATAGTTGTGCAAGATTGATCTTACAATATAATAGTCCTGGCTTGACAATAACGTTATATATTTTGTTCTCAAATAAGCTATTGCCTTCAAAAGAGTCAACATATTCTCAGGTTAAACCAAATTAATATTTCTTACAGGATTTTCTATTTGTTTCCTCACCTAAACTGTAGAAAGGTCTATTTATTTAAATGAATTGTTCTTTCTATTTAATTATATTTATATATTTGATTTTGTAGGGTACATTGCCTAGAGAAGCTAAGGAAAAAATTTTGTACCTCACAGCATTTTCTGTTATTGGCATTGAGAAGTCAATTAAAATATGTCCTACTCAGGTAAATAATGCTTTTATTTTTGCCAGCATCATGTTCTGAGATTCTAATTTCTTCCATGTTCTGAGATTCTAATTTCTTCCATTTTCTTTAACATTTGTTCAAAGAAATCAAGAGGCTTTCTTCAATTTCCAGGATTAAGATTTATGTGCTTTGTTAGTCCTTGTCTTTCCAAATCAGTAAAAGAATAATTAAATTCTGTATCACTTTATTAAAAGATATATTGTAGAAGACATTACATACCTATATTATCTGATAGATGCTTCTTTAAACATAAGTCTAATAGATGTCAGCTGTAGCCTGTTCATCTTTTCAGCATATCCATGATGCTAAAAACAAAGCAGGAGAGTATTTGATGAAAAATGTGCAGTCTGCTCAGAGCCCCTTCACTCTGGCAATAACTTCCTACGCCCTGACTCTTATGAACCCCGACCACCAAGCTGCACGGGCAGCCTTCTCTGCACTCAAGAAGGAAGCATCTGTCATAGGTAGGTAACCCCCTCCCAGAGCTGTGCTGTCCTTGGCTCTCAGGCAGGCTGTTCTTTTAGGGTTTTTAAAGTCTCTCATGTGGTGGCACTGCTTGTGTCAACCCAAACCCTTCCTTTTTTACCGTTGTAGGTGACCCTCCTATTTACAGGTTTTGGAAAGATGCTTTCAAAGCGGGAGACCAGCACGCTCCCAGCTCCAGCACTGCACAGATGGTTGAGACCACAGCATATGCCTGCCTTGCTACGTTGCTAGTGGGGGACAAGAACTATGCTAACCCCATCATCAGGTGGCTGTCTGAAGAGCAGAGATACGGTGGTGGCTTCTACTCCACTCAGGTGAGTTAGCTCCTGGGAAGCGTTCTGCGGAGGCACCACCAAGCTGTTTAGTTAGTAATGGTGACCATTGTTCATGATCACAAAAATAGATTGCTTTGTTGTGCATTTTCATTTCTGGAATTAATTCTTTATCACTGATTTCTGGCAGGACACAATAAATGCCCTTGAGGCCTTGACTGAGTATTCTCTTCTCGTCAAACGGCTGAACTTGGACATGAGTGTTAAGGTAGCATATAAAAACCACGGAGACCTTCGGGTACTCAGACTGACAGAACAGAATTTCGTGGGCAGAACTGTGCCAGTGAGTGAATAGTATCTCTTTTCAACTTGTTAAATAATTACTTGAACTTTGAAATTGCTGCTAAAGTAGCTTTTGCTTTTAATAAACTCACAGTAGTTTGGTGTAGCAAATGTTTAAGGACTCTGCTTATCTGCTAAATTGAATGCATTTGAATATTCATTTATATTTAGTCTCTCTGCTTGTTCCTAGGAAGATTTTTTTTTGTAGTATCAGACCTTAGTATGTATTTAAAGTGCAGAAAAGACAAGAAGATTGTCTGACCTGAGTTGTTTCTAATAGCACTGTATTTATTATTAACTTAAAACTTTTTAACACCAATCCTTCAGGTCCCTTTGGATGATGACATCTATGTGAGCACTGGAAGCAGCACTGGCATAGCCACAGTAAATGTAAGCATGCAACCAATGGTTTTTAGATGGAATCTCTGGTTTGTGAACATTGAAAAAGAAAATAGAATTTCTCAAACTTTTCCATCTGTTGCCTTTACCTTTAGGCTGAAGGGACTGATGTCATTAAAGCTATATTTTTATATTTTATTAAGTACCACCATTGTATGACTTAATATCTAATGAGAGAGGTGGTGAAGTGTCCTCCTTTTCTTGGGAGGTTTTCTGATTCATAAATCTAAATAATGATCAACTTAGTTTTAATGCTCTTCACTTGTTACAGTCTCTGCTTACACAACCAAACAGGGAAGACCCAAATTAGTGATCAGTTGTGAGAAGTTGCTCAGTTCTGTTAGTCTGGTGTTTACTCTTAATTTATTAATCATTGAAAAACTGCTTTCTTGCAGTATTTAATGGAATAATTTTAGTGTACCTGTTGCTATGATATATTTTCTTCTAATCCTTCATAGCTCTTTTAGCATCAAACTTAATAACATCTGGAATGTTTTATGTCAGTTTGGAGGATTAACTGCTCCTGTTTTGTCTGATTTCTTTGTATGTAGGTGAGGACTGTGTATAACACAATTGGTACTTCTGAAGAGTCCTGTAACTTTGATTTGAAGATTGTTCCAAAGAAAGATGATGGTAAAGCATTAACATGATTTTAAATATTACTACTCAGATCAATACAAGGGAGGGAGGAAAAAAAACCCCTTACTTTAGCAAAGTATTTCTTAGTAAGAATTAAACTGTAATAAATTCTGCCTCTTCCTAAAAGCAAAAGTGGAGAAGTTGCTAGAAGCCTTTTTAGCCCTTCTTGAGACAACTACCTCTTTGTGAACAGAACTAATTTTTGCTGTATTTGTTTGCTTATTTGTTATTACTTATTATAAGTAAGATCTGTATTACTTGTTTGACTCTGCTTGCTCTGAAAAGGTCGGAGCAGAGAAGACGGGGACCCCCTTGGGCGCCTGGAGGCCTGTGCAAAGTAAGTTCAGCCCAAAGCTCCTCCTTGCAAAGGTGGAATTCCCAGCTGCCCTGTTAGGGATTTGGAGCAGTGCAAAGCAAATGCACTCTATGTGCTATGAAATTAACCTCAGAATATTACAAAGGGTTTTTGGCCTTTTTGTTTTTTCTTGTTTTAACATTGCTTTAATGGACATGTTAAATTTCTTTTATTTTTTAAGAGATGAAGATGGTTTTGTTTGGTAATAATTGTACCTGATTTTCTGATCTGTTTTTCCTGTTTCTTCACTTTGATGTATGTGGATAAATAGAATTACAGCCAAAGGTCATGATCTTTTTTGGGAGGGAGTGTTTCTTTATTTTATATATAGGTTCTCCTGAAACATAAGCATTAAGAAAAGCTTCTTTATGCATGATATTTGCATAAATCCAGATGAATAATTTCAGACTATTTTACTTCATTATGAGTTTACTGTTGTTTAAATGTTGATATAATTTTCCTTTTTGGAATCACATTTGAAGATTTTATTTCAGTTACATTTAACTAATACTATTTTTAATCTATTTTAGGTACAGGCCAAGCGCTAGAGAGCCACAGTCAGGGTCTGCTCATGCTGTGATGGACATAGGTTTGGTTAGTGGATTGCAAGCAAATACAGAAGATTTATCTACTGTAAGTATTGGAGAACTTTTTCCTCACTTTTTTTTGGCAGGTCAGTATACACACCTAATTATAATCTGGCTAAGTTTGTGTACTGAATTTTAACTGTAGTGCTTGTCTTCATCCAGCTCCTGTTGGCAGGCATGTGAGTTTTGGTTAAAAGCAATTAGAGTTACACTTTGAGGGTTTAAATAGGATGCTATATGTGCACACAAGCATTATTTTAAGGATAATTTGCTCTTTAGTTCTTTACTATTGTTATGTAATGAGTAAAAGGATAATTTCCTTAAAAGAAAACAAAAGAAAACAGGTGAGAGATAAGCATTATAAAGAGACAACTCTAAAATAAGACTTTTTTTTAACATCTTGGGATTATGTTAAAATACCAGTTACAAAACCTTCAACATCATCCACAAATGTTCAACTTGTACACAAGATTTTTCTCTGTTTTTTCTCCCCTACAGCTTGCAAGTGGAGTCGATCAGTTGATAGCAGATTATGAGATAAAAGATGGGCATGTTATTCTGCAGATAGACTCTGTATGTTACCCTTTTCATAACTCTCAGCACTGCTTCAATTTTTTGGAATGATCTTGTTTATTTTAGAGCTCCTTAATTCACGTGTCTTTCAAATAGGTGCCAGCTAATGAATTTCTCTGTGTTGGGTTCCGAATAAGTGAGCTTTTCAAGGTTGGAATGCTAAACCCTGCCACCTTCACTGTCTATGAGTATCATGCACCAGGTACATGTTCCATGTCTTCATCTTTGTCTCTTAACTCTTTATTCCTCCTTAAAATCTACATTTTTCCTTCGTCAACAGCTTTTTCATCCTTGTTATTTTAAGTGAGGTAACCTCAGACTCACAAAGTTTCATTGCTGACTTCTTGGACTCTGATTTTCTCTATGTACTTACTGTTTCTTTTTGGATCTCCTAGATAAAAGGTGCACTATGTTGTATAACCCCTATGGAAATGAAAAACTTGTGAGGTTGTGTGAAGGAAATGAATGCAAATGCATGGAAGGTAAACTCTTTTTTAAGACGTTTTCCCATTTCACTTAGTGGGGAAATGCAATGTAATGTTTGGACAAAACCATGAGGAAAAAATTCCTCAGCTGTTGTCCCCTTCAAATTTTACATTTAAAAACAGAATTTAAAAAAAGAGCATGCAGTATGATCATGGATGTCTGACTGGAGTAAGTTCAGGTGATCAAGGGTGTTATTTTGTATTTTAAATATTGATTATTCCAGTGTACACTCCCATAATGATGGTGTTTCTCAGTTACAGTAGATTATCCCAGACAGGTGGAGGTTCATGGTGTTTTATTGATGACATTGTCTTAACACTGGCTTTTTTTCTTTCTCACTGTAGCTGAGTGTGGTAAAGTCCAAGACAGACTGGATCAGTCAATAACTGCTGACACCAGGAGGAGAGTTGCATGCCAGAGTGATATTGCCTATGGTAATGTTGGAATTGTCATTACCTGTTTCCCCTGCTCTGACTGAAATGTTCACTTGTTTACTGCTGCAAAACTGTTTGGTCCTGTTAGATCTTTAGTGATTAAAATCCAGTAGGTTTGGCAATGGCCTACAGTATATGGAGGTGACATATTGGAGCAGAGAACAGTAAGTGCTGCCCATACCCTCTGCTGAATGAAAGTCACATAACCAGGGTTAGTGCACCAGTGAGCACATCTGATGAGTTCTGCTAATGAGCACTTTCTCTTGCTTGTCCTAACATGATCCTGTAGCTTTGGGGTCAGAAGAAGTTGTGGGGCATCAGATGAGGACATGGGTAGAACCTCCATCAGATGAGAGCATGGGTAGAGCCTCCATCAGATGAGAACTTGGGTAAAACTTCCATCAGATGAGAGCATGGGTAGAGCTTGTCAATGTTTCTTAGCCCTACAGTGTATATCTGTAGCCATCATTTTCCCAGAAATTAGCACTGCAAAGGGGCCTGTGAGACATTTACTACGTGCTGCAGGAACAAGGAGTAACAAAAAGTTTGTTTTCTGCTCTTCTGCAGTTTACAAAGTGAACATCTTGTCTCGCAGTGAAGAAGGTTATTTTGTGAAGTATTCTGCCATTCTTCTAGACCTCTATAAAAGAGGTGAGTGTCCTGTTCTTAATCCATATAATTATTTTTGTAGGTTGAGCATGTTTCTGCTTCTGGGAGAAAGGATTTTAGAGTGTTCCTGGGCTCTCACTGTCTTACCTCTGAGAGAGGCAGCTGCTCAAAGGTCTTACAGAACTGAAGCTGATATTCACTCATTTTTTCTCTGAGTTTAAGCACCCAATATATCCTTATAATTACTATAATATAAAAATAACTTAATGTGCACGAGGCTTATTTACCATTCAGATTTAATTTAGAAAATCTTTTACAAGAAACATATTTTACGTAATAAAATTTTCCTGTTACATAACCAGTAGCAAATAGATCCCTTGGCTGTGCTGTACTCTAGAACATTTTGGTGTTTTCTGAGTTACTGGAAATTCTCTTTGGGACATTTTCCAATTCTTGACTTTCTCCTTCAGGGCAAGCTTTTGCTCAAAAAAATAATGAAATAACCTTTGTTAAGAAGAAGACCTGTGCAGATGTTGAGCTGAGCCCAGGAGAGCAGTATTTGATCATGGGAAAAGAAGCCTTAAAGATAAACGTGGGCTACAATTTCAAGTAAGTAACTTGCCATCAGAATATGCAGAGATTTAGTCTTAAATTGTGCTGTAAGTGTTCCTGTGTAATAATTCTGATGTAACATAATTGATTTAGTTTTTTAAATATTAGTTTGACCAATAATCACACACTATGTTTTCAGATGTGTACCTATAACAGGATTCTGAACACAAAGCAAGTGATTTCATAGTGTAATTTTAATTTTCTGTTTGATGTTTTCCTCCCCAAATCTTAGCAACAAATGATCATTTTCCGTTGTCTTCTTAGATTCCAGTACCCCTTGGACTCCAGCACTTGGATTGAGTGGTGGCCTTCAAATGTAGCATGTACATTTTGTCAGGAGTTTTTAAATACAATGGAAGATTTTACTGAAGATCTCTTCATCAATGGCTGCTGATTTACTTGCAGAGCTTAAAAATATGGATCAAATCCCATATAGAAATAAAAATCCTCACCCGTTTAGTAATTCCTTCCTGAACTTAATGTAGTTCATCTTGACAAATGGTCTTTGCTTGTATTTCATAACCATGTTCTTACAGTAATGTTCAAATTATGATTTTAAGCTTGGATGGGAGAATAATGCAGAATACTGCAAAGACATGTGGAATAAGATGAAGTGACAAACATGGAAAGTACTGTCTTGTGCCAGAATAACACCTAGAAGCATTAAAATCTGATGTCTTGTAAAACATAACCCTTCCTTCATTTAAAAGAAAAAAAAGAAAGAAAAAAATAAATTTGTTTATCAAATTATTATGTTAGAACTTTAATTTCTGAGCTAATTTCTGAGCTAATTTTAATACCTATCTAATGGAGCACAATAGCAGCCAGGTATTTAGGACAGAAAACTTACTGCAGTCCCAGGTCCTTTATAGTGGCTATTTTTAAATGTTTAGTTTCCAGCTTCATTAAAGTGCTGTAGTGTAGGAATGATGGAAGATGACCCCTAAAGCTCTTTTAGATTATTTCAAGAGCCATACTGAAGCCAGGTACTCCTGACCCCATTGTGCCTTTTTTTAATTCCCTTAGACCTGCAGATGGCAAAATTTTGCTCATTTTCCCCTCTCTAGGTATCCAGGCATTTATCTCCACATACCATTTTTCCTTCAACACCTGCTTGGACTAACAGATTTTAAAATTAAACAGTCCTGAAGATTTACTGAGTGTTAATAAATGAGTTTCTTCCAGTCCATGGCTGAATTGCCAACATTTAACAGTGAACTGAAACAACCAACCCACCCCTGCAGCAGAAAGGAGACATGTTGGGAACTTAAAGTTTTTATTCTATAGGCTGAAGCTGTTATGGGAAACTTAACTCTTTACTTTTTACAATAAATAAACTGAATTGATGATGTTAAAAAACAGGAAGCCATTAACTCTATGTGGTGACATTTCAGTTATGAAGTGATGCTTGTATGTGTTGAAGATACTCTCATTAGCAGATCATTTTGGCATGGAAACCTCTCTAGATAAGTAAATCATTCAATATGAAACTTTAAAAGATCTCATTTGTGTGTGAAAGAGAGAACTTTCATGACAAGGTTGTTGAATCTGCACTGGCAGTTATTACTTGGGAAGCAGCAGTAGCAAACACAGGATTAACAGTGTTTTCTAGGGAAATCTCTGAGAAGAGCCACCAGGACTTGGACATGCCCTGACAGTTTGTCTCATGAGACAAAAAGTGCTACATAGGTATGGTGTATTTCTTATAAAACCTTGATATTTTACAAATGATGAAGCCACACAATAACTTTCCACTCATCTCAAACTTAGAAAGATCTTAAGTGGTGTATTTAATTAATTTTTTTGCTGAGTCTGTTCCATCCATTCAGTCTTGTTCTCCTTGCTCATGTCAGAAGAGGACGATTGCTCTGCTTAGAGGTCATCTTCAAATCAGGCCTGTTGTGATTAAAAAATATTAATGTGCTCCTGCTTATAAGAAGTATTTTAATTAACACCAATATTCAGCATACAATAACTATTTAGTAATTTGCATGTTCCCCAAGGAGGAGCTCCCTGTCATGTTTTCTCTGCAGAACTATTATCAAGAAAATTTCGTATTTTCTTGATTTCTAGATTTCAGCATTAGAAGTTCTACCCTCTTGCAGCTGATTCAGTCTCTTACTAACAGGAGAAAAATCCCCTTATGCAAATGTAAGTGGTGTTAGTCTGAGGTTAAAAGAAGGCAGCGTTAAACCAAATATTAAGAAGAAAATGGTCATGTTACTGCAGAGAAAAAACTGCGTGATAAGGGGAATCCCACCCTGAGAGAGGAAATCTTGTGTTTCCCCTTGCTGCTGCTGTGCTGAGAACTCCAGTTGTTATCAGTGTGGTAAGTCCTCTTTCCAGACATCGTTAATTATGAGTTGTTATATGAGATATTCCAACCTGTCTTAAATACTTGTGATGTTCTTGCATTGGGTGTTTCTTCTGATATTTAGTGGTGGTATGTCAGCCATCTGTGTAGAGAAAATGGGTTATTTTCAAACCAGTAGTATGTTTCTCCCTGCTTTTATTTTAGGAAGAGCATATTTTGGGTATTAACCCTGCAGTTGTAGTAAAAATTGTTTGAACAATTGTGATGGTAAATAACAATAGCATACATTAAATTGCAATAATACTTGTGGAATTATATTTTGTTAGTATTCTTAATTGATCAGACTTTAATGTTAATTTAAAGAAAGCCCAGGTATGTCCATCAAATTGTCATGCATAAAAACTTGCTCTCCAGATAGATAATGTTTTATCCTAAATTTTTATACTACTTATTTTTTTAAATTCTTTTGCCAGAAGAAATGAGTCCCCTTTTTATTTAGGCACAAGTATTTCTTACTGTATAGGAAGGAACATACACAGCTCTTGAAACACTCCCAGCTTTCCCCTGTGACAGAAACAGCAGAGGGAGCACAAGAACATCATTTTCATATAGATCCTCTAAATATTAGTACTTTACT